>CM032336.1:6918783-7426283 GCA_019022515.1 Quercus aquifolioides | reverse complement strand
TATATAATAGTAAAACGAAGTTATTATGATCTATTGCGTAAAAAAAAAGATTAATATAATAATAAAAAGAAGTTACTATGATCTATTCGATAATAGTATAAAAAAAATTTAATAAAAAGAGGTAAAAAAGACTAAATTTATATAATAATAAAAAAAAGTTACTATGATGTATTAGGTAACCGTCAAAAAAACTTAATGAAAAGAGGTAAAAAATGCTAAATGCAACATTAGAGCACCACATGGTAGAACCTCATGCACTCTCACATGAGGTTTCTGCTTTTATATATATATATATTGATATTGATTTTGCTAATTAATTAATATGCAACAAAATGATCCACAAGATAAAGACTTTTCTATGAAATACAAAGAGAAAAAGGCACAAGACTTTTTTTTAACACTTTTAAGAGAAGAAGTAGTAGTCTTAAGAGGCAAAATTGGATGGATAAATTAGTAAAAAAAGTAGTATCTTTATATAGCATACACTATAACCTCCTTTTCTTTATTGAAAAAGTATAAAGTGAGATTTATATAAATGCACAAATAAGATTTAAGTGATGATGGCATATAAGTTAATAAATTTTTTTTTTTTAATTTTTAGATTTCTCAAGGCTCAAGTTGATTGGGCTGGGTTATTATTTTATATTTTAATTCCAACCCAGCCCCATCGATTCCATTAAGCTCATTTTCAATTAATTTTTTTTGTAAAATTGAGTTAAAATTAGAACCAATAACAACTAATCGACTATAATTTTGTTATGAAAATATTGTAAAAATATTGTGAATGTAGCACCTCTTAAATTGTACAGACACGCAGCTCCTCAACTCAACCGTTATATGTGTGATAGAAGATGGGTTTGAGAGAGAGAGAGAGAGAGAGATTGATATTGAAATTGGGGAAAATGGCTTTCAATGCCAGGGCACATGACACACTCCATAAGAGACCCCCTGAAATTGTCATCGAAGTCCGCATTCCCTTCTCCTCCACCAGCCACCACCTCCCACCCCAACTCTCCTCTAAACGACTAGTCATAGCTTTGAACCAAGGTTAGTTTTTTTTATTAGTATATATTATGGTGACTAGCTAACAGATTTTTACCTTGATTTGGTTAATAATTCGAAAGTTAAAAATATTGCAGTAAATTTGAATTCAATACAAGTAAAAGTCATGAATCATGAGTCAACACTAAAATTTGTTGGTGTATTTTGCATCATTAAATTTGGTTGAATTGAGTTAATTTTAGAGTTATCAAGGTGAAAAAGTTGGGCTGGGTTTTTATTTTATATTTTAATTCCAGCCCAACCCAATATTGAATCCATGGACAACCCATTTTCATTTTTTTTTTTTGTTTTTTGTTTGCAGTACTTTATCTACCGGTATCTCCACTACCAAGGAAGTAGCCACCACCAAAATTCAATAAGTTCAAAGAGTTTAAAAAAAGAGACATTCTTGATTCTTCCTTTCTGTTAGAGATATATATTAGACATATTAGTCCAATATAATATCTCTAACACTTCCAAAACGGCAAAACCATGCAACATGACACATGTTATTGTTTGTGTGATAGATTATGGGATTGAAATTGGATTTCAACGCCGGTGGTGGTGGTGGTGGGCGCCATCAGAGACACACCGGTGTTGTAGTTGAAGTCCGCATTCCCTTCTTCTCCGCCAAAAAAGAAAGACTTGGCCAACCCTAACAAACATCATCAAGATTGCATCGCCATTAATGCCCACAGCAAAACCTCTGTTCACAAGGTTTGTTATTAGTGAATATATAGTGTGCTAACAACCACGGTCACCTCAAGTTCTTGTCCGAGTCGGACACTCTACGCGTGTCCTCTTTGTTTTGTGTTAGGGGGATTTTTTTTTTTTTTTTTTGGGTGGTTGAAATTCAATTGATCATTTCATCAAAATCTGTTAGCCAATGATGCAATTTAAACATTCATTTTAAATTACAAATTTTACTAAAAACGTTGTCATTTCATTGATCTTATTGTTTGATGATTATATATATTTCTTTAACAAAATTAAACATATTTACTAGCTCATTTTAAACTGTTTAATTTGCTCAAAGATTTGGACCGAATTATTAGCTCATTTTCACAAAATGAAGTACTAAATTTATTAAGAATAAATCTTAAGGACTAATTTGACAATTGAAGTAGATGTCAAGAGACTAAAATTGAACTTTAGCATTTATTTTATTTTATTTAAAAAAGATTCATTTGATTTTAGACATGTTTTTAAAATTTTTGACAGTAATTATTTATTTTTAAAACTTAAACTAAACATAGAATATGTCTATAGATATGAAGATATATTATTCATTTAATTAATTCTGTCCTAATTTTTCAAGAGTTATGGGGTTTTCGCGGCCTGTCCTATGTTGTCTGTTTCAATGTCCGTGTCAGTGTCAATCAGTGTCTTTGTCCACTCTCTCTAATATATTAGAATGTGTGTGGTAATGATGGTGTTTTATCATGGTTCATGTACCTAAAGCTTCTCAAGCTTGTGGAGTTCAAGCTGAAGGAAGTGATTTTGAGGGAACATTCTCTACTTATTTTCATGATTGGCGTTCCTAACATTGCCAAGTCGGTTTTAATTAATTCAATCCATCAAATTGCATCGTCTTGCTTTCCTAGTAAGCTGTTACTATGTTATGCTAGATTATGTTTGAATGTCATTGTCTATAAATGGAACTATGGGGAAGTTTATTAAATTTTATTGAACAATAACTGCTTTTGTTTACTTTCATAGTGCAGGAGAAGATGAAGTGTGCTACTGTCGTCCCACTACTTGGTGTTACTCATCAAGATATTGCTGGATACAAGGTGAAGAGATTCTGTGTTTTATGGTTTATTACCTTAGAAAGTAAAGAGAGACTGAAAGTCTAGTTTCTTGCGTCTTTCACAGATATAGTTGATGTTGTTGCTTTTATGAGAAGCAAACTGATTGCAAGGAATTTATTTCTGACTTGTGTTATATTATTTGACCACAGAAAAAGTGATGGTAATTAGATTACAATGACTTTGTATTATATTCTATCTTAATTGGTTGATTGCCCCCCAACACCCCCACCCCCCCCCCCCCCCCCCCCCCAAAACCCAATTTTTCTAGCTGTTTTTAAGGTCAGGCTAAATCATCAATTGTTTGCCTCTTTCCATTTGTTTTTAAATCTTAGTTTTTATTCTATCTATTGTTTCCTTTCTCCCTCTGTTGTTGATCTGCTGTTGAATTCTTTTGGTTCAGCATCTATGTATGTTTAAATGCTAACGTTGAATTTTTAAGCTGCAGATTGCGCATCAGCCTAGCATATATTGGTTCCAAGTATCCCTGACATGAGACAGAACTGAAGCTGGCTCTTGCAGGTATCATGCTCTTGCAAATAATTTCTCTTTAGTTTCTTATTAGATTTCTTACAGTACACATGTGAATGTGCACAAACATATACACACAGCTACCTGCATGCTTTTTTAGTTTTAGATGTGCTAATCTTGCTTGAAAGATCAGTGTTGTAAACATTCAAAAATGAGTGAGTCTACAATCACGATTAAGAGAAGTCATAGACTACTCAACCTAAGCTAATTTGGTTGCAATAAAGAAATTGGATTTAGCTTACCAAATTCTTAAATGCATGTGAAGGGTCTGTAAAAGATTAAGTGGTAGGTGAAGAGCGAATTGCACAATACTTGCTAGCAGTTTTAAATACTCAAGGGACTCCCCTTCATTGGAAGCACTTGAACAGTAGGAGACTAGAAGGGATTCGATATGATTCTAAGGAAAAACATGAGTATAATCTTAAAGAACAAATGCTTGAACATATTAATCCATGGATCTCTCAGCTTTATACACAAGAAAGTAGTTAGGGTAGTATACACGTAACACGTTTATTTATTTACACATCTTACTTTGAATTACAATGACATAAATGTTTATTTTTACATAAAATACGAAATGCAAAATAACATATTTATATATTTATTTACATCACTTAAAAGCAAATCAAATAATGGAAGTATTTATTTATTTACATCTTGTAATCCAAATTGTAATGAAGAAATGCTTACGAATTATGAAAGGAACTTGTGACTTTGAATTGAGCAACATCTAGATTTTATTGGTTGTGACTTGTGTTGAACTCTTGAAATGAAATTTGTAGTTATATAGTATATTGGAAACTAGCAATGAGGATAATACTATAAAAAATGATTATACAAAAGAAAAATAAATAAATAAAGATTTAATATGTTCATTTAAGATTCTATGTGTCAATATCTTGCTGCCCAAACTTCGAAACAAAATGTTCTAGAAACAAGATTCAATTCCTCCATGAATTAAATAAGATTAAATGTTTCTTCTTCTCTCTCTCTCTCTTCTTCGGAATCAGTGTGGAGTAAATATTTAGAAGACCGGTTTAGTTTTGGAAAATCTATTTCATCTAAAAAAATATCTTTGGTTTTAATTTAATTTGAATCTAATTTGGACAAAGAGGGCTTTAGCTAATTTTTTTTTATATTTATTTTATTTATATATAAATGAAATAGGGGTTTTGGGTTCATAGCAAAAAAAAAAAAAAAAAAAAAGCTGTAAAGACTATCTATAATAATAGGACAAAAATACTAATAAGAAGACAAATCTGCCCTTACCTCATCATCTTCTCTTGGTAAATTTATGCTACCCTCGTCAAGAACAATCTGTGGTAAATAAGCGATCTTCTCTACATTTTCTACTCAAATCAGGACGACCATAAATCAACAATTTTATTAGTGCCTTCATCCCCTCCGGGAGAGATAACAACTTAGGACAATTGTCAATCCAAAGTGTTTGAAGTGATTTTAGACATGGCAGCCAATCTGGCAAAGCCGTTAAATTTTCACATCCTCCAATCCATAGCAGCTGTAAAGTGTTTGCAGATCCTTAGAGCCATTGGGGGCAAAACCTCCAACTTTGGTAAACAGAAAAACATTAAATTTTGGAGGCTCAACTTGAGATCTTGATTGTCTTCTTCTCCTGCTACCTCCGGAGTAACTCACAATTCTCTTACTTATTTTTAAAGCCAATTACCAATTTCTCCATTTATGTTGGGAAAATTATCAAATACCCTCAATTTGTTACCTTTTAAGTTAAATCTATGGAATCTTTTGAATAAATTATTAATTGTACACTATAAGAGAGAAAAAAATTCGAAAATTGCATTATTATTTTCTTGGATTACATTTGTAAGTATTGTGTTTTCGTTAAATTTAACTTAAAAAGTAACAAGTTTTGGATTGTTAATCATTTCTCAAATATAGAGAATAAATTAGTTAGTTTCAAATATGTTGGAAAAAATTGTGAACCAGTGGGTAAAATACTTTTTCACCCTATTTATTTTTAAAAAGTTTTAGAATTTTTTTTTTATTCCCTCTCAAATCTCAATTTTCAAATTACTTAATAAAAATAAATAAATAAATAAAAGAAAAGGAAAAGACCTTTTATGTTTACCATCAATATTCCATTTTATCTTTTCATAACTGGAAAACAATGGCGGCAATAGAAGCTGTACTGTCTATCTTCTCACTCTACTCTTCTTCTTCTTCCACATTCCTCTTATCCCCTAAGCAAATACCCTCTATAAAGTTCCATAGTTTCCGTTCTGTCCCTACTCTTTCTCTCAAATCCCCTGTTTCTCCTCAACCCCTCTTCCTCAACAACCCCACAAGAAACCTCTCTTTCGTACTATGCTCTGCGGTGCAGGAGGAGGTGGTGGTAGAAGAAGAAGAAGCAGAGCAAACCGAGGATTTAAACCAGAAGAGAAAGCTCTACGTTGTCAATTTGCCATGGTCTTTCTCGGTTGCAGACCTCAAGAACCTATTTGGCGAATGCGGAACTGTAAAAGTTGTTGATGTACGTCTAATCTTCTTTCGTTTTTATGCAATTTTTGAATCATGGGCTTTGATTATTTTTTTGAATTTGAGTTATGGGTTTTGGTTACTATGTAAATTTGAGTAATGGGTATTCACTATATGTTTTGAACACTTAGATTATAAAGCAGAAGAATGGTAAGAATAGAGGTTTTGCCTTCGTGACAATGGAGTCTGCTGAAGAAGCTCAGGCTGTGGTTGATAAATTTGACTCTCATGTAAGTTGTTTTTGGCATTTATTACATCTGTATATTCTGCCTGGTGTTATTTTATGTCGTTGATATGTGTAATCAATTTTAGATTTTTTTTTAATCGATTTGGTTCCTGGATAAGTGGTTTTAGCAATTGACTTTCTAAATCTTTGGTATACATTCTCAAATGTGTGGTGATTGTTTTGATTTAATGTGGGTTTTGTTCACTGCACAATTGACTCTGTTAAATGGAAACTTTGTAATCGTGGTTAGTATGAAATAAAATTCTTTTTTCGAAGTTTTCTGTTCAAATACATTTGCTAGGTGAGGTTTTGGCCAACGGAGGGAATATTAATTTCTAAAGAAAATACTCACATTCTCTTTGTTACTGTATTCTTAGTTTATTTATCTTTAATTTTTCTTCATCTTGTCCCTGTAGTTATCCTTTTAAACTGAATCAAAATGCTCCCCTCTCTGCAGTCTATCTTCCTCGTTGCTAATGGCTAATAAAATGTAGGTGTAGGAAGCTTTGTAATCTGAAATATAATGTGGAATGAGTGAGATATTTAGGAGACATTGTTACATTAAAGTGGCATGTACTGGTCGGTTTGAACTCCTCCGAGCAGGCCACATAGAGTCAAGCTTTGTTTTAAATAGTCTTTGTCCTTCATTTGCATTCTTGTAGAACTTAAATATGGTTCACCATTCCTGTTGAGGACTTTACATCATATATACCAATATTCAATTTCTTGGATGTAAATGATCATAAAGACTGAAAATGACTTATTTACCATGTTTCTGATCTGACATTATATGCATCTGGGAACATATCTATGAACTAAGGCTTTTCTGGTGCAGGAAATATCAGGCCGGATAATAAGGATAGAGTTTGCGAAGAGATTCAAGAAACCTTCTCCTCCACGTCCCGAAGGTCGTACCGCTGGAGAGACACGCCATAAGCTTTATGTTTCAAATCTTGCATGGAAAGTAAGATCTACCCACCTCAGAGATTTTTTCTCTGAAAATTTCAAACCAGTTTCAGCCAGGGTTGTCTTTGATACCCCTTTAGGGAGATCTGCTGGTTATGGCTTTGTCTCTTTTGCTACGAATGAGGAAGCAGAGGCTGCAATTTCTGCTTTGGATGGGAAGGTGATTAAAAAAAGAATATAAATCTTGTTGGTTTTTTTTTTTTACTTATTCCTCTTATGCTTTCTCTATACTTGAGCTTGGATGATACATTCCTTTAGATTACAATAAATAATATGTTAAATGACTTATCAAAATAAGAAAAATAAATAATAGGTTGAATGGTCTGTGGTTGTGGTTCATAGTTTATACCTATGAATGATAATTTCTGGCTTAACTTTTTTCTATTACAATGTGTTGTGATTTAGGAGTAGTGGAAGCATATTCACACAAATAAGAAAATTAAACAAAACAAGACAACAATATTTGAATTGGTTTGGCTAACTCCAAGCCTATGTCCATGGACAACGCCAACCAAAATCAACTATCAACAGTATGGATTACAACCACATTCAATGAAAACTCGAAAACCACACTCACATACTCACACAAACAACACTCACAAACCTCACAATCCCAATGGCCAACAACTCTCTCCCACAAAAATAGACAAACACTCAAATTACTCTTTGAAGAAACCCATTACATGTTCTTTTAAGGGTTGAGTCCTCTCCCCATGTGGGAGAACCCTTGGGCAATGCCACCTAACCCTTTACAACAATGACTATTTATGAGATTCCAATTCTATTCCTTGATAAGCAAAGAATGCCCAATTACTTCTTCAATAAGGAACTTTCCTTCCCTACCAAGGAAAAGTCTTTTATTGCACACATTGGAAAACCTTTCCTTCCCACACCACAGAAACCTAAAAACAAGTCAAATTAGGAATTTGAGTCAATTTCTAACACTTTGACTCACAATGAAAAATCTAGTACTTTGTGTTTATGTAAAACTTTTTATGAATTTTATTAGACATGTCTTGAGGTCTCCTATATTTTTTGGGTTTGGGACTCGGTATAGGTGTTTGTATTAGTGGTATCAGGGTCTCTATACCTATTCTCCTTTAGGTTGGATGTTGGCTGGCTTTTTTGTTTTGTACTAGCAGGGTCTTTTTACCTATTATGAGTTTCTTCCAGAGTCCAATTTTCTTTGGTCTAGTATTTTCTAAGTTGGAGGCTTATGGTGAGTGAGTATTATTAAGTTGGTTCACCCTAATAGAAATAATGAAAGCTTGAAAGTATGATGAGATTGGGAAATAAAAAGCTTAGAGAGAGATGATGATAGACCTTGTACTTCTAAGTTCTAAGTGATGTAGTATATATATATATATATATATATATTTTTTGAATAGTGATGTAACCATGGAGTTTTTAAGTTATATTTGAAGTAATTTAGAAGTTTGATATTCATGTTGGGGTCTATGGATTAATGGCTGGGTTGTAGACAATTCCAATTGTTAATGTATGCTTAGTTTTAGCCATCATGGTGCTTTATTCTTTTGCTTGAGGGAGCTTGGGGACAAAGGATGGAGAAAAGAATATTTATAAACTTGCTAAGATAGGGACATGAAAAGAAGACACTTGAATTGTGTTAAGTGCATTAAAGATGGAGATTAAAAAGTATGAATAAAAGAAGAGGAGATTAAAGAGTGATGAAAAAGTAAGTGACAAAAGAAATTCTTGGTTTTGTTTGAACAATTAGGATAGAAACCGTAGATTAAGAACAAATTGAGTAACCTAATTGAGGATAGAAACCATAGGTTTTGTTTGAACAATTAGGATGACCGGGCTAAAAGACACATTGAGGAGAATGAAAACGGGAAAATTCTTGGGACCTAATGAAATTCCTTTTGAAGCTTGGAAGTGCCTGGGTGACGTGGGTGTATGTTGGTTGAAAAATCTTTTCAATAAGATTTTAAGTGTTAATAAAATTCTTGGTGGAGAATACTTATTTACTAGAACAAGTTGTTCAAAACTATATATATTACTGTGGAATTAAGTTTATAAATATGAAATTTTGGGAGAGAGTTATTGAACTTAGGTTAAGACATGAAACAACAATATTGGAGAATTAATTTGGTTTTAGGCAATCTACCATGGAAGATATTTTCTTATTTAGATGTCTAATAAAAAAATATAGAGAAGCCCATAAAGATCTCCATGTGATTTTTATTGACCTAGAGAAAGTGTATGATAGGGACCTAGAAAGTTTATGTGTTGGATTTCTAGAAAAGTAAGGAGTTCTGCTGTAGTATATTAAGTTGATTAAGGATATGTGTGATGGATTTATAACTAGTGAGAACAAGTGGAGGCATCACTTTCCTATCACTATAGGCTTGTATCAAGAATTAGCATTAAGTACATATTTCTTTGTATTAGTAATGGATGAGCTAACTAGATCAATTCAAGATGAATTCTTATAGTAACATGATAATGGATTAGTGTTCTTAAGGTGATTCAAGTAGAATCTTGAGAGGGAAAGATTTTGAATTTCTTTGTCCTTGAGATTTCAGGTATGAGTGAATAGGAAAGGATGAATGTGAGTAATTGATGATGTGAGGGCTTGGGTAAGGTGTTTGGGGCTTGATAGTTTTGGCCATGGCTTAGGGCAGTAGGTGGAGGAAGTGTTGAAGTTGGTTCTTGAAGGGAAATGCCTTAGGGTTTGATGGTAATACAACTAGAGTTTGGAGTTAGGAATATGAAATTGATGGAAAATGAGATAGAATGAAGTTGGTGGATGGATGAATGAAAGTGTGACTTCTTAGAGAGAGTCACCTTCTCTAAGTGAGACTATTCTCTAGTCTAAACAAAAAATGTGCAATCTTTATTCAATGAGAGAAATGGAAGTTACAAGGCTTTATATATATACTACAATAGGCCTAATCTAATTGGTCCACAAGGCTCCATATTATTGGTTTACTAAACCCCCATGTGCTTGTACTAATTCAGCTTGTGGTTACAAGAATTAACACCTTTGATTAACGTGCTTACAAACTCACTCTAGTCTATCTATTAGTAACTAATAACTAACTATCCTAATCATGTTTAAACTTTGAAATCTTGTCCAATTGAGCTCCAAGTTGCCATCTCAAGTTTTAATCATGTTCATGGAAGTGAGAGGGGGCCAACATGCAAAATTCAGACCATTCTATCAAAGGAGTGCTGATTGGCACTTCCCTCTCTATTAGGGATTTTTGGCGATCTTCTACTTCTCATGCGTTCCTATCATAGTCCCTTGGTGTATATTTTTTGGGCAAATTATAGTAAACCCACCTGAGGTTAGGCTCGTTTTCACCTTGCCTACCCTTGGTTCAAAACTAGATACTTTGCCCACTTGATCTACTCTGTTAGGTTTCCGTAACCCACCTCTTCATTTCCCATTAAACAAACACAAAACAGATAAAAAAAACTAGGGTTTGCAATTTTTATAAAAAGGTATGAACATTAGAAATGAAATTCCAAACAATTAGAAATCAAATTGTTTGAAATTAGAAACAAGTAAAAATCAAATGCAGAGATTCCAAAATTTTCACAACAAAACTAAATACTTCTTGCTACAAACACATAATTTCCCATCTTGGGTTAGGACTCCTCTGCCTCATTTGGTGCAAGTTGCATCTCACTAAGTTCTTGAATAAAGCCTCCATCGCAGTAAGGGCAAGAAATTGTAGTCCAATCTGGACCTTCGGCATGGATTCCTTGCAAAAACAATGGCGGTCGATTTGGGCTTTTGCTGTGGTGGCTGATTGGCTTCTCAACTCCACCACCAGAGAGAGAGAGAGAGAAGGTAAATATGATATTTATGGAGGTTGACTTGGGTTTGATTTTTTTGGGTATATGTTTTTCATGTTTATGAATTGAGAGAGACCAATACCACATTTTGATCTTGTTTCTCTTGTTTTTTTTTTTTTTTTGGGAGGAGAGAGACATAAAAAGGGAGCAAAAATACATATTTACCCAGTTTTTAACAGAGGTAGGTTATGAGAGACAAACGGAACTAATCTTAGGTGGGCAAAGTGTCAAGTTTTGAATCACGGGTAAGCAAGGTGAAAACGGGCCTAACCATAGGTGGGTTTACTTAATTTGCCCATATTGTTTTTTAGATAATATAGTTTTGGTGGATGAAACTAGATGTGCAGTTATTGAAAAAGATAGAAATTTGAAGAAATGCTTTAGAGATTAAAGGCTTTCGGCCAAGCAGGACTAGAATAGAGTACGTTAAAAGTAAGTCTAGTAAAAGTAGAAATAAAGATGAAGGGACTGTAATGCCAATGGCACAGCTGGAGGGGTGCTATTGTTGTGGGATAGAAGAGTCTTGGATAGGATTGATTCTTTTGTGGGCAATTTTTCGGTTTTTTGCAAATGGAAAGGGATAGAAGATGGCTTTGAGTGGATGAGCACAGGGGTCTATGGCCCTAATGATGACAATATCAGATCGAATTTGTGGGATGAATTAAAGTAGGTGCACCAGAGATGGGACACACAGTGGTTCCTATTTGAGGATTTTAATGTGGTTAGGTTCACATCTGAAAGATTGGGATGTAACAGATTCAGTCCTGCAATGTTTGAGTTCTCTAATTTTATTGAAGAGCTTAATTTGTTGGACTGACCATTGGAAGGTGGACTGTTCACGTGGTCTAGCAATACAGACCCACCCTTTATGTCTTGCATTGATAGGGTTCTAATCTTGGGAGATTGGGAGGAATAGTTTCCTGATGTGACACAGAGGCTTCTGCCTCACCTCCTTTCTGATTATAGTCTGATTTTGATGGAATTTGGGAGCATGGCACATGGGAAAAGTCCATTCAAATTTGAGAATATGTGGTTGAAAACAGAAGGCTTTGTGCAGAAAGTTCAAACATGGTGGAGTAGCTATTCTTTTAGAGGAACTCAGAGTTTTGTTCTCTCCCAGAAGTTGAAAGCCCTGAAAGAGGATCTTAAGCGATGGAATAAAATGGAGTTTGGGAAAGTAGGGGTTAATAAAAGGAGGTTGTTGGGTGAAGTGTTGAAGTTAGATGAAAAGGAAGGTTTGCATGGCCTTACCCAGGAAGAGAGGCGTAAAAGAGGGCAGGTAAAATCTGAGTTGGATAGCCTTATTTCCTTAGAGAAGATATCTTGGAGACAGAAGTCAAGAGCTACTTCGTTGAAGGAGGGGGATTATAATACTAAATATTTTTACAAGTTGGCTAATTCTCACAGGAGAGATATAACCATCTGAGGGTGTTGGAGGTAGGTGGAGTGGTATATGAAGAAGATGAGGAAGTGAGGCATCAGATTGTGCAATTTTATGAGAACTTGCACCAAGAAACAGAGGGATGGAGGCCAAAGGTTGATGGACTTAATCTTGCTAGCATTGGGGAGGATGAATGTTGCATGCTTGAGAGGCCTTTTGAGGAGGGGGAAATTACTCAGGCGGTGAAGAATTTTTAAGGGGATAAAACCCCAAGTCCAGATGGCTTCACCGTGGCTTTTTTCCAACATTGTTGGAGGGTGGTTGCGGCAGATGTGTTTGCTGTTTTTGAGAAATTTCATAAATATTGTAACTTCAAAAAATCCCTTAATTCCTCATTTATAGCATTAATCCCCAAGAAAATAATGCTATTGTTAGGGATTTTAGACCTATCAATTTGATTGGAAGCGTTTATAAAATTGTGGCTAAGGTTTTGGCAAACAGATTGAAAGGAGTGCTGGATATACTTATTTATGCATCACAAAATGCATGTGTAGGTGAGGGCAAATTCTGGATTCAATGCTCATGAGTGTTTGGATAGCAGAATCAAAAGTCACATTCCTAGCATTTTCTATAAGCTAGATATAGAAAAGGCTTTTGACCATGTTAATTGGGAGCTTCTTCATAATTTATTGGAGAGGATGGGGTTTGGTGAAAAGTGGAGAGGGTGGATTAATACATGTATAACCACAGTAAAATTTTCTATTTTGGTTAATGTCACCTTGTGGTTTTTTTTGGGGCTCTTCTAGGGGTTTAAGGCAGGGGATCCTTTTTCTCCTTTGCTCTTCATCCTTATCATGAAAGTTCTCAATAGAATGCTATAGAAGATGGAGGAGGAAAGACTTATTAAAGTTTTTTAGCTGGGAAATTCTATTGCTAGTGGATTGTCTATCTCGCATCTTTTATTTGCTAATGACACCATTATTTTTTGTGATGCTAGCACTGAATAAATTTTGTATATGTTTGTTACTAACTTGTTTTTAGACGGTGACTGGGTTCCGAGTTAATTTGGGAAAAGGTGAGATGGTGCCGGTGGGTGAGGTGGAGAATATACATGAACTGGCAAATCTTTTGTATTGCGAGGTGGGATCTTTGCCTATGACTTATCTTGGCATGCTATTAAGGGCTTCTAGTAAATCAATGGCAATCTGGAATCCTATTTTGGAGAAATTTGAACGTCGTTTATCTGGTTGGAAGAGGATGTACTTATCTAAAGGGGGAAGGTTGACGTTATTAAAGAGCATGCTTTCAAGCTTGCCTACCTATTATTTATCTTTATTCATCATTCCCACTAGTGTGGCGATAGAATAGAGAGGTTATAGAGGAATTTTTTGTGGGGTGGTTTATTAGAGGAGTTCAAGCACCATTTGGTGGAATGGGATAAGGTATGCACTCCTTTGGCTTATGAGGGGGTTGGGGATTCGAAAACTTACCACTTTCAATCAGTCTTTGTTGTTAAAGTGGCTATGGAGGTTTGGGTTGGAGGAAAACAAATTGTGGAGACAGGTTGTTACTGTTCAAGGCACTCATGGTTGTGGGTTCTAGAGGAGCATTAGAATGAAGGGAGATCATTTCTTAAGGTGCAATCGGTTTGTTGTGGGTTCTGGTAGTCGAATTCGATTCTGGCATGATAATTGGCGTGGGGATCAACCTTTAAAACTGATATTTCCTTTACTATTTGAAATTGTCGCGGATATTAATGCTTCTAGGGAATCATTATTGGAGAGATAGTTGGAGGGGCGGAGTAGGAATTGGCATGTGGAATTCATTAGAAAATTTAACGATTAGGAGATTGATGAGGTGGCTTCATTTTTCCATTTGTTAGACTCTCATACTCCCCTTGGGGAGGGGAATGATAGGATGATATAGAAGTTAAAGAGTAATGAGGAGTTCACTATGCGATCTTTTTATGAGAAATTGCAAGGCTCAACCCCTATGCCTTTTCCTTGGAAGGCCATATGGAGGAACAAGGCACCTCAGAGAGTTTCTTTCTTTGTGTTGACAGCAGCTCGAGAAAAAATTCCCATTTGTGAGAATCTAATCAAGATAGGTTTTTCAATGGTGAGTAGGTGTTGTATGTGCCATTGTAGTGGGGAGACTGTAGATCACCTATTGATTCACTATAGCATGGCTTTCGAGTTATGGAGTTTTATTTTTAGGATGTTTGGGGTTCAATGGAGGAAGTAGGCTTAGTTTTCTTGCTTTTTTTGTCTGTTTGCTTCCATGTACATGACCCTTTGCTTGGAAAATCTTGGTGAAGAAAACACCCAAATCTATTGACTGATGACTATGTCCAGTAGGCTATATGGCTATGTTGGGGAGAGAGTCTCAAGTTATCATCCACATAGCAGCATACTCATATCCCTGTTACACAGACATGCTACTCAGCTTCCTTGGTTCCCTTTTGATGTAGGAAAGAATATGGGAGAGAATTTTTATCGTTTGTTGATTTTTGAATTTTTATGTAATTTTAGGAGAATTTTATTTCCTTGATTTTAGCTTTTAAGGGTTTGTTAGTCCAAAATAGAGTCCTATTGTGGTACTGTATTAATTAAGATATGTTTATGAATACTTTTACTTGAAAATTAGTTTTTCAGGAGCTTTTAAATAGGCTTGCACAAACAAAATTCAAATTTTAGAATTTGATTAATAATATTTTCGAAGAGGTTTTTCTCTTCTTTTGGGTGGATTCCAAAGTTTTTTCTTATGGATTCAAGAAACCCTTTATGGATTTAAGGGTTTTGTCAAGCTAAAATAATATGTAGCCCCTATCATGCTTTCCATTACGCGTCACCTTTTGCTTCGATAACATGTTTTGTCTTGGGTTCAATACCAGATAGTATTTTATGCATTTATTTTCAAGTGGATCATTTCTGATTGAGAAGCAATAAACGATTCCTTCATTTCTCCACTTGCAGGAATTGATGGGCAGACCACTTCGTCTGAAATTCAGTCAAAAGAATGTTGATGAAGATGGAGTTGAAAAGGAAGAAGAATCGTCAACTGGAAAGGAAGAAGATTTATCTGAGAATCAACAGGAAGAGCCCTAGATGAATAGGCCTCCTTTGCTTGTCTTGATCCTTGGATTGTTGGTTTAGAGTAATCTGGCAGAAGCTGGAATTTTAACCTCAACTGGCCATGAACGTGATGAAAGGTCTTCTTTTTGGTTTGTAAATTTTTGCTTTCCTTATTCTTTTCTTTTTAATATTGTAAGTTCTATAGACTAATAGTTACTTTTCTCATGTATCTTAGTTTTGTATACTTGCTGACATGTCACCTTCCTTATTTCTGATTTCTAGGTAGAAATTTAATTTGTACATTATGAATTTTCAAAGAAAGCCTTTTTTCTGGCATTACTTGTTGATATCATTCTTTCAAGTATCTTTTGTTGACTTTATTTTTGATGCTTCATCTCTCTCTTTAGCACATGGTACTTGTTGAGTTTTCACTGAGCCGTTTAAAATGCTCTGTGGAGGCTCATGGTTCCAAGCCATGAACTTTTACCGTAGGAAAGAAAGATCAAGACTAACTGTAGAATTGTGAAGCTACTTTCTTGATTGGGTCCCCTCAAAGTTTCATGTGAGCTGTGAGAGATAAGGCCCATTGTAATTTTGTAGGGGATCCTGGGATAAATAAAGTTGTTTGAAGTGGGGAAGAGCTTTTTATTAGGATTACACAGGAGCAATGGTACTTGTGTTTGGGATCCAAAGATGCATATGGTGCAAGAGTTATATTGGACTTCTGTAAAAAGTTAAAGTACAAAGGTATCTTCTATACATGAAGTTATATCTTAACGCTATTGAAAGTTATGATCGTATTAAAGTGTTGGTATTGATAACCCTCAGGTGGTTGGGGAAGGATACATCGTGGCCACAATGCATTAACATGAGTAGTTGAGACTTGAGTTGATATGATGAGTTATAAATGTGCCTTTATAGTTTGTTTTCTTTTCTTCAGAATTTCTTTGTGTTAGAAGGAAAATTCTTAGATACTCTCGGAGCACGGAGAAATGGTGCTCCTTCCTCTCACATTTATGGTGGACCCCACCATAAATTTAATGAGCGGATCCTACCATGAATGTGAGAGGAGGGAGCACCATTCTCTATACTCTGGGAGTACCTAAGAATTACTCGGGTTAAAATGCATATATGATAGGAATAGCTGTTGTATTACCAGTCAAAGTGAAAAAGGGGTCAAACCACTACTCTAATATTTGGACAAGCCTGCTGCTTGTTGACCACTAGAGCAATGGTTGGATGGGAAAAGTTATTCTGTGGACCACTGCCCCTGCTTAGACTGCTAGCCCTTTTAGAAGTCTGTTAGTTCAGTTTTATAATGTAAGTTGTAATTTTGGATTATCAAAAAGGTAGTATTTTGTTCAAGGTAATGCTTTAAGATTTCTAAGCATTCTCATGTTAAGTTGCGAATAACTCAAATTCTCACCAAACTTCATTTTTGTGGGAATGTAGATTCACTTTAAAAAGATGGGGCATTCAATACTTATAAAAAAAAAAAGTTTTTATATTTAAATGAAAATTATACATTCGATTTATTACCTTTTAAATAATTAAAATAGAACACTTTCCAATCAAATTTATATTTTGATCATATTTATATTTATTTCAGGGCTTGAGGAAAATAAATCATTTTGATCAACATGTCTTGATAAATTATGAAAAACAATTATTTGAAACAATTATTTTGGTCTATGTGTAATGTTAGACTATCATTTTAAGGGATTTGACTTAAAAGTCACTTAAAAGTTATTTGTAATACTTTTGACATTTTTCTGTTTATTTTGGTGATAATGTTTTCTAGAAAATTAATCATTTTCTAAAAAGTGTTTTCTATAAAACAATCTTATTTTTCTATGTTTGGTAGCAACCTTAAATGAGTTGAAAAACAATCATTTAACTTCGCTTATTTAGTTTACTATGAGATAAAATTGTTTTTCAAAAAAATTTAGTGGAAAACAATTTTTAAAAATAAGTCATACTTTTTATGTTGACAAAAAATAGTTTTTCTTTGATTCATTTTTTTAGATGCTACCAAACACTGGAAAACACGAGAAACTATCTTTATATAAGATTTTCCATTAAAACCAACAAAGCATATATTTATAACCTAAGGATATTTTAGGAACAGTACATAATTCCTATAGGAATCTTAATAATAAACTAGTTAGAAATTGCATCAAAATTCTAATTTGACTTGGTTTAGATTTGTTTTTTGTGTGGAAAGAAAGGATTTTCCTTGTTATGGAAGGAAAGTTACGTATTGAAAAAGTAATTGGGCATTCCTTGTCTAGTAAGGAATATAATTGAAGTCTTATAAGTAGGCATTGTTGCAAAGGGTTTTGTGGCTTTGGGCTAAGAATCCTTCCACATTAGGAGGAGAACACTCTTAGAAGAACATGAAGTTTGTTTCTTTTAAGATTTGTTTAAGTGTTTGTCTATTTATTGTGTGAGAGTTATTGGGTGTATTGGGGTCTTGGTATTGTGAGTTTGTGTGTGAGGTTTATGAGTTAGTTTGTATTCATGAGAGATTTTGTTTGTGTTTGTAAGGTTTGTGAATGTTGTTTAGCTGAGTGCGGCTCGAATCAATATTATTAACAATGAATTTTGGTTGTTGTCTATTACCACAGGATTGGCGCGTTAGCCAGATTATGTTGTCAAGGACGTTTTGCAACAAGGATCAAAATGGTAGAACAAGCCCAAAATTCCCCTTGGGTTCTTTAGAAGTTTTTATTTGTGGAGATATAAGTCTAAAATTCCAAATGTATGATGAATAAAGGCTAATGATGTTTTAACAAGAGAAATCAAAATATCAATAACAGAAAATGTAGAAAAATGTTTATAATTTTAGGTTTGAAACTCTGACCCACAGATAGCAGGAAGAGAAAATTGAGAGAGCTCGTGAGGGAGAGAGGGAAAGTTACTTTGTACCGGTATTTCTACCCTCAAACTTCAGAATAGTGAGAATCTTTGCTGGTTGGAATTCTCTTAGTGATTGGTTTTTAGTCAATAGAAAAGGTTTTGAACGCCAAGGTATCAATCATAGAGTTTATGGTCATATTTGCTTTAACTGGGTAAAAGGGTTATAATTTGGGAAATAAAGTGGACTAAACTTATGGGCTGTTGTTTCCTGGTCATTGCAATTCTTAGCAGCTACATTTGTGGCAACAACAGGTTAGGCTAATCAGTTTAGAGTCAACTATTTTTTTTGGGCGGAAAAGAAAGTAGGGCAAAAACCTTGGGCCACAGACAGCAGAAGCCTAAGACATCTTTCGGGTGGAAATTTTGGGTACAAGACCTCCTCTATGAGCCCTAGGTGTTGGCAGCGTCCCTTTGCCACTTAGCAGCACACACAGGTTAGACTAATGCAAAAGGTTTAAAAGAAATTGACCCATACTCTCCAAACCACACTCCCTCAATTTCCCCCAATATGTCACATGGGCTTGGACTATGCTTAAAAGAATAAAATCAAATGTAATACATGAATTGGGCCCACAACAAGAACGAGCTTAGTTGAATAAAGACTTGTAGAAAATGTGTCGCGAAAATGACCATCAGTACACATTAAATATTATTGTTTATGTAAATGTTTTTATTTCTTGTTCGTGTGAATGTGCTTTCTATTGGTTTTTGGTGGACATATTACATTCTCTTAACAAAACCCTTACACAATTTAAATTGTTAAAAGCTGGCCATTCTAATCTAACCTTTCAAAATCGAGTTGACTATTTCTTGGTTAGAGTGAATTTCAAATAATTATTACATTGATTTGGAAAGATAGGAATAAAAAATGAGCATTAAGAAGCAGCATACTCATAAATTAGCGTAGTTGAAATGAGAATATTAAGATGGATAAGTGAAAATACACGGAAAGATAGAATTTGAAATAAGGAAATTTGCCTAAAGATAGAGGTAGTATGTATTGATGAACAAATGAAGGATAATCGCTTGAGATGATTTTGTCATGTTCAAAGAAGAGCATTTAATGTAGTGGTAAGAAAGAGTGAGTCGATCCAAGTTGAGAGAACGAAAAAAAGTAGAAGAATACCAAAAATAAAATTTAAAAGTAACAGAAAAGGAGATGTCAATTAAATAAGTAATGGAGATATAAATTAAAATAGAAAAAAAAAAAAAATACATATAGCCAACCCTAGCTAATCTATTGAGGATTCATAGCAGACCCCGAAATTTTGGGGCTAAGGCTTTGTTATTTTTGTTGTTGTATAACATTGATTGGGAAGCCTATAAGCCTAGGGTTGGAAGATCTCCATAATGAAATGAGGGGAAGTTAAGTTTTCAAGTGAAATATTACTAATAAAAAAAAAAAAGTGTGAATACTACTCAAATGATAACATTTCTCTGCTTTTGATTGGCTATTGCATATAAGTTGATTTGGTCTCGATTCTGTTTACATATTCATTTTCCTTCAAAAGTTGGATTTTATCATGAGATGTTCTTAAAAATGACTTCGATTTTATGGAGTAACTAATTGCTCCCTAATTATAATGGTGCTTGAGTTGATTATTGTGTTCTGTTCTATTTTGTTTATGTATTATTGCCTTTTTTGGATGAATTGTTGTCATTAATGTTCAGTTTTCTATTTGCCTGATGTGCCAAGTTAATTTAATATCACATTATTGATTGACTAGAAAACTGTGATTTTTGTTAATGTAAAGTGCAATGGTATGAAGGCATTGAGCAACTAAAATTGTTCCTTTATTTGTTTTTCTGTTGTTTTTGGCAAAATGTAAAAAAGAACAAGTGAACAACCTGCATGTTCTCACATAGCTTTGTGATCTAATCACTCAAATATAGCAGTGTGATCTTGGAGATTCAGTTATATTATCATGAAGAGCCATGAATCACATGTTGCTGCAAATCATTGCAAAAGAGGGGGGTAGTCCCCAAGGCAAAACAAACAAGCATGTTACATCTTAGCTACAGAAATTCTCGTAGACCTTCATAATTATTTCACAAATCACTTTGGTGATTCCTTTTGATTGCAAATCCATATTTTAAATAAAAAAGTAAGGTCATTTATTGATATATATATATATATATATATATATATTCCTTCTCAACTCAGGAAATATGCCCTAAAGCATGTCAAATACGTATGTTAATGATGCTTTCCTCTCTATATTTCGATACCAATTTATATTTTTATGTGGCATTCTTTCTTTTAGTTGATTGGAATCTTATTCTCTCTCAAAAGATGTTGTCTAGAGAGGTCAAAGCTGATATGACCTTCAGTTAGTAGATACTTTTTGGGTTTGGGTAATGTTATAGCAACCAAAGCTCATCAAAGGAAGAGAAAGAAAATTGATTCACATTTTGTTGTTCCCTGTGTAACACCGAAATTGTCTGGGAGATTGGAGCCGCGTTTGAACATCATGGGAAGACGTTGTTGGAATTTTTTTGGAAATCTTTTTTTTTTTTTTTTAATAAAAAAAAGAGGTGAGATTCGAACTATAAATATTAGGTTTCATGAAAACTGTCACAGATGACAAGTCGGTAATGTAAATTATAATTCATTTTTCTATCATAGACAGCAATAAATCACTGGAAAAGTGAAAAATGTAAAGAGGTTTTGAGTGCTTGGTTGGAGAGAGAGAGAGAGAGAGTATTCCTAATTGACAAATTAGCCTGATATTCAGGGCCTGATTAGATATAAAAGTTTTTTTAGAGCTTCACTATGCCAATAAAGAATCTGGCTGGAAAAAATGTCAACAACATTCTGGTACTAGTGTAAGTTTGGGCATTATGCTTGCATGTCTTTTACTTTTTTAATGGGACTAAGGTTCCTTGTGATGAGTTTGAGTTTGATTGCCGGTATGATGCCTAAATTAAAACTTACAAAATTTTAGTCTCACCCCTTAAATTGCGAGAAAAAGTGGGCCCTGGGGTCTAGCCAGAATATATGCTCCTATCAAGTGGAATCTATAGGCCCCCACCTAGTTGGACTTGGAGTCGATGCATTAAAATGACACAATGGTGTATTTCATAGTCTTGAATAATATTGTCCGTGTTCCCAATCCCAACTTATATTCCCTCCAATTCTTTTGTAATTCTTTAATTCTGAACATCTATCAAGAAGCTAATAAACAATGTTTTAAAGAAAAAGTAAATGGCTTATCAAAAAATAAATATAAATGTTACATAACATTTAGGGTCAATTTGGTTGGAGTGGTGGAAAAGTAGGAGAATAGAAAATGGTAGGAGGATGGAAAAGTGAGAGGATAGAAAAGATTTTAATTTTTCTCATTTTTGTTTGGTTGAGAGTGGAAAAGTGAAGGGATGAAAAAAGTAAGTTTGTATAAATTTACTGACACACCCTTATTAAAAAATGGTGGCTAATTAATACAAAAAAAGTGACAAATAACCCAAAAAAAAAATAATACCCAATTTATTAAAAAATAAAAATCATGCCTAGTTAAACCCAAAAAAAAAAAAAAAACAACTATCA
The DNA here is from genome assembly GCA_019022515.1 of Quercus aquifolioides. Taxonomy (NCBI): domain Eukaryota; kingdom Viridiplantae; phylum Streptophyta; class Magnoliopsida; order Fagales; family Fagaceae; genus Quercus; species Quercus aquifolioides. The sequence continues at coordinate 7,404,451 of CM032336.1, read as the reverse complement.
CACCCATAGCCCAAAAAGAAAAAAGAAAAACAAAAAGGCAACGTCCAGGAAATCAAAAAATGAAAAAAAAAAACATAAAAACAAAAAAGAAAAAGCAACGTCCAGGGAAGAAAAGAAAAAAACAAAGGAAAAAAAAAAAGAATTGGACATGGGCATTTTTGTCCATTAAGGAACACATTTTCTCCTACCATTTATTTTTCTTCATTCCCACCAAACCAAACACACTAAAAAAAGTTTTCCTTCCCATTTTCTTTTTAAAGTTTTCTATCTACTCTATTTTACCCCCAAATAAACACACCCCTACAATAGTATAGATTTACAATAGATATCATTTTATTATCTATCATTAATAACTTCTAATTATAAAATATGTTGTGAATTGTGATTATAAAGTTAATATATTGAAAAAGAGCATATAATAAAAAATCAAAATAGGGTTCTTAGCAAAATACGGTTCTGCTGATGTCAAATCCCTTACATCACATGGTTTTAGCTTTGTCGATATAAAGAGAAGGTAATCGTGCAAGCTTCTTCATATTCATAACAAGGTACAGTAATTATAACCATAAGACTGTCACACCTAACATGGCAGCTCGTTTTAATAACCATAGTCCTTGATAGTAAATTAGGCTAAATCTTGTTCACTAATCTTAGGGGGTCACAATCGCAACTCTATTTAAGCTTTCACCATTTAAAGATTGATGTTCTCTCACTTCAATTCAACTGCAAACTACTTTATAAAATTTATTATAAAAAAAAAAAAAAAGCATTAATTACTTTAATGAATTGCCCAACCAACGCCACCACCTTAGTCAACAAACCATTATCTCTGAAAAAGATTGGCCAAATAAAAGAAAAAGAAAAAGAAAAAGAAGAAAAGAACATCTATCAGCTCCCTATGTTCTTGTATTTACTTTCCATCTAAGCACCTTTCCCACCCCATCTTGTCTCTTTATAGAAATTTACATTATAGGAGCTCTTTCTCTGCCTTTTCTTGTTATTCTTGCCTTCCCATTCACTTCTATTTAATCTACAAACCAGCAGTAGTGTTTTCTATTTTGCTTATATGTTCTAATCATTGCTAGGAAGAACTTGCCACGAACCATCCTCTTTATAATCTGTTAAGGTAAGTATACCTGTGTCATTCTGTTTTTATTTCACAATTACAAGACAAAATTGTTATAGATTTCTTAAGTTTTGGAAATTTTTTTGTAATTTCAGTTTGTAGTATGAACCTCTTCTGCAACTCTTTTGAGTAATTTCATTCTCTACATGTTTTAAGTACCATTTTATTCTTTGAATATTCTGCATCTTAGCAGGAAGAAAAGAGAAACATGATTTAGAAAATGTTAGTAAGTTAAACTCCTAGTAGTCATGGGAACTCTAGATAATCCAAAAACTTGGATACCATATATGAGCAACAAAGACTGTTCTCAAGGCTTTTGTAGCTTTCACTGTCCCCAATGGTGCAACTTCATGATCCCACCTCCACCTCCCTTTGAATTCCCTGATGACAATTCTAGTCCAAATTTCTCCCCTCTTGTTATTGCAATTATTGGCATTCTGGCAAGTGCTTTCCTTCTTGTAAGTTACTACACCATAATATCCAAGTATTGTGGCAACCCGGACTCAGCAAGAAGCAGAGAAGATCATGAATCCAATGAAGAGTTAGAAGAGAATCACAACTCGTCTCTCCATGAACCATGGCATATTGCAACTACTGGCTTAGATGAGGCTCTTATAAAGTCTATTACAGTATACAAGTACAAGAAAGGAGAAGGGTTGGTCGAAGGCACTGATTGCTCTGTTTGTCTCAGTGAATTTGAAGAAGATGAGAGCATAAGGCTCTTGCCAAAGTGTAGTCATGCTTTCCATCTCCCATGCATTGACACATGGCTCAAATCACATGCGAATTGCCCTTTATGTCGCGCTAATATAGTCTCTTTCAATGCTACGCCGATTCCATTGCCTGCACCAGTGACAGAATTGCCTTCAACCAATGAAACTTTGCCAATAAGCCAACCAGCAAATGAAAATATGACTCTTGCGCAAGACATAGCAGGGGGAGTTATAGAAGAAGAAAGTATGCGCGGTGATATTGTTCCAAAGTCCCCATTTCGTGCTTTTAGTGATTTGGGCAATTCAGAAGAGAGAGATACCATAATTGAGATTAGAGATGGAGGATATCACCATATTAGAAGATCGATTTCGATGGATCTTTCATGCCAAAGCCGTGTCTCTGTTGCTGATATTTTGTGCATGAATCAAGGTGAAGATGTTCAAGTGGAAGAGTGCTCCGCTGAGGCTAGCTCATCTAAACAATTAGCAGGAGAAGTTGGGAAGTCTAGCCATCGAAACCGGGTGTTGCATTTTGTAATGAGTCCTATTGCAATGAAGAGACAATTTTCAAGTGGAGGATTCTTTCTCACAAGGTATGGGAGAAGACCACACGCAATCATTCCTGTCTGAAAAAAAGGGATTTGAAAAAAGATCTTTTGATAAAAAAAAATGAGATCATTAAAATTTTGGTGAGAGGATATTGAAATTGATTATAAATTATACTCATATAGTGTCCATCTGTATGAGAATTGTAGTATTTTCTAGAATGGGGAACATCTCAATGTTTTGTGAAACTTTTCAGTTTCCAACAAGGTTTCTCCATTACGGGCTCATGGTGTGTGGTTAAATTCGTGTATCAATATACCATAGTCCAAGTATGTCATTTAGACGAAGCTTTACTAAACTCTTTCTTGTCTACTGTACGAGTAGGTCTATGTTTCTTTGAACATTTGTATGCCATATAGTATGCTCCTTATATAAGGCTTGCTTAGCATGGTTATAAGATGCTTTAAAATGCTTTTGTTTAGTCTACCATTTCTTCCTATTTCCCTGTTTTTCTTTTGCCATATAGCAGTATGCATATGTCATGTTAGTCTGATCTTGTCCAATTTGCGGGGTAGACTTTATTTTCTAAATCTAATAGTGTATAAATGATATGGTAATTTGTACACTTTCAGACTAAGTAAAATTTAATCTGAATGGACAAAATTTGAAATTGAGTTATCTCTCTCTTCCAATCAATTTGTGAACATGTTGGTGATAGAAACATCATAGAGGGATGGCATTTTTCTCGACATTGGGCATGTTGGGGCCCAAATGGAAGGCCCGCCAATTAAAGAACGCGCCCTTAATTATTGGACTTACATAGTTACCGTGCTTGGGCCACACAAAGTGAACTTGTAACTCTGGATGCATCTAAATTTTCTTGTAGCCCTTTTAAGTTTGAAGGGTGGCAAATTTTAATTTCTCATGGCTAATAATGAGGAAAAATACAAGGGTTAGAGTGTACAAAATTAAAACAATATATTTTCCTATACACAATGCCAGTCACAATGATTTTGTCAGCATCTGGCTCTTGATAATATGGGAGGAGGATGATAGATAAGTCTCTTCATATAATTATTTGTTTCACATTGTGGACTTGGTATAATAAGGATCCACGGAGATCCAAAAAATACTTGAAGCTTTTTAAGTTGGACAAAGTTTAATTACAAATTATTTGTAAATTAAAGCTATAATCTTACTAAGTATCATTAACATTACTATATATTTCGAAAATCTAATCAATGGATTACATGTTCTTTACGCTCTTAATACACATCAAATTTTGTGCCTATCGAATATTATTTACCATATAATTTATAAGATTATATTTTATACATAATTTTAAACTAAAAAAACTTGTCATTTAAACAATTTATTAATGACATAATTATTGATCTTTAATTTTGTAGAAATTTTGCAAGCATAGAGGATATAAGAAGAAAATGTAATCCAATTGTGAATTTGTCAAAATTCACTTCCAATAAAAAGATATTGAGTAAGATTATAGCCTTAATTTACAACTAATTTTGTAACTAAATTTTGTCTTTTTAAGTGCCTAATCTTCTAAAATACATGCAAGTTCATGTTGTTCCTTATGATTTCACTTACTCAAAAAAGAGGTGCTACAAAAATAAGAGAAATGTCAAGTACATAAAAGAACTTGTAATTAATTTCTACCAAATTATATAGAGGCGTAGGCTATGACATGCCAAATATAAAATAGAGGGATTATATATCAGACGCGTCTTAATTAGAGAATTCCATTATATCATTTATAATAAAAGAATGTAAATATATATATATATAATTGTAGGAAAACAATCGTCCAATGTAATTATGGATAAAATGGTCTTGGGCTTTGAAAAAGAGAGAATTTATTTATTTGTTCCCAACACAAGACTGTCCAAATTCTGAAATCTCAATCAAATTCTAAAATCTCAATCAAATTATAATATATAAAGACATTTTAATTGATTCTAAAAGAAAAGACATTCACTACAAGAAAAAAGTTGTATTGTAACGAAATTTTTTGTAGCAATAAACTTCAAATTGCTACAATAAACCTTTATTCCAACGAAAAAATTTAATTGTCCACTGTTGTGATAAAGTCTATGGCAATAGACCATTGCAACAAATAAAATATTGTTGCAATAAATTAATATTTTTATTCCTTATTGCCAAAAAAAAAAAAAAAAAAAAAAAAAAGCTTCAAAAAGTAAATTAGTTCTTATTGCCATTAAAGTTCCTTTGGAATGACTTTGTTGCAATACCGCTTTTTTCCTGTAGTGATTTTAATTGTTGGGCCTTTTTGGGCCTAGTCCCATGAGGGCTATCACACTTATTTTTTGGCCCATTTTCTTAAGCCTTTTAAAGGCTGGCTAAAAATTCAAGCACATATAGGAGAAACACAACACATAGAGAGACAAGAACACAATAGCTAAGAACACACACGTGAGAGACAGAACGGTTTTAATGTGAGTTTTTCGTTTCCTTTTTACCATGCTATTGAAACTTATTGAAGTAAGTGTCTCAAAGGTGTTTGGGGTTTTGTTCAACAAGTTGTTTGCAAGATATCTTTGTGGTGGATTTGGGTTTGTAAAGCTCCTAAAGATGACCTCTTGTATTTCTCCAAGTTTGTTATGGAGGGTTAAATTGTGTGATAAAATTTCAAAAATATAAAAATGATGCACTTTGACTTGCAACCAACTTCTGTTTGTTTTGATGTAAAATATTTGCAAATGTAAAATGAAAAACATGTAGGAAGAATGCAAATGTTCTCATAGCAGGGATGCAAATCTGAGTGTGGTTGTATGAGCACTTATCAGTAATGTAAATTCACTCTTCACAAGAGACATAGGTTACAATATAGAGAGGAGGTTATGCAATATATATTGTGCATCATGATACCATTCATATAGGTCTAACAATTAGATTGTTGAATAGCAAAAATTATTTTTTGGTAGCTTACCTTTAATATGAGGGATGAGAAACAAATATATGGTCCAGGTGTAATCTTCTTTTATTTTGAAATATGGTGGACTTTTACACTTTAACTTGTGAAAAATGTTGTGAGATTTTGTTTGAGAAATTACTCTAATGGATATAGACACATGTATATTTAGCAATCTTGAAATTTAATTAAAAAAATATTGGGCCTGATACATATAACAATTTTGAAGTTTATATCTCACGACTAAAGGAACCCAAACTGACTGCAACTTGGAATGATTTTTCACAGACCTTTTACTGGAAAATTCATGTCATTACTAGCAACATATCCTGCTTACTTCGAATTATATGCTCAAGCAAGATTGCTTAGTATAAGGTTGTCATTAGCAATTTAGATACTTCTGAATGAGCTCAAACTGACACTTACGTGAATGAAAATTATATATATAAGCATAAATTAACATTCAATGTCGGCTTAAGTTAGCAGAGACATCTTGCAACTACTTGCTTTTGGTTAAGCTTGTTTTGATGTGTGAAAAAACATCAACTGCCTCTCAGGTTACAACTATCTATCTGTGAAAGATCACATGAATGTTAATTAAACTATCTCCTGAAATGTAGCCCAAAGCCTAACATCAATTCAATATGTTCAGATAGATGTGAACAATTCCTAACTATTTCATATATTCAACAACTTACCAGTTGAGCAAGAGCACTTTCAGTCCTATGTGATTAAGATAAAATGACTAATATTATAATTCACAACCGACCATATCCTTTAAGTCTAAGGATAATTTATAGTCATCTGGTTGGAAGATTGGCCAACAAGAAACTTTTCAATAATATTGAATTACTAAAAGGTTGCAAAAAATCACAAATTAACTAATCAAGATGGCTGGTGACATCATGAGCATTGAGCAGTAATATTACATGCCAATTCAAGCATTAGTACTAAAACCTACTATCTTCTTTGAAGGTTGATCAAGGCCTATTATTAAGTTAGAAATTTTTTACGCATGAAGCAGCATGTAAAATGTAACAACACCTACTTTTTTTCCCTAAATTCTTTTGATAGGTAAGGAACATTCACAAATATGGAGAAATAAGTCAAATGGTATATGACTTCAATGAAACTGACCTCTATCAGCCACGATCGTCAAACAACTATCTAACTATTGGAAACAACATGACATAGTCATGGTATTATGTATATATCAACATGACAAGCAAAAAGATGAGACAAACATTCATAAATGTTTGGTAGTAAGGATAAAAGATGCATCAATTTTCACTTCCCAAGAAGGGTAATTTGCTTCCAAATAGCATGTTGTCATGATGATAAAGAAAACATATCTTTTTAACTCTATGAATCCAACAAACTCTAACATCAAATCCAATAAAAATTGTTATTAAAAATATCCAATAAAAATTCAATCCAAATGAACATACCACATGAAGAAAACCTAAAAATAATAAAATAAGTTAAGGGTTTTGTAGCTCAACTATCAATTTACAACAACAAATAAATAAAATAAATTACATTTTTATGAATTCCTAGGAGCTATACCTTAGATTCCTTGATTAAATTCAAAAAACATAGTTGCATTAACCAATATAGCACAAAAAGTGTCATCAATACAACGCTATAATTGAATTTAATTAATAAACCAAATTTATAAGTACCTAAAGAACTGTATCTAAGTTTTTTGGATCCAATCAACATACTACTCCACAAATTCCTTCAACCTGGTCTCCAAATCCATACTAGGCTCCTCTTCGCCAATTTTATATTAGCATGAGTAAATTCCAGGTCCCTATTCTCAGGCAATTCATGTACATTTCCCTTTTCTTTCCTCTTCAACAATCTCTCCAAAATACTCACAAGCTCTTCAACATTCACTAATGAAGTGTTCCCCATATTAAAACTCTCCAAAGTGCTTCTAAACCTTTCTTTTTCCTTCACTCCCACTACTTTTTTCAACTATATCCAATGCAACCATGCAACCTTCACAACATCATCAATGTATGTAAAATTTCTCCCTACAAAAATACCACCATGCCTTCAAACGCAATTTTTTTTCCCTTTCATTATATATTCTTAGTGAATTCAAAGTACAATAAGTTTGGTTTCCCCCATGGCCCAAGCACGTACAGTGAAAAATCTCAACCCCGTGAATAAAATCCTATAGATATAATTATAATTATAATTATGTGATATTTCTTCATTAGCTTTTTTTGTAGCAGCATAGAGACTTGCTAGTCGGTCAGTGTGTTCTTCTTTAGAAAATGGTAATTTGGTATTTAAACCATATACAGAACTAGAAAAAGCTCGCACGTTTGCAGGTTGAGGGTCCAAAGATTTACATGCTTCGAGTAAATTAATGAATCCAACAATGTTGCTGTGAATATAAGAATGTGCGTTTTTCATAGCATAATAAGCTTTAGCTTGTGTTGCCAGGTGCATCAAGTGGGTGAACCAGACAGTGTCGAAAAGCTCGGTGAATGGCAACATGTCGTTTATGTCACCTTCAAGCATGTAGACACCTCTAGGAAGCATGGGTGTAAATTCGGGTTTGAGTACGGGTGTGGGTGCAATGCTGCGACTCGGCAATTTTTGAAAACGTAAGGTGCGGGTGTGACAAGATACATTTATTAATAAATTATTACATATATTTTTATTTATATTTTCTATATATTGCTAAGCATATTTTTTCATTTAATGGTAAGCATATGCTAATTTAAGAGTAATAGTAGATAATAAAGTGACAAAATTTAGGGTTTGAGATGAGTTTAGGGTTTTTTCTTTAAACTAGGATGTCAAATGGTATGTTTCGACAAAATCTTTTATGTTTTTTTTTTTTTTTTTAAACACTTATTTCAGCTCATATTGGATCGATTCAGGGCCCATTTCGGACCATATCGGGCTGAATCTGAAAACGAAAAAAAAATTGTCAAGGACGCGCGTGTAGCCGCGTCCATGTCTGGACGACGCGTCAAGCGTATCGAACTCAGGTGTGTCGACCCAATCGGCGCACCTGTGCTTTCCAAGTTAGGTTGGGATAGATTTGAATGATAACTTGAAAAGACATTTGAATATGACAATTTAATTGTTTTTGTTAAATAATGTATATTACCGACTTCCCAATCATATTGACAGTGGTTTTGACTATTACTAGTCCAAATGTGTTTTTGACTATTACTTGTCCAAAATTAATTTAAGTCTCAAAAGGGTTCTTTAGATAATTTGTTACTAGCAATGAGCACAATATAATAATAAATAAAAAATGTGAAAATCTCATACCCAAACCAGGCCTAAATCCTAAGTAACTAGCCCATGCCCAGGCCCTAAATTTCTTAATTCTTTCATTTCATCTCTTAGCCTTAAACCCTAAATTTCTCAACTCTTTTTTTGCTCCCAAAAAAAAAAAAAAAAAAAAATCTCTACTCTTTGATTTCGTTTTCTCTCAACCTTAAACCCTAAATTTCTCTACATCTTCAAAAAAACTCTCACCTATGGCCATGCTCCTATTGTTCAAGAAATTGTCAGTGGCATCAACACGTTTCTACTGTGGTCAAGCCTCAATACCAAAGCAGCAGTCCCTCAAAGAAAGGTAAGGTTATGTATTTGTGATGTTGATTGTAGAATGGGGATTTTTTTTGTGGGTTTTGAATATTAAATGCACTTGACAGTTTTGATGGTGATTGTTGTGATTTTTTTTTTTTGGTTGAATCTAGAAGTTTTTATGTTAATTGTTGAATATGAAATTGGAACCATTTGATTGTGTTAAATAATGTGTATTAATAAGACTGACTTCCCTTGATTGTGTTTTTATTGTATAGATTAGCTTGTTATTGTAAAAAAATTAGATGATGATGTATCTCATCATATAATTAAAAATTTGGACAAATTTGAAGTTGGAAGGGGTGCGGCGATGTGGAAGGCTGAAGATCTCCTTTTGCGTAGCAAGACTACTGTTGTTGGTGCTACCAAGCGCAAATTATCCACTGGATTTAGGCCACTCAGTCTTGTTATTGGAGCTGCGATTGTGATTGATTCTCACTAGAGTGGTCAGCAATTGGAAGAAAAGATGTCTAATGTGGATGGGGTTGTGACTGTGCTGTCGAACGATGTGAAAGTAGCTCTAGATGGACACTCCAATCTTGGAGATGAAGTAGCAAAGCTTGTAATGGAAGTTTCAAAGCTTTCTACACTCATTTTGAAGGAGCCGCCCAATGCAGAGGTGGAGAAAAAAATGGATGCTATTCTGGCTACAATCAACAAACTGGTTTTTGAGCATGCCAAGAAAAATGAGCAGAAGAAGACATATGGCTTGGGGAAGATCATGCATGATATTGTCACTTGGTTATTTGATGACTAGGTGGCAACCATTATGTTAAAGCTTAAATTGTGTGGCCTCTCTTGTACCTCTCTAGGATGTTTTTCTTAAATGCTGTTGAATTTTGATTACATTTTGTGAATGATAAACCTGTTAACCATATTTTTTCATATAATGGTAAATATATATCAATTTAAGAGCAATAGTAGATAATAAAGTAACAAAATTTAGGGTTTGAGATGAGTTTAGGAATTTTTCTTTAAACTAGGATGTCAAAATGGTTCAGACCGTATCGAGTTGAATCAGTAAACGAGAAAAAAAATTCGGTCACGAACGCGTGTCTAGCCGCATCCACAGCCGTACGGCGCGTCCGTGCGTATCAAACTCGGGTGCGTTGACCTTCATCTCGAAAGAGGCCTTGGCATTTGCATTTGAGTTTAGGAATGTAGTATTTGTTGAAGTTTTCTAGACCTACGACCCCATCTCCGCATTGTTTCAATACAAGGGACATGTAAATACTGATGAAATCGGCTGCATCGATTACCAATAAAAGGTTTTTCCATATGAGTTTAGTTTTGACAACATGCTGGGTGGGGAGGGGGTGGGGGAGTATGACATGAGGGTTTGTGGAGGAGGAGTGGCCAACTGATTTTTTTTTTTTTTTTGGCAAGACAATTCCAGAATCTAAGTTGATATATATATATATATATATATATATTTTATGAGGGTTATTAGTTGGTACTCTAGGAGAATACTCACTCTCTCTCACATAGAGGTGAGTCCCACCTACCATGGGGCCCACCTTGTATACTCCCGGACTACTTAATAAATTTCCTTCCATGTTAGGTGTGTTTTTCTTACTATGCGTGAATGGTAGTCAATAGGAAGGAATTAACTGACTAGGTAGTAAAGAAGCAAAAAGGTACATGGTTTGTAAAAAACCTATTTGTAAAGGAAAAAAAATTATTTTTCACACTCCCAGATACATACTTCATACAAACTGTGTAAAATATAGGAACTAGGGTATACCAAGAATGTAATATAATCAAAGCCCTTTGTAAGTGGCATGGCCCCAGTTGTATACCAATATGGCTTGATCATGACACAAAGAGCATACTAATAATAGTTAACCTCAAAATTCTATTAAGAATTAATTTTCTAAATAGGTTTTTTTTTTTTTTTTTTTTTTAATTATGTGGAAGAAAAGTTATAACTTTAGTTAATTAACTAGAATAATTTTTTTTGAGGTTTTCTTTGAGAAAGTAATGCATTCATTGTTAAATTAAGAATTAATTGGTATTTTCTTGTCTATTAAGAAAACTAGTAGCAGACTCGTGCAATGCGCGAAAAAATTTGATATGAATATGTTTTATTGGATAATTATAGAATTAATATATTAGATTGTGTAATTTTAAAAGTCAATATGTGTTATTTGAAATTATGTTTTATATTAGAAGTTTTTTTTTTTTTTTTTTTGGTGGTGTAACAACTAACAAATTAAATATATTTTGTAGTTGGGTATTATATATAGTGAGATATGTATGAAAATACAATGCAATAATTTAAAAAAAAAAAAAAGTTACAATGTGAGAACTATTAGACTAAGTTGTAACCATGTATACTTTGTTTATTACTATACAAATGTATGCGATTCAACACTTATAGGTATAGTTTTCTCCAAAACATAGATCCACGTCTATTTCTTCCATACAATTGAAACTAAGTGAAAAGGTATATAAAGATAACTATGCAATAGATCATATTCAATAAATCATATATCATAAAGTGGAAATATAAAATAAAATAAAATGCAAAGAGCAAACTTTATTTCAACATATGAACATATGAACAAATTCCGCAATATATATCTCTTCAAATTCATAAACCACATGGTTACTTAGATTTTATAGTAAAATAAGATCAATCCATCCATCATGACATTGCAGTATAGTCTAGATATAATTATATAAAAATCACGGTTTGTTGATCATGTTTCACAAGCCAAAAGTGTCATCTATACATCTAATAAAAATTTTAAAGAGTAACACATGAGAATTCTTAATTTGAATAGCTGATTATATATATATTATTTGTTCATTTAGACCCCTAAAACTAGATTGTTTCACCTAATTAATTAACCAAGTTGATTATTAGTTTTATTATTCAGATCTAGGTGAAACAAGCATATATCATATCATGCATAAAAACAGAAAAGTAAATAACACCACAATATGATGACCTAGGAAAACCGATGAAACGAACCGTTTCAAGGTAAAAACCTGGAGAAGATTTGACCTAACTATCCTCAAGATAAAGTAAATCCACTATAAGAGAATTGAAGTTTTTACAATCAAATTAAACCCTAAATCTATTGCTACTTCATGTAGTAACTTACTGACATGACCACGTGCAAGCTCCGAATCCACGAATTCTTTCTTTTCTTGGATTTAATGCAACACAAGCACCCATGTTTGTGACTTTGAGATCCCACTCAAACGTTTAGCAACACAAACTCTCCAATTTGTGACTCCAAGACCATCCTTGAATGTTAGATCATCAGCAGTTGTTAATCTTGTTGTAGCAACTTCAGATCTATCGGATCTAATGATATAAGAATGATTTCCGGTAGTGACTTTGAAAGAGAAAGGCACAATACCTTTTAGATCTCACAAGAGCACCTCCAAAGTCTCTTCTAAGATCTCTAAAAACGTAGTTAGGGTTTTCCTTTATATACTAGAAGTGTTTCACTTGAAACCTAACACGTTTAAGCAAAGTTTGGATTGAAATAGAATTCTGCAGAAATTTCATGTCTAGGAATTGCGATCGATCGAACCTGTTTCTCGATCAGTCGAACTCTTCAGAAATTGAATTCTCCTTTCTGTAGCTTGAATGTTTTTGTATTCTGACTTGTAACACCTTGAGCATTGTCTAATCAAACCTATAGACTTAGGAATCTATATTTGGACAAGTTTGTGCTCACGGTTTGCCAATTGTTTTAAAGTTTCAAAACCTAACATATATATATATATATATATATAGAGAGAGAGAGAGAGAGAGAGAGAGAGAGAGAGAGAAACATATGTAGATGGTGATGGAGGGGGGATGGTGGGGATTGAACCACAAATAGGGAACACCATAAAGAATGTTGTTAGGCTATCACTTGAACCCCCAAAAATTAATCTAAGAGGCTAGACGTAAGGGTAATAGGAATGCTAAGAAAGAATTAATCAAGTTCCTTTAGTATCTATACATAAAAACATTAATAGCATAATGATGCTCTAGAGTAAATTATATTTTGTCTTATTCTCTTTTTGGTTTTTTCCTTAAAGATGATCAACTAAACAAAGTAAAAGTTTACCAAGAAAGCTCAAATTAGCTAAAAATTTAATGGTGGAGATGCCTATTATTTGTAGTAGAATGAACAAAATAAAAATCACAAATAGATTTGAGAAAGACACATAAGATTTCTAAAAGAAATTTTACCAAACACATGAGATGCAACAATAACAAAATTACTACACTAAATACTTTTTGACTTTTTGACACTCTACAAATAAGCACAAAAAATGTTCATTATAAATATGTTTCATATCAACATTAGGAATTTCCACAACAATGATAGGCTAAATAAAACTGCATTAACAATTCTAAGTCAATTAAAAATAACAAAAGTCAATATCATTGAAAAATTTGGAAAGGAAAACAACAGAATTACTTCAGAAAATGCAAGAATACTAAAAAGAAGGAAAACGAAAAAAAAAAAAAAAAAAAATCATTTTTTATTATCCGTTTTGTTTACCTCCATGGTGTTCCTATTGTTGCCTTAACTTTGAAAGTTTCAGACAAATAAAATTGATGTCTTCTCAAAATGGTGAAAACTAAAGCTTGATTGAAAAATTTGGAGAACAATTAGTATTGTGTTAATTTTTTTGTTGTAGATGATGGGTGATTGTATCTAGAATGTGCATTGGTATATATAACATCGTAAAACTTAAATAAATAATCAATGTATGAGTGAGAGAGAGATAAGGTTGTGAAAAACCGAAATTTTGAAAGAGAAAACACTATAACGGTTGATAAATGAAGAGACACTTAATGCTTGATGTCTTCTCAAAATGGTGAAAACTAAAACTTGATTGAAAAATATGGAAAATAATTAGTATTATGCTAAATTTTTTGTTGTGGATGATGGGTGATTGTATCTAAAATGTGAATTGGTATATATATAACATTATAAAACTTAAATAAATAATCAATGTATGAGTGAGAGAGAGATAAGGTTGTGAAAAACTGAAATTTTGGAAGAGGAAACACTATAACGGTAGATAAATGAAGGGACACTTGAAATGTTAATTTTATCCACTAAAAAGATAAAGAATTATTCAATTTAAAAAAAAATTACTTGAAATTAGAAAGAAGAAAACGAAAAGTTGAAATCAATTTAGGTAGCTAAATAGTCAAATATTTGTATCTAATAAATAATAATATTTGTCCATGATTTGTATTCAATTTTTTATATAAAAAAATTACAAAATCATAAAGAGAAAAATGATTTGAAAAGAAAAAGAATAAGAGTATAATGTGGCTAATGAGGTGGCTCAACAGGAGCATAACAACATTAAATGTTACGTCTCAACTTTTATATATACTAGCCGCGAACCCGCGCGTTGTGCGTGACAATTATTTTTATGGTGGTTTTTTTTTTTTTTTTTTACAATTTAAACTAATCTAATAATGAGTAATGTATTTTATATTTTTATTTATTATAGGAACAATCATAAATGTAATATAGAAACAATCCAAAACACCAAAAAAAACTTAAACTTAAGAAAATTAATAAAACTTAACAATGATTAATTGAACCAATATTAGGATAAAATTTTGTTTTTGATAATCTATTAAGGTTATTTTCTTTGTAGAAATTATAATTTCGGCCACCCAAAACATATTATCAAATAAACAATTATTAGCAAAATCTAAGAATTAAATTTCTATATATGCATTGTTATAAAATAATAATAATAAAAATAAAATTGCAAAAGTTAAAATTTGTCATCTATCCGATTATTTTCGTTTGGCTAACCTTTGCTTTTCTTTAAATAAATGGCATTATAGAGTACTTTGTCCACCACAAAGGATTAGAAAATAAACAAAAATTAGTAAAGTCTCATAGTTTAACATCTAAATTAAGCACTATAAAAAATCATGCTATGTAACAGAATAAATAGCAAATTATCCAAATCATGCTATGTAATAAAATAATATTATATTTTTATATGCTATATTTAATTCTTTAGAACACAATAGGATAACATTTAACAATTAAAAAAAAAAAAAAAAAAAAAAACAACAACAACAATTTAAAAAAAAAAAAACCTAAATCACACTAACCCAAAATAGAGTTTTAAAGAATATAAAAAATTATCAACTTAAAGTAGAAATGCAAGAAAAATAAAAAAAATCCACCAAAAAATTTAGAGAGAGAGAGAGAGAGAACCTTTTTTTTTTTTTTTTTTGTGAGGGAAAATTATGCAGAGAATAGAAGAGATAGTGACAAATTTATAGTAAGAGGGTGTGAATAAGAAGAGACAAAAATAAAAGAAGATGGAGGAAAAGAGGAAGAATGATATTAATGTAGAGGGTAGTGGGGAGATGAAAAGATAAGGAAGGGAGAAAGATTGAAGAAGTAGTGGGGAGATGAAATGGTAAGGGAGAGAGAAAGGTTGGAGAAGTGTAATATTAAAAAAATAAATGTTAAAAACAATTATAGAAAAATTGGAAAAAAAAAAAAAATCCTAAAGCTTGAAAGGCTTCAACGTTTTTTTTTTTTTTTTTAAGCTGAAAAGGCTCACACAAAACTTTAAAGCTAAACTGAAAAGGTTTTGGGTTGGGCTTGATAGTGGAACTAAATAAATAAGAGGTGGGCTGGATTAATTATACAGATTTATTATAGGGTGATAGTGGAAGTAAATAAGTAAGTAGCAGACTGGATTTATTATAAGGTGATAGTGGAAGTAAATAAATAAGTAGTGGGTTGCATTTATAAAGCTGAAAATTGTAAAAACCATTTTAAAATTGTAGGACAAATTATATTATAAAAAAAAAAAAAGACGTGACAGCTGATGTGGCGCAACGTGAGAGCAGCAGCATTAAACGCTATGCTTCAGCTTTATAATAAGAGAGTGTGAATAAAAAGAGATAAAAATAAAGGAAGATAAAGGAAAAGAGGAAGAATGATATTAATATAGAGAGTAGTGGGGAGATGAAAAGGTAAGGGAGGGAGAAAGATTGAAGAAGTAGTGGAGAGATGAAATGGTAAGGAACAGAGAAAGGTTGGAGAAGTGTAATATTAAAAAAAAAAATGTTAAAAACAATTATAAAAAAATTGGAAAAAAAAAATCCTAAAGCTTGAAAGGCTTCAACGTTTTTTTTTTTTTTTTTTTTTTTTTTTTTTTTAAGCTGAAAATGTTCACACAAAACTTTAAAGCTAAACTGAAAAGGTTTTGGGTTGGGCTTGATAGTGGAACTAAATAAATAAGAGGTGGGCTGGATTAATTATACAGATTTATTATAGGGTGATAGTGGAAGTAAATACGTAAGTAGTGGACTGGATTTATTATAGGGTGATAGTGGAAGTAAATAAATAAGTAGTGGGTTGCATTTATAAGGCTGAAAACTGTAAAAACCATTTTAAAATTGTAGGACAAATTATATTATAAAATAAATAAAAAATGACGTGGCAGCTGATGTGGCGCAACGTGAGAGTAGCAGCATTAAACGCTACGCTTCAGCTTTATAGTAAGAGAGTGTGAATAAGAAGAGATAAAAATAAAGGAAGATAAAGGAAAAGAGGAATAATGATATTAATATAGAGGGTAGTGGGGAGATGAAAAGGTAAGGGAGGGAGAAAGATTGAAGAAGTAGTGGAGAGATGAAATGGTAAGGAAGAGAGAAATGTTGGAGAAGTGTAATATTAAAAAAAAAATGTTAAAAACAATTGTAAAAAAATTGGAAAAAAAAAATCCTAAAGCTTGAAAGGCTTCAAATTTTTTTTTTTTTTTTTTTTTTTTAAGCTGAAAAGGCTCACACAAAACTTTAAAGCTAAACTGAAAAGGTTTTGGGTTGGGTTTGATAGTAGAACTAAATAAATAAGAGGTGGGCTGGATTAATTATACAGATTTATTATAGGGTGATAGTGGAAGTAAATAAGTAAGTAGTGGGCTGGATTTATTATAGGGTGATAGTGGAAGATTTATTATATGGAGATAGTAGAAGTAAATAAATAAGTAGTAGGCTACATTTATAAGGCTGAAAATTGAATAAACCATTTTAAAATTGTAGGACAAATTATATTATTAAAAAAAAAAATGACGTGGCAGCTGATGTGGCGCAACGTGAGAGCAACATCATTAAACGCTACGTTTCAGCTTTTAGTAATATATAGATATATATATATATATATATATATAGATATATAGATTTATTTAAAAAAAATTAAAAAATCATAAAGAGAAAAATGATTTATAAAGAAAAAGAAGAAGAGTATGATGTGGCTAATGAGGTGGCTCAACAAGAGCATAGCAACATTAAATGCTACATCTCAGTGTTTAGTTATATATAGATAAGATATGAAATCTTACATATAATACACTGTTTGATTGCTTTAGTCCAAGGGTCATGGAATAAGGTTTTCCAAATTATAGGGTCTGTTTGTTACTATTGTTCAAACAATAGTTTTCAGTGTTTAAACAACATTACACGTTGTTGAGGTCCAAAATATTACAAGTATTGAAATCCAAAACTAATGAACCCTCAAAGATAGGAAAGGCCCAATCCGTGAGCCAAAGTCCATTTAAAATGGGTAAAAGGAAGCTCAAGCCCATGAATGGGCAAGCCCCAGGTCTTAGAAAAAAGAAGAAAAGATAGAGAAAGCTCAGCCCAGCTTTTGCAAGGAGAGTTTCCTAGCTAGGGAGCCCAGAAAAGGACTGGACCAGGATACCTTGGAACTACCAGAATCATGTGATCCTCAGGAAATGTAGGAAGTGATCAGCTGGGATTTGGACAGCTCAGAGAAGCATGCTCATGGGCACAAGGAACGAGGAAAGACATGTCCCATCAGCCTCCTGCAACTCAAAAGAAAAGACTTTGGAAATAGTTGATGACTTAGGAACCAGCACCTATGAAGGAAAGTCTGGTACCTTGGGCAGAGCAGCAAGGTGAACCATAAAGGAAGGTGGCTGAGGATCTTTCATCCTGACAGGGGGGGAATTTGCCTATTTAGAGAAAAAAGACAAATGATAAAGCAGCCAAAAGGGGGGTTTTGAAAAGCCTCTCTAGAAGCTTTGGAAAAAGAGATTAAAAGACAGCTCCTAGGACCCCTCAAAAGAAGAAGGCCAGTTGGGGACTTTTTGGAGGGAAGCCTCAAAAGAGGACTATAGTGAGAAAATGAGGAAATGACCAACCACCAATGTTGCTGATACAACATTAGTTATGGTACCCAAAATAGCAAGAAGAGGGATCTCAGTCAAGCCAGAGGACATGTAGCAAGAAGAATCAACATCAAGGCCCTAGGACCTTAATGTGTCTTTTTGAAGCCTTGAGGAGAGGACCTTGGCTGGCACATAAGAAAGCTAACATGTATGTTCAGATTTCCAGCAAAAGCCATTAAAAAATCCAGCAAAACCAGGTATTATTTTTGTATCCCATGGTCTAAGCCCATGGGATTTAGAGTTGGTAGTAAGGGAGAAGTGGTTTGGTCAGTAGGGGAGTGATTTCTGGTAAAAGGAGGATCCTGAAGGTTTCCCTTGGTTTATATATTTGTTTAGAATACATGAACCAATGGAAAACTCAGTTCCTCCATGTGCATGACATCTCCCCATAATTTCCTCTCAATTGTCATTTTCAATCAAAGTTGTCATCCATTGCATTGAGCAACCCACCCACTCCTTTGACTTTTTAAGAAGGAATCTTCCATTTGTAGCTAAAGCCAAACACCCATTTTGAGTTATAATTGCTTAATTAAGCTAAACCTCGGCCCAATATACTTTTTCAGGTTTCAGAGGACATGGTTTTACCTAGTAGACCAAGGATGTCCTCGCTCGGGGTACCAGACCATGTCCACTATAAAAGTAGGAATGGTAACATGTCGGGTTCGAGCCGGGTTATTTCATACCCGGACCCGACCTGCAGGTCTGTTCCAAAAACCCGAACCTGACCCATTTATTAAACGGGTTTTTTTCTTAACTCCAAACCCGGCTCGCCGGGTATCCACGGGCCCCGCGGGCCTCGCCAGCCATGCCACAATTTGGGCCCAAACCGTGGCCCAATCCAAAAATAAATAGTAAAAATTGCCTGAGCCTATACCGTGGCCCAATCATTAAAAAAAATGCTTGCCCAAATTCATTATCTTTGAAAATGTGTTTGCCAGATTCTTTTTATTCTTGAGAATGTGGTTGCCCAGATTCAAGGCTTGAATCTGGGCAAACATATATATATATATATATATATATATATATTTATACTTCGGTAGAGAGCAAACATAAATTTCACAGTTACTTCTCCTCGTCGTGAAAGTCGCAGTCCCATAACATTTGCATTTGGATATTATTGGACGGTCTTGTAGTCTTGTAGTGCATGTTATGTTTCTTAATTGAATAATCAAGACAACTAAGAACAAACATTTTCTACCAAAATTTATTGGTACTGCTTGATTAAAAAAAAAATAGAGAAAAGTCAGAGAAAATCAAAGAATGAAATTGAAAAACAAAAAGACCCACCAGGAAATTATGGATGAACAATGACCAAAGATTTATGATTTTCCCTTTCAAAATCACAAAAACAAACACAAATCCTAACACAAACACAAACACAAAAATTTCAAATTAATAATTTTCCCTTTCAAAATCACAAACACACACACAAATTCAGATTTATGATTTTCCCATTCAAAATCAAAAACAAAAACACAAACACATACACATACACAAAAATTTCAGATTTATGATTTTCCTTTTCAAAATCACAAACACAAACACAAACAACTCACATGATTGAGATGAAATGAACCTAGAGAGAAAAAAAAAAGAAAAAAAAAGAAGAAAAAAAGAAGAAGAAGAAGATAGAGAAAGAGGTGGTCCGGTGGAGACACATGGAGGAAGCGAGGCGGTTGGGCTGAGGCAGTGAGGTGTGGGAACATATGGGGCTGTGGCCGGCGGCGGTGATGCAGGGATGAGAGTGAGAGTGACTGAGGGTAAGAGCGTGAGGGAGAGGGAGGGGGACGGCTAGCATGAGGCTGAAACTAGAGTGAGTGAGAATAAGAGAGGCTAGGGTTAGGGTTAGATTATATATATATAGGTTTTTTTGTAATTTTATTTTTATTCTAAACAGGTCGGGTCGTGTCCGGGTTCGGGCTAGGTTTTTACCAAAACCCGGGCCCGACCCGGACCCACTTCGGGTTTTTAAAAAAAATCCAAACCGACCCTATTCTTTATCGGGCCGGGCCGAGTACCCGCGGGTCGGGCAAAATTTGTCATCCCTATATAAAAGGAACACTAAAGCATGGCAGAAAAGACAAAGGGGAGGGGGATTTGGAGGGAGGAAAAGGGGGAGAGTTCAGAGGTTCAAAAAAATAATTCTTAGATCTTTAAGAGCCCAGCAAGGGAGAGAAGAGAGAAAAGAAACAAAATAAGAGAGCCAAAGAGGAGGAATTCGTCCCATATCCTTGAAATCATTCAAAATATTACTTAGCCTCCAAAGAAATACATGCCAAAACATGCACACATCAAATATCACTCTCCCACAAAATCCTCCTCACCTAACTATCTTGGAAAGCAATTTCCAAGCAAAGCTACTTGGACTTGAGTTCCAAATCCCACAAGTCTTGTGCAAAAGTACTAAGTCTGTGAGAATTGGGGCAAGGATCCACGTGACTGACTCATTCCTATGAAATTCATTTATATATATGTATATGTTTTGGAATGTATATCCCAATCTAAGGAACTAACTATTATTTGAAGATATATGTATTGTATAGTTGTTCTTATGCAGGACCTATAGAGGTAAAGGGAAAGGACGAAACTCTATTGCATAATAAGCATGGAGAAAGGTCCTACAGTTCAAGGAACCAGAGATTCTAGGTTCCATGGATTATAGACCTATTACACCTGGGAGCCATGACATCACATTCAAGGTACCACGACATCGCGTTCGAGGAACCAAGTGAATGAACTCTTTTAAATATTCACACAATAAAAGATAAGCCCTAAACCTTCTATTTCAATCTCCTTCTCATTGTGAATATTATGAATAATTATTTTACTTATTTCGTAAGAGTAAAAGATCATTTTATGACACTAAAACACTTATAATGGTATTTTATTACTTATGAGGAAATCGCATTTTTGCCTTGAGGAGTTTTATGTGACTTGCGCACAAACTGGTTCATATAACAACCCCAATAAGTCGTGGAGAACCAGACCCAGTCCAACCATCCATCCTTAGAGGCCCAGGATCCCTTTTCATCCACACATATTTTCAAAAAATACAAACAAAGTTACTAGAAATCTCTTACCAAACGGGCTCATAGTTTGATGTTCTTTTGGGCTTAAGAAGATACATATATGTGAGAGTTAAGCAATATATGTTCAGTGTTTTAGTCCTTGTTTAGTACATCAGATTTGATTTTCCTCTTCGTAGATGTAAGCAATATGGCTAATCAAATGAATTCTTGTATTCTTTGTTGTTTTATTTTTACCATTACCGTTGTTTGTTGGAATCTTGGGAGTGTCATACGTGGTAGCAGATGAGTTGGTTATACACACACACACACACAAGGCTGTGGAGTAAATCGCAAAATAATGATATATAATGGCCTCAAAATTGTGAATGTGCTCACAAATATAGCCCTTCCCTGCTTGCCAAATTCAGGACTCGGGAGGCAAGCATGGAAGGGCTATATTTATGTCTATAGCATTACTTTTACTAAATGCAAGATTTAAAAGATATTTTTGGCTGACATGATAGAAAAATAAAGGAATGAAAATTTTGGGAAGATCTTCTTATGTTTGTTAGAGAAGATAAAATTAATACTTGATTGGAAAAAATGTAATTAATGTAACTAGATAATGTCCAGCGCGATATGCTAACACTTCACAATTTTATTTGGAAATAATTTTTATGTTTTCTTTTTAAGATCTATATATAATATTCATTTTGTTGTATATAGTATTTATGTTTTCCCAAACTATTGTCAAATGCTTTAAAGCTCCATTTTCTTAATTCATATTTATAATTTTTCTTATTCTAGAAGTAGTTCCAAACTATTGATTGGCTTTTGTTTACTAATATTGATATATGAGATTGAATTTGTATAGTTTTTAGGCATTCCTAGGAGACCATACAATATCGATATATATAATAATAGGTGAAACTGAGAGATACTCAAATTAGAATTCAAATTAGAGTTCCAATTTTACGCCATGTGTCCTAAATTATATTTATTCTTAAAGAGTTTTATTTCTTAATTTTAGAATCAAATGTAGGACCGCATCATAAATAGTCATCTAAGTGAGTTATTAAGTACAAAAACCAAAGAGTCTAAAATAAATGAATCATAAAAAAAATAAAAAATAAAAAATAAAAAAGCGCTTCACAATAAAATAAAATAAAAAATGGATAATTTACCTTTTATACCTAATAATATCTTTATAAAATTTTGTAAAGAGTTAATAAAATATAAAAATGACTATCAATAGTATTTAAATTATATATCTTAGGAATTGTATTATGCATCTTATTGTATATCTTTAAGTGTATCGATGCATATACATTGAGTTACAAGCTAGTTATAAATAATATGTAGAAAAACTGGAACTAAATCACTGTTACAATATGCAAAATAAGGTATAATGAAAATACTTACTTTTCAAACTGATGGTATGCCCTTTTCTTTAATTAGCTTTGTTAGAGTATCCGTGCAATTATCCTCAATATTCATATTCAAAATATTTTTAGTATTTAATAGATTTGTGAAGCGAGATCCCAAGCATTCAAATATAGTATAAGGAAATTCAAAAAAAAAAAAAATATATATAGTATAAGGAAAATTGCAAATATATATATATATATATATATATATATAAAAGATGTTGTAACATTTTTTAAATTCATATAAAATAACTTCATGTTAAATATTAACAAATTTTTGCAAATCATTTAAATTATAAACCTCATTCATAATTTTAAATACAATTCTAATAGTTCACACTAATAAGGGAAAAAAATTATTTCATTAATTTATGCATATACAATACAATACTTTAGTATCAAAGTAAAAGTAAAAAAAGACAAAAAGACAAACGCAAAGAATAAATAAATAAATAAGTGAAATAAGGGTTAAAGGTTGACAGAATAGTATACAGTGACATATATATCTATCAAATCAAAAGGTCTCAAAGCTCATAAAAGTTCTTTGTGGCTTCAACCTGTTGGCAAAAATCCAGTCACACATCATCGTAAACCCAACACAAAAGCTCCAACACCAAAAATCTCAAACAACAAAAGATCCATATCCAATCACAACTCTCACAAAACCCACAATGACCTCTGACCTCCGCATCAAAACCACAAGTCTTTTCCATCCTTTCTAGTTTGTAGAATCTCATATGTGCATTTGAGTTAGGATGATGTAAAAGACTATGGGTATGGATATATAAAGGAGTAGAAGTGTAAAAGGTGAAAACCTAAAGAGAAAAAAATAGTCTTGGAACGATGTATCTAAGAAAATAAAGAGTCGTTATTTTTTAATTGGTGTTTATTTAGTAAACAATGAGTACTTATCTTGGTGAGAGATAGCGGAATAGTTTTGAAATGATGAACTAAAGAAAACAAAAAGTCCATGTCTTTTATTGCAAAAGAATCCTCAAGGAGAGCGCTACTTGGAAAAACCTCATGCTCTCTCAAATGAGGTTTCTCATTATATATATATATATATATATATATATATATATATATTGATGACTAGTTCTTTTTAGAGGAATTAATGTAATTAATTAAATTAGTAAAGATGACACCACATAAAAGTGAACCTATCATATTTTTTATATTATTTTATTATTTTATCTATCTATCTATTTAATATATAATTGTGGGTTCCAATTAGCTCAACTAGTAAAGTTTCTGATGATTGAATAAGAGATCTAGGATTCATTAATCCCCATCTACACTAAAAGACCGATTGGTATTTTGGTTTGATAATAAAAAGTTATCATCAGGAGCGGACATCATAGATTAAAACTCTCTCTAAAAAAAATAATTAAATGAATTTGATTAAATGAATTAGTTAATACCATACTTTGGTTCTCAGAAAAAAAAAATTATAAACACATATTATATATATATGGGGGATAAAATCTTAAAGAACAGTGTTTATTACGTACATACTGGCCGAGGTTTTCAAACCCGGATCGGACCGTATGGTCCGACCGGGTTAACCAGAAACCGCTCCTTGAAACAGTTCTTTAAGCAAAAAACCAGAAATTATATTTTTATTGTGAACCTCTCGAACCGCGGTCAAACCGCACGGTTTTCTGAACCGGACATGGGTTTTCCGGTTTCTTCCTCAGAAAATTTCTTCGTGAAGAGCAGTTTCAGGTTGGCTGGATATGTTCTTTAGGAAGAATGAGTGAGACGGGGATAGAAAGAGGGAAAGTGAGTAAAGGATGAAGCTGTGAAAGAGACTAACCTTCAGATCTGTTATAATTTGCTTGAGACGGAGGAAGACCGAAGATGAGAGACTAAGGAGAGAGACACAATTTCAAATATGAGAAGTAGGTGCTGGAAAGAAAAGTAAAAGTGTAGAAGAAGTTATCAGATTGCTTGGGAAATGTGATTATGGGAATGAGTTGTCCTTTTATTATTATTTAAATTTATTTTTAAACCTAAAATTTTAAATGGAAAGCCCAAGACTTGGCTGGGTGACGTGCTGAGATAAATCTCATGAGTTGACAATATTTTTTTTTTTTTTGAAAGGACAATTTTTTTTAAAACAAAATAGACATTTTTTTTATATAATATTAATATCTTATTTAGTTGAAACTATTATATAAAAAAAGTAAATAAGACATGCATATGAAGTATTTTAATACTATTTTATATCTCTCATTTATGCTTTATCATTTATTATTTTTTCTTATTTAAAAGTTGTGATAATGTATTTGAAAATTATTTAATTTTTTCATGTTTTAAAATTAATATTGCTTTTTTTTTTTAATTTATCTATTATTTGTATTTTATATAATTATTAAATTAATTATGACGTCATCACGGTTAGACCCCAGTTCGACCTTAAAAACCTTGAACTTCTCTCTTTTATGGTTCAATGAACAGTCCGAATTTCAAAACCTTACATACTGTCCTATTGCACACAATTCAATTTTTGAACTAATAATGTATTTTAAAACCACGATTTCAGTTCAAAAATAATGTGTGTATGGTACGTGCATCAATGTGTGTACTAACAATTAGCCAAATTATAAATTTGCCTTTTTCTTAGTAGGGAAAGTTTTCTTTTTTAGTTTTCTCTCTACTTTAGAGAGAGAAAATTTTGTAGACTAGGGAAGAAAAGACTTCAAACTCCTTTTTAACCGTTGAGCTCTATTCTCCACCAAAGAAAAGAAAATCATAATCACTAACCATAAAATTGTTAGCTCAATTGAAGGTACCACTACAAGGACAAGACGAAGGCAGTGTTTCTGTATTCAAAAACCCAAAAATATTTTTGGGCCACGAGTAGTTAGTACATCAAGTGTCATGTGATATTTTTTGGAAAAAAAAAAAACAAAACAACAACAACAACAACAACAAACTAAAAGAGAGAAAAAGAAGGTTGTGCAACAATCAATGTACTCTCTTAATTCCCATAGGCCTTCCAAAAGCTACCTAATACTAATGGATTACAACTTTACAAGATAGGGTTTAATCAAAGATAGAAGCTATAGCCTAAATCATCATATATGAAGATGTCATGACTCATGAGTATGACTAAGCACATGCTTTATGCCCAACTGAACTGATCTTAGTCCAAATACAGAATATGACGCTTTATTCTAGTACGTTCTAGTTTCAAACATCTCTCTCTCTCTCTCTCTCTCTCTCTCACATCATGGTCATCCATGCACGTCACTTTTTGGTTTTACGCATGCAAGAGGACGCGAGTCTTAATGAGGATGCCGATGTATCCCATACATAGAAACAAAACTGAATGCTGAGAATCAGTACAAAAGGAAAAATGCATCGATCCCACAAAAACCACCCCCTCACCGCAGCTTTCCTTTAAAACTATAAAACATGTCACTTTTTCCAATGCTCACTGCACCCCTAAACAAGGACAAGCTTCCGTCTCTCTTTACCAAGAAGATGAAGCTGAAATACATGTGTATGTGAGAGAACGAGGTTTGATTTCATTAGGTATTTTATATTATAGCCAATAATTAGTATACGTGTTCAACCATGGAAGTGCATGTAAGGGTAAGGGGGGATTAACTAGAGGCTTTAAACTCCTAACTTGGTGAAAATTTTTGTCACCTAACTGATATCACGAGATCAAAAGATCGCATCCAAAACAAGAGTATTTGTGAAATAATTTCATTAAGTATGTGTTGGATTGATTATTGTGCATGCTCATCACTTGACTTTATGACTGACTCCAGCTACTCGCTAGTAGTATCTAGCTGTTTAGCTAGACAAAAGAATACAGAGGAAATAGTACAAGATTCTAGAGTGACCAATCATTGGTTCATTTTGGTACATGACGCCAAAAAATTTCTAACTTGGTTCATCTAAAAACAATTTTAACTAGGACCATCTAGTTTTCATTTTGAAAGGGACAATTTCTAACTTGGTTCATCCAAAAAAAAATTTAACTAGGACCATCTAGTTTTCATTTTGAAAGGGACAATTTTTATTCGCAGAAAAGTCTAAAATTATAACTAGCTTTTTTTTTTTTTTTTTTTTTGAGGAACTAAAATTATAACTAGATGATGCCTAAAAGTTAAGATTTAGTCTGATAACCCAATGCATGCACGATAAGGACAAGGATGGATTTAACATTAAGTAAATGCATGTGAGAGAAGGATATATGCCCAAATTCTTTACCGTTTAAAAATTAAGTATAAATACTATTGAGCCGAAAGCTTTTTAACTAGTAAGATCATTTGAATGGGAATAGCTAAAATTTTAGCTAAATTTATTTCTAGAAGTTACTTATAAAAAAATAAAAAATTCCTAGTCCAATTACTCTATTCAAATATATTAAAATGGAGGACTCTCTAAATAAAATGGTAAGCTTTATTCCTAGGGCTGGCTCGATATAGTTATAGGGGCTTAAAGATGAAAATTTTAAATGGAATCTTTATTTAAATATCAATTAAATAAATTTATGTAATACTAATGAAACTAAAGTTAATTTGATGAATTAAAAAAATAATTTTGTGAACTAATACTAACCAAACTAAAGTTAATTTCACATAAAGAATCAAATATCATCATTTAAGAATAAAATTTATTATTCGTTTAGAAAGGAGGTTTTCTTCATTTTATATATAATGGATTTTGGTGTTAAGAAAGAGATAGGGATTGTTGGGTGTGCGGCCTAGGTGGATAATGTTGACAATTTATTCTATAGAATATTGGCTTACAAAAATTAAAGTATAAAAAAAATCCCTCAAAAATTTTATGGTTTATCAATTGGGTAGCTTTTTTGTTGGTATATACTTTAAAAACTTTTTTAGAGGTGAGAAAAATAGTACACAAGCTTTTATATATATACACACACACACACACATATATATATATATAAAACACTTATTATTGTACAATTTTAGAAAATGTTAAAAGTATTACAAATTTTACTATATAAAACACATAAATTATTGTGGCAATAAATATAATTGGTGGGATTTAACCACCTTATAAACAAATGTTTGAATTTTTTTTTATACAAAAATTTGTAATATCACTAAGACCAATACTCTTCAACTTTGGACCATTTTATAATGAGAGGGGCCTTTTTTATAAAAGGTGAAATCATTAAAAACATTGTGGCCTAGGTCTTGAGTTGCTAATCTTTATTACTTGCCAAAAGGAAAAAGAAAATCAGAGAGTACAAATTAAGTTACAAGCATGCTCTATTATGAGAGAGAGAGAGAGAGAAATGAGAAACTGACGCGTGGAGGTGGTTATTACTGATCAACCGGTATGATGAGAGGCATGTGTGATCCGGGTGGTTCATTTAATCAGAACGGTACCGTTTTTCCTATAACAACTAATCTCACATAATTAAACAATTAAACAGTCTGTCTTGTTCAAAGCTTTAACATCATCCCAATATTTGATGCTTTATAAGTTGAATGAGAAAATGACTAAAAGTTTTCTCTAGTTTCCTTTCATCTTTCTAAATTATTTATCTATTCCATTTTTTATTCATTGAAAATTAATTGGACAGTTGGGATTTCATTAGCATGATCCGAAGGAACAGCCAACTGAAAGCCATCCATATCCAAAAAAAAAAAGGCAAACACCCAGAAATACAAATCATTTGTACCATATTTTGTATTTCACTTTATGTTCCACCAATCACAACTTGTTATGTGTTTGTTTAATTTTCTTTATAAAATAACCAAAGTTTAAAATGGAAAAAAAAAATAAACACATGACAAGTTGTAATTGGTAGAACATAAAGTGAAACACAAAATATAGTACAAAAGATTTGTATTCAACACACGACTCCAACAGTAAAGATCAGCCACTTTACCTACATCCTTTATCGGCCACTTAATATAGCCAAGATTGTCCACCTCAAGCTCAAAGCCCAACAGCACTGTGCCAAATCACTAATTCACAAAAAAAAAAAAAATTGTTGGATTATTAGCTAGATGCATGACTAGTTCAATATGAATTATTTAATGTCATTAAGATAATTGTGTCATTTGAAACTGTGCTATTATTTCATGATTTATATATTACTATAAATTCTTTTCATTGAGCTATTGAGAGGGTCGGAAGAATTGTTGATGCTGTGTTAAAAATAAAGAATATAATCTTAGGATTTGATCAATTGAAGTTTTGCCTCAAGGGCATCGCCAATTAGAAACGAAGTCTCAGATCACTTTTTGTGCAAAGATTCATCTCCACTACTACTACCTTAACCACGACAAGTCAGAAGACATTGGTCAAAGGCAAGACTAAAGATTCGAGCGAAGTTGTAACTAGCTCACTGTATAGTCTGTAATGGTAGTTGTGCATTGATCATGCCTTCTTCAGGAATAGTTGGCGCTTTTTTAGGTATTTGGATTTTGACAATACTTTAACCTGTGTAAAAATAAAAATAAAAAAAAAACAAAAAAAAAAACAGAGAAAGATACAATCTGAGTTAAAGATTAGAAATGTATTTGCTTGGATTTGACAGTGGTAAAAGTGTCAAAATGGGTTGGATCAAGTCAATTGAGTTACAGGTCAGGTCGGGTTTAGGTTAACCTGTACTTATTTACATGAAAAAAAAAAAAATGAAAACATGTATTATTTGTCATTTGCTTAAGCTATGCAACAAATTACAAAGTATAAAATGCTTTGTTTTTTATTTACTTATGTCAAGAAAGAACTCAAATCAACAATGAGTGGCGAATACTCTGATCATCTCCCTCACTCATGCCACCAATAGACTCAACTTGTCAGTGTGAGACTAACTAAAGCATCATACTGCTTGATAAAAGAATCTTGAAAGGTGGCGAGTGTACTACGTGTGACAATTATTAAAAAATATATTTTTAAATGATCCAAAATGAAAACCACTCTAACGATCACATAAGATGGAATGTAAGAGCATTTTTATCAGTTTGTGCCAAAATTTCTATCTATTTTAGCATAATAACTTACTTTTTCTATTTTATATACTCATTTTTCAAAACACACCATGTCAGATTATATATCCTACTTTTTGCAATAGTTGTGTTCTTCTATGCAAGAAGAAGACTTAGAAAGAACAAAGAAGTTTGGATCCGAAAAAGTATGTTTACACCATATTTCATTAAAATATCAACTTTTTAAATTGTTTTTTTTTTCTTTTCACACACAACAACCATTAGTTACTCTCTTTCTTTATTCTCGGGACAAGTAAAGAAATATTAAAAAACTAAATGAAAAATTAATAGTGTCTATGTAAATTTACACGGTTACTGTAATAAATTTTTTAAATTTACACAATTATACATTGACTTATGTAGGTTAGTTTTAGGCAAAATTTTGTAAATTTTACACATTTTTCTATTATACACCCACTAATATGAGTGCTTTAAGGCTGATGGTAAAGTATACCACTAACGAGTGGGATGGTATTTTGGCCTAAATAATCCAATTATGGGATATATTTATTTATTTTTAATAATGTATAAATTAAGAGTTAATTAAATACAATCGGATTTAATTAAAAATGATTGAAAATTAAATAAAAGTGCATCTAGTGGCCCCTATTCCTTGAATTTTTTGTTAAACAATTTATAAATAATTGATTTTATTTTCAAAATAATTATTTGAAAATTGGTTGGATTGAGCATAATCATTTTAGGGTTTGGTCTGACCCAATATTTCTCATCTCTCACTTAAACATAAAGGACACAGGACGATTGAACATCTCTCATATCAATTTCTTCCATCATTATACCTATTAAGTAGGTCATGCGTCTGTTGAGCATACTTGCAAAAGAAATTTAGGAGTAATACACTAAGTCTTGTTATACTAGCATTGCAAATAAAACACCCTTCTCCAAACCTACAAAAATAAAATGACCAAAATACTTTTGAAATGTCCAAAACGACCAAAATGTGAGCCCTACTACAATGAATGCCAAAATTATTGAAATTCATTTTGGTCACAACACCTCACAATGCGCACTTTATTTTGTCATTTTGGACATTTTGTCATTTTGATCATTTTGAATTTTTGGGGGTATTTAGGTATATTTGGAGGTTTTATGAATATTTTGGTCATTTTGAAAGTTTCATGAGTATTTTAGTTATATTAGAGGTTTGTTTGGTTATTTTGGATGGCCCAGAGGTATTTTGGACATTTTATGAGTACTTTGTTCATTTTGGTGGTCAAAGTATTTTGGTTATTTTATAGATTTCTATAATCTTTTGGTCATTTTAAAGGTTTAAAGTGTTTTTTTTTATAAGGATTTATGAGAATGTAATAATTGAGTAACCAAACGGATCAAGTCTCGGTCAAATAAACGAATTGGATATTTAATAAATTTTAACTATTTACTTAAATGGATAATTTTAAATCTTATCCATTTATAACTTGATTTAAAACCCCTACAATCTGTCCATTTATCACCTTATGAATGTCGGCCAACTCTACTTTACTTCCCCCTTCATCCAAACTGGTCAATTATATTTTAGGTTTTACTAATGTATGCCTTTCGGATACATTTTTTTTTTTTTTTTTTGGTTGGAAATCTTAAGGCCTTTTTTTTTTTTTTTTTTTAATGTAACCCTTAGAGCATATGTTAGTAAACTATTTTAGGAATTTTTTTATTGAAAAGTGAAAATTTAATGAGAGTATACATTAACTAGACCCTTATACTTTTTAACGCACCCTTTTATCTAGTCATTTGTGGTATAGATATATTCAAGTTTACAAGAGGTATTCATGTTGTATGATTTCCAAAGCAATACTGCTTTCTTTTAAGTTTGAGATGAGCTGATAATTAAGAAAAAAGATAAGACACTATACATGAAACGGGCACAGGCCTAGAGTGCCTAGGTAAAATTTTCCCCAGTCCAATGGACTGTGCTCTGTGTATTCCTGAAAGCTAGTTCAGTGTTTCAAACACCAAAACAATATATCTACTTCTGCTTTTCTTGGGTTTGAGATCAAAGCAAATTTGCACAGTATCGCATTAGCACACTTCCGAACAGGTCATATACAAAACCAACTCCTTGGCAGCTTGGGGTGAACCCCAATAAGCGCATTAAACCCTATTTCCTGAGTGGAAACAAAAACACACCTACTCACACCTATGTGAGAGTAGCTACACACAGCAAGGACAAGTTAAAACTTTACTGGGGCAAACAAAAAAGGGTGGCACTTTGGTGATTCCATCACAAATCCAAGGTGTAAATTGGGCTTGTTCAATTACATAAGGTAGCTTCCTCCTCAATTATTCTGAGCATGTGGTGTACTGCTGCTGCTATGTCATCTACTGAAGTGAGTTGGCATGCTTCTTCAACCTGCATTTAAATTTGTTCAAATTTTAGCCCAAAACTCACTCATTTTCCAAATATTATGAGCAGACAGCTACTAATTCCAAAGATAGAAAAACATTACAATCTTAGAAAGGACACTCTATCTCTATGCCCATGCTCCCCTTGTGATAATAATTGAAGACAGCGACTTATAAAAAAAAAAAATAATAATGCTAAAATGTCACCACAGATATTCTTCTTAAGATGTACGTAATAATGATTTCTCATTAAATTTGAAAAAATATCCTCCTATGAGTTTTATTGGCCAAAGTACCTCTACTATGGGTTTATTTGAGAACAGTTTATTTAGTTAAAATTGAAAAAAATTTGTTGAAAGTACGGTAGATAAAGGTAAAATCTAATTGAAATAATACAGTAGAACTCATGAATAATACCAAAAAGTACAGTGGAACTCATAAATAGTAGCAAAAATAAACTAAATAGTAAAATAGGCTAACTTTAAACTCTAATCTCAAACGCAACTTATATATATAGAGTCCTTTGGGTTTTGTATGAAATTTATTGGGCAAAGTACCTCTATTATACGGATTGGCCAAGCCAATGACCTTTTGGTACTTAAGGGACCAGGATACTGTGTGTGCGGACTTTGTTTCAAAACTCTTCAATATGAACTGAGGGGTAGAGGGAATATTTCAGTTGAGGGGAAGGCAGGTTATAAGACAAATAATAAGTGTCCAAGCGACCAGTTGATCACATAATATTTCCACATATATAAATAAATAATATACAAATAATGACTGATATTAATAGATGTTTAAGAAATTTAGCTTGATTTAATTCTTTTCAAAGGCATCTTCAATCCAATTTTATTCAATAGATTTCTAAGAAAATATCTTCATGTAAAGATAGATGATTGATTGATTTCCTCAAATTTTGGCTTAAGCCTTTAAGGTTGCAGCAATTTGATTTAAACAAAATTATTTGGGTGATTGTTAAATAATTATTTAAAGAGAGCATGCAAATCAGTAATCGAAATCCATTTTTAATCCTTGAAAAAAGTTAAATTTAATATCAATTTATCATTAAAATTTCACAAAGAGATAATAAATGTAATTAATATCACATAAAAAACATATAAGAAATTTTTTTATCAGTTTTAAGAAATTGATATTTATCAATTTGTAAAACCTATAAAACAAAATTGATATTCCTAACATTCAGGTTTATTTAATTAACTTTATTAAGGTTGAGCACTGTGTTAAAAAGGACATGGACCCTAAAGTTACTATGCATGCTGATCACGGGGTACAATACAATTCCTCCCTCCAGTACTATATATGGCTCTAGATTCTTGTTCCATACGAGAGAAGTTAAAAATATACTGTTGATTATAAAATAAAATTTTTTTTTTAAAAGAAAAAAAAAGGAAAGAAAGGATAAAGAAACATTTTGCTACTATATAATTAATTACCTTGGCACTGATAGAGTAGAGGACCAACGGGTCCATAGTGGTCACATTGAGGTGAAGGATGGTGAGGTGAAGAGTCTGAAATCCAGCAACCAACTTTGAGAGCTGTCTAGGGCTTTTTCGCCACAGAATTCGAAGGTTTGCATGGGTTTCGATCAAAGTGACCTCGATATCAGCTATAGCAGCCATAGTCTTAGATGTATACTTGTTAGGGATCTGTGACCAGGTGTACTGTGGATACGCAAAAAATTGTGCAAATGGGGGTGGCATAAACTTTGAGGCTGTGCCTGTGGTGTCTTCATTTACATTTAGTCCTCCTACTCCTGCAGGTTGTAGAATTTGGAGTTTTTGAGCTTCAAGGGTCTGCAAGAGGTGCTCAAGTTCCTTCACAAATTCTATAGCACCACCTACTATAGAGGCCTGGTCACCCTACGTACACAAATAAATTTTTAACATTAAAGGGTGTATTCGTTTTTAGTCTTACATCCAACTAATCCAAAGTATAATATGAGATGGAACATATTGAAGATTGACGGAATATATATGATTTACAAAGTTTATATAATGATGATGATGAAGAAAATTGAGAAACTAAAGTAATAACTAACCACAATATCTTAGTATATTAAACATTATACAAATAAATTTTTAACATTAAGTGGTGTAATCATTTTTATTCTTACATCCAATCCAAGTATAGTAGAGATGTACAAAGTTATATAATGATGATGACGAAAATTGAGAAACTAACGTCTTTGTATATTAAACCTTATTAGGAAAGCTCTAACCCTCACGTTATTCTTTAGAATATATGTTATCCAAGAATATATTAGCAGTTCATCCATATTTCTTTTTCAGATTGAGCTAGACCGCTCACCTAATACTTCCCTTTTCACGAGAGAAACAAACGAAAGGAAAAAATCTAAAGAATGACAAATGAAGTAATAGTGGAATAAAAAATGACAAATTTCTGCTCAACTTTTACTTGACTGGTTTCTGATCCTTGTTGTATTACCCAACTTTACGCTGAACTTTTCCAGATGAATAATTTCTAACTTTGAACTCATTCAGTCCAACTTTTCAGAAACTTTACCAAAAGTTTCAAATTTTCTTCCTAGCCATGAAATTTTTTTTCTATATAGATTTTTCTTAGACAATGATGTGTCGATTAGTGTAGCAAAAGTGTAATCGCATGGAATACTTGAACCATATATATTATAGACAGTTAGCCAAATTTTCCCATAAAGCTTAAACAGAAATTACACAACGAAAGTGACTCAGAGAGATATGAGTAGAAAGAAAACACACCCTTTGGACATAGGATTCAGGCATGAGGGAGCGTAGGACAGCGAGGTGCTCATTCATCTGTTTGCGGCGGTTTCTCTCAACAGCAATGTGTGTCATCCTTTGTGTCTCAGCTTCTTCTTTGTTCTTACATACCCTTGGCTTTCTTCTCCTCTTCTTTCGCCCTTGCACCTCCAAATTCTGCTTCCTCTCCACAGATTCTGAGCTTCCAGGGTGTCGTTTTCGGGTCATCGATGAAGAGTTCTTCAAAGGACTACCTTGGTGATCTTGGGGTGTAGCCATTCCATTCTCTAATGAGAAATTATTCTCATGGTTGTCATATGGGGTTGCTGAGATAGTGTCATAGATTATGAAGTTGAAAAGCTCACTGGAAGAAAGAGCTTCTAAAGCCATTTTTGACCAACTATTTTGTGTTAACCGAATCTTTTTTCTTCAACTAGCTCCAACACTGTCAACTTGTTCCAATTCAAACACAACAATCATTTTATTGCAGAACCCTATTCTTGAACTTCTGAGAGAGAGAGAGAGAGAGAGAGAGAGAGAGAAGGTCTAAAATGATAGGAGAGTACCGTATAGAGAAGGATATGATGCACGTGACTCGTGAGAGGGAAGAGAGAAAACGAGTTGTGCTTTTCTGCTTCTCAAAAAGTGAAGAAAAAAGAAAGAGGTTCCTCTCTCATCCTTTTTTTGGTTTCCTTCCCGATTTCAATAGATGCTGTCAAAGACTGGCACAGTTTCTGCTATGAAGAAGAGGTGTGGGGGGCCCAAATCTATATAGAAATATGCATACAAACAACATAACAAGCTGTGCAAAAGCTACCGCTCACATTCAAATCTGTGTTGGGGTTTGCAGGAAATGACTGGTTCACGCACCCTAGATTCTCATTTATACAATTTAGACAGTAACTGTAATATACGAGCTCCACTACACATTGTACACTCGGTTTATCTATATTTTTTAATGTTGGGAGCATAAATAATGTTTTTAATCAGAATCTAGGCCATATATCAATGATTAAATTTTGTTACCGCATACACTATCATCCGTATTCTTTTGAAATAATGTTTTGAAAACATGATTTGAAAGGAGCGTGCACGGAATATGTGCAACAGTGTGTAATAATCATTCCTCTATACTAACAAAATTTAACTAAGTGTTTAGCAATTCCATGATCAAGATCACCAAAGCCCTTCATTGTCAACACTAGCTGAAAATGGATTATCTAAAGCGTTGGAAGCACCGAGAAATATAAAGACTACTTAATATAGCTATTGGAATGGCTGAATGCGTTATGTACAAGCAATCTTGCTTATCAACTAGTCATTGTAGGCAAGGACGTAGTCCCTTTCTACCATAATCGGAAAGCACCGTAAGCGCTAGGGTAATCACTAATTGGGTAGTATTATCCCTGCCCATTATTATGATTGGAATTGCTATATCATTAGGAGAATTACAAGCAAAACAACAATTACTAGGTAACCTTAATCCAAAAGGGTACGCTGCCCTTTAAGCAAGCTTAAGCTACAATATTTATGTGTGCATTTTTTTTTTTTTTTAAATGACAGTCACAATTACACCCTCAAAAGTTACAACTTATTAAGTTGCATCTCTGATCGAGCAAGCATTAGGCCTACCAATTACTATGTAATAATCACAGGGCTCTGATATATATCATATGAGAGAGAGAGAGAGAGAGCATATACATCATGAGAGTGAGATTACAAATATGGTGAACTGTTGCC
This sequence comes from Quercus aquifolioides, assembly GCA_019022515.1. NCBI lineage: Eukaryota > Viridiplantae > Streptophyta > Magnoliopsida > Fagales > Fagaceae > Quercus > Quercus aquifolioides. The sequence goes on along the minus strand of CM032336.1, from coordinate 7,368,004 downwards.
TAATCTGATGACGAGGACATAAAAAAAGGGTTGTCGACCTTGGACCACGGTCCAAACTGTCAGACTCTCAGGGTAATCCATGTGACCATCAGTTTCGCCTCTAGAAAGAGCACATTTTTGCATAAATTAAACCCATCTGTAAATCTCACTCTCCATTTCCAACCTAATTTTTTTTTTTTTTTTTTTCTTAAGTTATCTAGGGACAACTTTTTAACAACATAACCTAATGCAATTGAAACATCATTTCACCTAGATTTACCACTGACTTCATTTATTTTATGCACTAATCATAATGAATCATGTCTATTGAAAAAAAAAATTATATGCCTATATTTATCATTTTCTTTTCCTCAAATTGTTTCTCAATGTATACGATGCAAGGTTCATCATCACAATTAAATTATATATATATATATATAATGAGGAAAAAAAAATGCATGCATACACCAAAGTATTAGTTATAGATTGTTTCATTCTTTTGAGAATAAATAGGATATGGGTGCTTCTCAAAAAAAAATAGGATATGGGCAATGTTTATTACACACAAATTTTATGCGTATTCCCAAAAACCAACTGAAATCGTGTACAGTAAGACCCATGGGGCATATGATGATGTTATGAGTATTGGTGTGCCTGATATCTGGTGTTGCAATCGAGATATTTTATGATTATGATCTTGGCAATGGTAACCCAGGTAAGAATTTCCGATAAGAAGGGTGTGGGGAGACGTTAAACAGTATGATCTTAGACATTGCCCTCAAGCACAGCAGCACACTAGATGTGATATGCGTGCTTGCGTGCCTCAACTCTCAAGGATCAGTTTCAATATTTGTTATCAGGCGCATGGATCTACATTAAGAATTTTGATTATTTCAATGAATAGCTTGAACCAGAAAAAGAAAAAAGAATTACACTACAGATTTTAGTTAAAACCTACCAAAATTTTAGCCTAATGCCACAAAAATCCGCAATTCCAACAACAGTTGATAAAGTAGAGGCATAGACAACCAAGACAAAAAGGGCTGTGACAGATGATGCAGACAAGGTATCCACAGACAAGTTTACCAGCCCTGTGAGCACATTAGCCTGCAAATTAAAACGAGACAGATTGTTAGTTTGAGCTTGAGGAATAAGGTTTGTATAATGAGTGAATGGATCTACACTGTATATTTCTTACCAGAAGAAATGCACCCAATAAGTTCCGGTTAAATGCTTCTTCAAGTATTGAAGTTTTACTTCCAGGAATGTAATCAGAAAGCATTAGTATTGCCAGCACCTGTCAAGCAGGAGACATTTTTATTGGGAACAATATCATATTTAAAATTGAAAACTACATTACATAGCAGTTGTCTTAGCAGAACTAAAATAAATGAGTGCACAATAGGCATCTACTGATCTACTTGCCATACTAAGAGTATGACACTTAAAAAATAGTAGTCAGCTAAGGGCATGGATCATCTCCAGTATTTTATTCACCAGCAGCTTCCAGTTACATTCAACTATGGACACATACACATGAATTAATCAAAGGTCATATAAGAAGCCTTCTTAAACAACACCTTTGTACATCTTCTACTATCTGAAAAAAGGTTCCATGATAGGGTGAATTTTAACTCATTTTCGATGTCGATCTCCATCTCCAACCACTCTTGCAGACCATTTATTCAAGCCCAAACAATAGCGATCATCTGGGTTCATGGGTGCAATTTGCTATATATTGATGCTAAATAATTATCGATTATACACAAGGAAGAATGAAGCAATTCAATCTTTTGAAAGAGGAAGACAATGGAAACTTCAAAAATAATAGATTAATTGCAAAATAAAACAGAAAAATGAATGTTCGTGCTTTACTTCAACTTTCCTTTCTTTTCTTTTCTCACTTAATCTCTCAAGAAAAAATAAATTAAATTGAGAGAGAATCCAGTACCCCCAAAAAGTGTTACAAGGGAAGGAAAGAACACTAACCCTATTATTTTTCCCTAATGTCTGACACTGTTTGTGGCTTTTATGTTTGCAAAAGTCATTCAAGTTCAATCCAGGCCTCCCTTCACTACTACAGGAAAATTGTTATATTATTTTATTTAGCTAAAATTTTCTGTAATACATAGGCAAAATTCTCAGCTACAAGCACAAAGAGAGAGGAAGTGGGAAAATGGTGTTTTCTTTTTTGGGTCTTCATAGGGTACAACTTTGAATGAGGTAAGAGCCACTATATCTACTTCATGAGCAACGAATAACATGGCATATTATCAGTCATGCAGCTTGCTTTTCAATATGTGGTGCACTGTCAACCATATAACCTGGAAGCTACTAATGACAAAATACCAGAGAGGATCTGAGCCCGTCAGTTAAAGCCACTGGGATGTCTAACTCAATTTCAAAATTCTTTCCTAATGCAAAAACCTGAATTAAGAGGCAATCTCTGTAACAACCTCACCAGATTAAAAAACTTACCCACCCCCCTCTGTAAAAAGTCTTCAATTCAATACTAAGTGAAAACAATCAAGAAGTAAACAATCTATAACATATGCATGGGTCACACTAACGTGCACACTTTAATGACAGAAAATGCAAAATTGTCAGATTTCTGACTCCTTTTGATGGATATCTTTAGAAGAAAACCATGACCTCTGTATGTGGTCCATTAAACCCTGGATGCATGATTGTACCAGTAAGAATTGCGCAGCAGGTGAGGTCCCTTATTGCCAAACATCAAGAGATGTTGAAAGAAGTTAGAGCTTTGAAGTCTCATTTTTAACTGGCTTACCCTAGAAGCTAGCTACCATTATTATTATTATTTTTGATAAGTAATAAGATTTTATTAAAACCCCAAAAATATGAGTCACCCAAAGTATACAGGATGTATAGGGGCAAAGCTAGGATTTTTTGTTTGGGGGGGCCAAATTTTGATATTAATATATTAGTTTCAAGTCAAGATAAACCATTGTACACATGCGTAAACGTACATACACAAATATAAATATTAATATTTTGATACTAGAGTAAGTCATAATTTATAAATATATTGTATATAAATTAACAACTTTCAAATATATATATTCGGAAGATAATTTTTTAGGGGAACTTATCATCTTTTAAACTCCAATAAGTATACAAAAGCTAACTATTTTGATATTAAACATGTACAAAAAAATGAATTACATAAAACAAAAACTACCTTGTCTCTATAACTACTAGACCAATTGACAAATTCTATTGGTTTTTAAGAGCATTATTGGACTAACTCAAACATTTGGGGGGCCAACTTCTATTTTTGTAGCTAAATATTTAAAGTTTTAATACATATACATAATATAAAATAATTTTTTAAAATTTTGGCCAAGCTATAGCTCCGCCCCTGGATGTATACAACTTGAGACAAGACAATCAAAGCCTCAAGTTACAAATATCCAACAAATCACAAATACAAGATGAGAAAATAATACAGCCCCTAGTGGACTCTGGAATACTGACCCAAGTATTCCAGAGTTCTTAAAAAGAACAGTTTAAAATCCAGTTTCTTTTGATATCTTCAAAACTTTGAGCATTCCTCTCCCTCCAAATACACCACATAACCCAATGCAGAGCAGCTTTCCAAATAATACCATTTCTATGCTTTTCAAAGCACCAATGCCAAGCAGCAAGCAAATCAGAAACGGATTCAGGCATGACCCAGTATACCCCCAAAACAGCCCAAACACCATAGACCATAATTCCGAGGCAATTGGGCAGTGATGCAATAAATGATCCACCGTTTCTGTTTTACCTTTACACATATAACACCAACCCAACACCCCAATGCCTCTCTTACGCGTATTGTCGATAGTCAATAATTTTCCTAGGGCTGCTGTCCAACAGAAGAAAGCTAATCCGGGCAGGATCTTTACCTTCCAAAGGCTCTTCCATGGGAAAGACATGTCACTGGGAGAGGCCAAAGCACAATAATTTGCTCCAATTCTCAAAGCACGAAAATTTGCTCTTCCATGGGAAAGAAATTTTACTGTCATAAGGACTTGTTCCAATCCAGTCACTCCCAGTCGCACCTTTCTTCCCACAGCCTGCCAAATTTGCTCCATTTCATCAATGCTGGGGTTCAACCCAAAGATAAGAAAAGACCTTTGGTCTCTAAAACCTTATAAGACTCCTAAAAAGCTAAACCAGATAGCTTTCAAGCAAGCTTCTTCCAGGAGAAGGTTTGGATGTGGTAGGCAGTTTGCTTTACTACCTGATTAACCTGATTAAGCATATAGTCTACCTGCTCTATCCCCTCTAACTTGAACAGAACACATTTACGTCATCCCAAAATGCTAGAAACCTGAGAACATAGGGCAGGCTGGCCAAAAGGGCTCTATGACACTGTATACAAAGTGGTCTCCAAAATTTGTCAGGACTGTCTTAGGCCAACCCCGGATGCCCTCATTTGAGCCCTTCAAACCGGCTGCATCCCAGGACAAAAACAAATCCTTGTACAAAAAAGTGTGCATAAAATTATGAGTAAACAAGGAACAGCTGGTCACATGGTAGTCAAGATCGACCTTAAGAAATCCAATAATAGCTTGAATGGTGCTTTCTCAAACAAAAACTCATTTGCACTTTAATTCTTGTGAGAGTTGGATTAAACTCATAATGTCCTGCCTATCCTCCATTCCTCCTCATCCTTTTTTTAAATTTATAATAAATGGAATGAAGAAGAAAAAAAGCTTAAGCACACAGGATGTATAGCAAGCTTTCCTAAAAACAGAGAAAAATTAGGATAAAGAGGAAATAGAGCCTATAAAATCCAGAACCGAATGCTCTTTACTGTTTCCACAAGTACAAGACCACTCAAACAACACTCTCAAACAAATTCTTCAACTCCATAATCGAAAGCTCCACACCATTAAAACTGCAATTATTCCTCTCCTCCATATAGCCCACATTCGACACAGTGAACTATATTCCAAGCAAAAAGGTTACCTGAATACCAACACAAATCTACCACCCAGACAGTGCATACACAACTTGCTCAGGTAGCACTACAATACAATGAATTGGTATCTGGCCCACCATTTCACCACCTCATTTCCACATACAACATCTAATCATCAAAGGTATACCCATTCTCATAAGGTTATTGTTAGTATTATGATTAAATGATTAAATTCATCATTTCCTAACAACTTAAACATTTGAGACAATCAGTAATTTATCATAGTATCAAAGTAGAAGATCCTAAGTTCGATCCCTATCTCCACTCTACCTCCCAATTGAAATGTTGAGGGTGAGTTTAGACCCACACGTGGGGGAAGTGTTATAATTATGGTTAAAAAATGATTAAATTCACCATTTCCTAACTATTAAACTTTTGGGACAATCGGTAATTTATCAGTTATCAAACTTATCATATGTAAGTATTTTGCTCCATGCTGCTATCTGGGCAAAGCATACCACATTACCACCACCTTTTTAGTAGCCTGTGTACACCATGCATTTCTCTATGGAAAAACCACTCCATTGGTGCCTCTTAAAAACCTCATGTTAGGAACAAAAATCAAACTTACCATTACTTTTTAATCTTCATCTCAACCGATCAGGGCCCATATCTCTTGTGATGTTAAAATACAAGGTTTCCAAGAACAAATAAACTCATTCCAATTCCCAATCATTAAAATCACATACAAAATTAATGCTCCATGAACGTGTCATCCCCTCATTGAATATCTCCAAGTAAGAATAAACAAAAGCATCCTTCTTTGTTGCTAAAGAGTATAGATTCAGTTATAGCACTGTTAAAGGCAGAGCTGAGTCCCACACCAAGCATCAAGCCAAAACCGTACTCTATGACCATCTCCAATCACATATTGAACATGGCTTGCACTTTCCCAAGCAGCCTTAAACTCCTCCATAGACTACATCCATTGAACCCCTTAAACCCTGCAACAAACTCTTATTTTAGCTAGTGTCCTAAAAAAATCAGCAACTAGAATTCTGAAAACTTATCCCCTATTTTGCTTTTAGACCTCAACAGCTCAACCTCTATCATATCTAATCAAGCTTAAAACCTCAATCCTTTCCTTCACCATCCTAACATCATAATTGTTGTGCAAACTTTAACCACAACAGCCCTATTAAGCTTTAGTCACATCTAAAAGTCCTTGAAATCATAGGCATAGTTTTACATAAAATTAGCAATCCTCTTGCCTACAGTATTCACATGCAAACATTTTTTTTTTATATAAGTAATAAGTTTTATTGATATCAAAAAAGTGACACCCTAGTACACTTCAGGTCAACAAATCAAGTACAAAGATTACATATATCAAGTAAATCAAGGAGACGAAAGTGATTGGTTACGTAAAGCAGACAACCAATCCAGTAAGGTTCTAAAGAAAAATAACTTGAGGTCTAGCATGGATCTCTCATTATTTTCAAAACACCTGCTATTTCTTTCCTTCCAAAGACACCACATCAAACAATGGGGAACAATAATCCAAATATGTCCATTTTGATGCCGACCAAACTGACCTTGCCAGAAAGGTAGAAGCCCAACGACTAACTTTGGCATAACCCAACTTACTCCAAATAAACCAAAAACCATAGACCACAGATCCATAGCAGCCGGAAAATGAAGGAAAAGATGGTCAACCAGTTCACCATTACACTTACAAATATAACACCAATCCAAAATCCAAACCTTCCTTTTTCTTAAATTATCTATTGTCAGACATTTCCCCAAATCAACAGTCCAACAAAGAAAGCCACTCGAGAAGGGATCTTCTACTTCCATATGCTTTTCCAAGGGAAAAAAGAATCATTAGGGCCAACTAACTGATAGTAATAAGCACTAACCATAAACCCATTATTTCTATCTAGTTTCCAGTACATTTTATCATCCCCAAACCCCCTTACAAAAGAGCCGTAAATGGTATCCATGAAGCTCGACCAAGCCTCCAATTCCCAATCATGGACAGCCCTAAAAAAACTTACATCCAATGAAGTACCCCATTAGTGAACTTCATAAGCTTAGCCACACTTGCCTCCCTATCTCAGAAAATTCTAAATAATTCAGGATAGTTAACAAGAAGAGAAACCGATCTATTCTAGATGCTGAGGAAGAATTAGACCATGGGTAACTGCCCCCTTCCAAAGGGGTATCCATCAACCCATGAATTGAGATGAAATCAGAAAAGTCATACATAGACTGAGTATAGCTTACAGCTCCTAACCGCTCTGATGGAAAACAGATTACATTAAAGTCACCTCCTAGACACCATGGCAAATTCCACCAACTGATAAGTCCTAGCAGTTCCTCCCACATTTTCCAACACTTCCTGTTCAAATTAGGGTCGTATGTGTCGGACCGTGTGCCTTACCAATCCATCCAACCACCAATTGGTGAAGGATGAGGGGGCACAAATCTTTTATAGCATTCGATCACAGACCAAGCCCATTGGTATTGGAGCGAATTGTGAAATCCCTCACAATCCCTCCCTCACAATGCGGCTCCAACGACTCGAACCTATGACCTTGGCTCTGATACCACTTGTCGGACCGTGTGCCTTACCAATCCATCCAACCACCAATTGGTGAAGGATGAGGGGGCACAAATCTTTTATAGCATTCGATCGCAGACCAAGCCCATTGGTATTGGAGTGAATTGTGAAATCCCTCACAGTATGCACCAATGAAAGCCCACTCAAACTGATCACCAACATTTTTAAATCTGCAAGAGACCAAAAAATGTCCCACCACTTCCTCCACCTTTTCTACAACCCTTCGATCCCACATAAGAAAAATACTGCCAAAAGCACCTTCAAGACCCAGATACAACCAATCTATATAAGGACAACTCTAGATACTTTGAACAATTCCTCTTGTAATCCACTCCAGTTTAGTCTCAGGCAAACAAACAATATCAGCCCTCCAAGTACGCAGCAACTTACGTATCTGAAGCCGCTTTTCCAACACATTCAAACCTCTAACATTCCAAGATAACAACTTCAAATTCATTGAGAAACAAGCAAAGCCCTATATCCCAACTATTACCACTACACCTTGCCGATGTAGAACCATAATTAATAGAGCTTAATAGTCCCTTTAGCTCCCTCAACCCTTTCATTCCTGAACTCTTCAAATTTTGTGCATTCTTTTCCTTAGCAGCCCTCTGGTGTAACTCAGCTTCAACAGCCAACAGAAAATTGGTTGCTTGCTCTTCCTATCCTCCATAATAGTTATCCATGGCACCCAAGGGCATAGGGAAAGCCAGTGGTTCAACAGATAGAGGCAACAAACACCCCTCATTTGAGGATTCGGCATCCTCCGAAAAGGTATCTGACACCCAATCCTCCACAACAACTTCATCCCCACAACCTGAGCCTTCATCCCTTCACATGCAAACAATTGGACTTAAATCAGTGGAGTCTCTTAACAAATTTCTAGTAACTACAGGTAGCTCTCTTCACTTGGAATTCTTCAATTTTGATGGATGCATTCCCCACAACTGTGAAGACTAATTTTGTAAAGAGATACCTTTCAACTTCTCTATCTGTTGTATGATTGTAAGTTAATATATTAGAAAAAAATGTCCTACTCAATGCACAAGGCTCTCGCTTCTACAGGGTGTGGGAGAAGTGATTGGTAGGCAGCCTTACCTCCAAAGATGCACCTTCCAAGAAACTTCCCACTTTACTCACACAAGTCTCCCCCAGCACACGTGAAATCATCTTTCCCTAGGAGTATTGATTAGCTTTACTTTTACCACCCTTCTTTCTTAATAACCATGAGTCCTCTTCTCAATAAAAAATTACTATCATCTCCATCTTCTTTCTATTTCTCTCTCACAGACCATAGCATCCACTCCTCTGTGTCTCTCCGTTCTCTTTTTTTTTTTTTTTTACTAGCAGATATGATACACTCTTTTTCTTCTAACAACATTGACATAGTTGGCAAGTAAGGTACTCATCTTTTCCTTATACTCAGAAAACATATTTTGTTTTAGGTTTAAGGAGAAGAATACCCAAAACTCCATCCCGGCCAAATCTTCCATGTCGGCCGATATTGGCCAAAACTCACCAGAACAGCCCAAAATTAGTCAACAGAGGCGCCCACATCCCGACCGTATCGGATTTTTTTTATATAAAAAAAAATTAATTAAAAAAAAAAAAAAAACGTATGGGACGGGCGTGCAGCCGCATCCAAGCCACACCCCGCGTCGCATACAAGTCCGACACGGGTACGGCTACCATTTAGCCGCACCCATGCTTTCCTGGTATTAATAGACAACTACAATATTTGGTGACTTCAACACTAGATGGAAAGTGAAAATGTCATCAAACTATTAATACAAGTAAAAGGCAAGTTGGATTACCTGCAAGTTCAAAGCCAAGACCATGGTAACATATGTCAGGTTGCACTGCATAATGTGGTTATATTAGTTTTCTTCACACGCTAATTAATATCGTTACTTTAACACACATAAAAAAGAACTTTTAAAAGAGTTAGGATATCGCACCATTCTACGGGAAACTCTTTCAACATGTCTGTCAAGAAGAACAGTTATTATCCTAAAACAGGAATTTAGAGAAATTGTTAGGAAGTCACCTTCAAAGTGTTTTTAATAAGGATACTAGCAATATTATTTTTTTTTTATAAGTAGAACAATATTATTGAAAAGAGACTACATCGTGAAAATTAACATGAAGTAGTACTAGCAATACTTACCAGAACAGAATAGAAAGAATCAAGGCTCTTATCCCTGCCCATCTGTTGCTTCTCAACATAGCAGATGAATTATTTCCGAAAAATAGATAGTAGCCCAACTGGACACCAAGAAGGTACATACCCCAATATCCTGGGAAAAAAAACAATAAATACTCAACTAAAACTTTGTATTAAATGCAGCAAGAATAAGTAAGAGCTACTAAAAAAGACTAAGTTTCAAATAGGTTCTACGTAGTACAAATAACTGGTTTTGTTTACAGTAAAGGGATATGTTGTTGAAGTGATTGTTTTAAGGCATCAGTTACAATTTTCTAAGGATTTTGGGTCTCAGCTTTTCAATCCTATTTGTAATCTTTCTTCAGTGGAATCCAAGTGAGTTTTGTACGGCATCATACTAACATCTCCCAGGGTTTTACTCCCAATTTTTATCACTTGAACAATTATGAATACCATGGCTTTACTCTTTAACATTTTTGTATTTTCTTGGCAAAACTTAGGTACAATTACTTAAGTGCAGTACATTGGGTTCTCCAATTAAATTCAGAAACATATCTGTATTGACCAATACAGCCCACACAATAGTATCTTTTCCAAGGAGAATTACATTCAATCCAGTTATGTGTTGAATTTAATTGAGGAATCACATATACTGCACCTAAGGAACTACACCTAAGTTTTTTTCCCATTTTCAATATTATTGGTAAGTTACAAATGCATCCAGTGGGTACCCTCAACCTTGCTCTTACAAGGGGAGGTGCCAATTTGAGCTAAAGATTATTGGCAACATTTTTGCAACTATAAATGATGACAAAGTACCATCCTTCTTTGGTTGGAAGAGCAGTCTTGAATACAGAACATGTGTTTAGGATCATCAGATTCAAACTTGATTTAGAATCCAGAACAAGACAGATGTTCATATAATAAGTGATCTTTATTGAAAAGCAGAATTCTAAGGTACAATAGAACCTAGCTGATGCAGCAAGCACTGCAATTATTGCTAGGATTGAAAAAATAAACAGTCCTTGGCAGCTCAAGAGTCCGTCAAAATGAATAAATAAATCAAGCCGATCTCTGCTGTTAAAATAAAAAGTGAGTCATTGAATCAAAAGTCCTAACGACATCTTATTCTTATTTGTAAAAAAGAGTATAATGTATGTGCTATCTTCTGTGCACTTAGAAATAGGAGTTAGAACTCCAGAACTGCTCACAGAGGTATTGTTCTTGAGAGATTAAATCTAGTTTGAGTTATTTTTGTAAAAGGCACAAGTTATTAATTTTCTAGAAATGTATGTTTGTGTATTCATCCATAGGTCTAATCTCATATGTAATAATTAGGCTAGAAAAAATTTTCTTCTGTCAATGCTCTTGGTTATTGTAGCAAATCAGTTGAAGATTGGAGCAACAAATTTTTAGGTTGCATTATTTAATGAGAATAAATTTGTGAAACTATAGTAGATTATGAGATTTTCTAATATATTGTCCTTCGGATGGAAGGTTTCAATTTGAAGCTAATAACTCGAGGATGATATTAATTTAAGGGATCTTACGAAGAACATCATACGCATCATTTGGAGATTTTTACTATCAATTTCTTGTAATTTTCGAAAATTTTCTAGAATAAACTTTTTTTCTCTTGTTTTTAAGAGTTTAGAAATATTTTAGTCAAATATTGAGTCTTCTAATTTGGGCTCAATACTAACATCACTTTTTTACCCACCAATAATAGCTTGTCACATAAGACTTTTTGTGAAAATTCTGTGTATGTAGCAATATTCCAAAAATAATTATGCTCCCTAAACATAATCCTTAACCCCTTAAACAAAAAAAAAGTTCAAATAACAACAATAAAAATTAGATAACAGCAAAAATAACTCAAACAAAAACAAAACTAGGCTAGACAACAATAAGTGAACAAATTATTCAACAAAAAGCCTATTCAAAAACAAAAAATTAAAATCCATAATCATTCAAATCTATGACTCATTCAACTCATTCCATAACAATATTCTCTAATTTCATTTTTCCTTAAAAACAATATCAAAAGAAATATTGTGATCGTGAGTTCTCCTTAGCAACGTTGGCTCTTCTCGGCTCACAGTTGTAGCAAGTATCATCCATTACTCTCTCCCTCTCTCTTTCTGTCTTTCTCCATTTTTTTCTTCTCTATCATCATTTCAGACTCTCTCTCTCACTTTATTACTCTCATCTCAACATTCTCAATTCTCATTTTATCTCTTGTCAATCCCTTTTTTCTTTTTCTTTTTTTTAGTAAAATGACATTGTAATACTTCATGTATTTTTTTTTTTTCTGTTACGTCAATATATTCAAGTTCTCTCTTTATTAAATTTATATAATTTAAGTTTCTTAGTGACTATCATAGAAAAAATTTCTAGAGCCACCATTGTGTAAAACCCCATGCCTGGGGCCAATCAAATAGAGTACGGATCAGTAAGGACTTCAATCGATCAATAGGTCTCACAAAATCCTCAAATGTGCGCTATTTCGTTCCTTCCACACTAACCACATCAAGCACACCGGCACCAAATTCCATACATCAAAGGAAGGTTTCCAAAACCAGTTTCACCATCTAAATAGAAAGGATGCTATTGTTTCCTACATCACCCACTAAATCCCAAACATCAAAAACACTTCACTTCATAACTCATATGAGATCTCAAAATGGAGCAAAAGATGATTCACAGTTTCCCCACAACACCAAGTTACGATGGATAAACCCCTCTTGATGAGGTTATCAACTAAAAGAATCCTACCCCATGTTGCTGGCCACAAAAAGAACGACACCCTCTTTGGGGGCTTAACACTTTTAGGAATATTTTTACTTGGGAATTAAGTCTTCTAGAGCCCTTAAAAGAGTGGGGGGGAGTCTATTATCAATAAAATTTTAGTCTACTCTCCTGTTTCTTGGTGGATGCCAGATCTCAATCTTGTGGATTCATGTGCACCATGTGCTCTAAGTAGTTTACACCTTAACCTAGATAGTTGGACCTCTTATACTCTTGGAAAAACTTCAGATTCGTGTGAAATCAAGCATCATGTGGGGTTTACATGCAGGCTGCAGGCCTGTCCATTTTCATGTTCCATGTCCATCTTGGTATAATGTGTTTACCACAAAACTTCCCAGACTATTCTAACTGACATGACTCGCTAAAATTTCTTGATTTATATGTTAAAGGCACCTTTTTCCCTTTTTTTTTTTCATTTTCAAATACCGATATTCTTAACAACATATTTAACATCTTTCCAAACTACTCAAAAATCACAGAATTTCTATAAAAGCTCCACATTCTGAACCATCAACACATCTAAAAACAGAACAAAATATATCCATGTCAAGAACTGTAAATTGTAAGGTGGAAATTGGTGACCTTCACTCCACTCCACCACTAATAAAAAACAATGACCAAATCATTAGGAAATAAACCCATCAATAATTTAACTATAAACCCAGCAGTACTAACTAATTTGTTGATATACAATAAAGAATATAAATCATCACACCATTGTAAGCATTTCTACTTGATCCTCACCGAATATGCTAAAAATTCCCTCCTTGTTCTGGCTGATGATATCCATTCCCCTTTCATTAGAAAGTAGATATAAATTCAACCCACGCATCAAGCAAATTTCATAACCTGAACAATCAAGAACTTAATAAGGCTAAAAAATGATCTCTCCAAAGGAATAGATACAAACAAACACATTCAATTGAAAGTATACCTACTAGAACTAATGAACCAAGCATTCCTGAATATCGTGGGGGAACATTAATTATGGATGTAAGGATCGATGTGGCAGCAAGTGTGAAAAAAAAATTCCAGTGCACACCATATTCTCCAACATGGACCTAGAAGGAAAATGAGAAGACAAGCCTCATTTACAACAAGCCTCATTTACAAGCATAATAAGATTAAATAATTGAGCTATTAAACTTTTATTTTCATGTATAAACAGTATGAAGTGGCCAATTTATAAAACTATGAATGAACCATGTATTGAAGTCATTAAAAAAAAAATTCAGGTGAAGTGGGTAGAATTTAATATCTAAATGACAATGCATATCAATAGGATCTTAGCGTAGTTGGCTTCCACAAATTCTAATTACAAATAGCTCAATCTCTATGACTATGAAAATTACCACAACGAGAACACACATTTTAAGATATGTTGATTGAAGTAATAATACAAAAGGAAAATTTGTCTCATCAATAGAAAGTTACTTCTAATTTCTTCCCAGCATCAACCTCCATTTTCCTGAATTGGAACGATGTAGCAACTACCAGTCATAAATAAATAAGGGTGAACTAAGGTTAGCAAATCCCACCTGGACCCACTTCCACAAAAAGTACCTCAACAACATGTTGATGCAGCCATAGAAGTTTAATTTGTTGCTACTTCAAAATTTTGTTCATTTAATATCATTTATAATATATATATATATATATATATATATATATATATATAAGAACGTGGTGTCTAAATAAGGGTGAACTAAGGTTAGCAAATCCCACCTGGACCTACTTCTACAAAAAGTACCTCAATAGCATGTTGATGCAGCCATGGAAGTTTAATTTGTTGCTACTTCAAAAAAATATATATATATTTTGTGTCCCAGTCTTTGGCCAGACTATTCCAAACCTACATGAGACATACCGGAAACCCCATGGACTGATAATGTGGTGAATTTGACCTAAGACCTTTGGCCAAGGAAGCACGGACATGGATACAGGTACGAGTACGACACAGCAACACGGAAATTTCTGAAAAATTAGGACACAGGTACGGCGGGGATACATATATTAATTAAATATTGAATATATTTTTATATATTGTTAAAGATTTATTTTTCATATAATATTAAACATATTTCAATTTAAGAGCAATAATGGACATTATATTTAATTAAAGTCTAAGAGTCTTTAATAATACATACATACATACATACATACATATATATATATTTGATAGAGATCTAAAATATTACATCCTTTAAATTTAAGCTCATGTCCTAATTATATTTAAGCCCACGTCCCAACTATATTAAAGCCCATTATGTGAGTGTCATGTCCAAGTAGTTTCATAATACATTGAATACACATTGATATGTGAATTGAAAAAAAAAAAAAAAAAAAAAAAAAAAGAGATGCGTGGATGAGAGAGGGGAAGTGGCTAACAGCTAGCCGCTCAAAAGTCAAATTGAAAGTTAAAAGAAGAGGCAGTAGGCCACACAACTCTAAAAAAAAAAAAGATAAGTTTTGAAAACAAAAAATGAGAGAGAAAGTTAAGAAAAATGAAGAGACAATGTGGGAGAAGCTGAAGAAGCATGAGAAAGACTGAAGATGGAGATGCAAGGTTACACATCTCTTTTTTTCCCTTTTTTTTTCTCTTTTTTCGGCATGAGCCATGTCCCTCCCGTGTCCTAGCCATGTCCGGTCATTTTTTTTTTTTAAAAAGGCTGCAAAACACGTGCAGCCATGTCACACACGTGTCCTGTGTCCAGTACGTGTCGGACACGAGTACAGCACTCAAAATACCATGTCCGTGCTTTCCAGCCTCCGGGCTTAGGTTACATCCCAGACTAATGAACCCCCCACCCCGGTACCCCCCCCTAAGGCCTATGGGGTGTTCATTTAAGATCTATGTAATCAAGTCAATTTGTAAAGCTCAATTGAAGCAAAAGTAGTATATACATCTAGTTATAAGTATTCTAGGGTTAAAATAGTTTTAAATTTGGGCTTTTATTTTTAAAATTTGGCCAATTTGTATTCAATGGCAGAACTTTATTTCTACAACTCCTGCAAATTAAAGGTATTTTAGTAATTTAGTGGAGTTTAGAATTTTGAGGAGATTCTAAGTATCTTACGCTTATTTCCTCAGAAACCGAGTTACTCTTTTATTACCTTATTAGGATTTTAGTCTATTAGTCAAATTACCAGTCCCAACACTACTAGTGCAAGAAATAGTCCTTGTATATATAAAAGAATAGACAGAGTTGATTAACAGAAAAGTGGAGTATTTTCAGTATTCAAACACATCAGCCTTACTGTGTTATTTTTCTCCTTTTCTCCTATCTTTTTATCCTCATTGATATTCCATCATTCACATCATTGTTCACGTGTAAGATCACCTTACTGTGTTATTTTTCACCTTTTCCCCTATCTTTTTATCCTCATTGATATTCCGTCATTCACGTCATTGTTCACGTGTAAGATCACATGCTAAACATGGAGCAAATTCTATTTCAAATTCTTCCCTCCTTTTTTGCAACCTAGGTGCCAATTCAATATTTCAGATAGGCTTTAAAATGAAAATATGACAGAGCTACAGCTTTTGAAGGCCTCACATTTTTCTAGGTACAGTTGAACTTTTACACACAATATTTTTAAACAAAATAAACCAATGAAAATAAGCTATTCTTAACACATGCTAAATTAGATCTTTTTCCTTGCACTAAAACCTTAGTTATTCTTGTACCATAAGCCTTCTTTCTAAAAGTTCTAAACCTTAAATTCACAAATCCTCCTAACTCTCAACCTACCATAAGCACACACAGACAAATTCCTCAATTTATCCCATGTCACATGCTTTGTAGCAAACATATGTCAAAAACTAGCTTTTATAATGCAGCATATATCTGTTACTATATTAGCGGCAAACTGATAAATTTAGATAAAAAGTTCTACCTGATAGTCCACACCTGCTGTAGAAATAAGACGAACAAATCCTAGAATCATTAGTGGACTAGTAGATTGAAGTGCAGTCTTCCACCTCCTAAGAAAAAAAAAACAATCGTCATTATTACTTCTCAATCATTGAATTTTTTATAGGTAATTTACACGCACCCAATGGGTCATAGACCCACTACCCCACCCACCCTCCACCCCATTCAATATGGAGGGAAGAAATGCCTTCTGAGCTAGAGTTCATTAACTTCACAACCACTGAATTTTTTATCTTTTCATAATTACAATATTCTCTTTTTTATTTTTATTATTATTGGTTAGGTAAACACCGGTGGGTCTTGAACACACCACCTCACCCTCCACCTTGCTCTTACAAAAGGAGGTATCATTTGAGTTAGAAGTCATAGAGAAGTTTAGATTAAATCTTCCATTTCAGGATATTCCATTAAGCTAAAAGTATGTGTGGTGTGTAGCCAGAAATGATAAACAGTCTATTATGTTTTCCCTTATCTTTCAACAGTTGGCAAGTATATTTGTAAACTATTGTGACCAAGATATTGTTAATGCATAGAGTAGACTTTTCTATTTATATCATCATTCTTACTTATCAAAAAAAATATTGTTAATCCATCCTTGTGATCAGTTCATCCTTTTATTCTACTCCTCTAACTTTATAGAGTAGACTTTCGTATTTATATCATCATTCTTACTTATCAAAAAAAGATATTGTTAATCCATCCTTGTGATCAGTTCATCCTTTTATTCTACTTGCAATCAGTTCATCCTTTTATTCTACTTGTGATCAGTTCATCCTTTTATTCTACTTGAGATCAGTTCATCCTTTTATTCTACTCCTCTAACTTTATGAGTTTTTGGATTCTAAATCTCTAGTTCTCCCTTTAATGATAGCAACTGTTGTCTTAGCAAACTTGGCTCAACCAAACAAAACACAACCATCACAACAGTTTCTTGGCATCCAAACAAACAACCCCCTTATAAATAGAGCACCAAACAATTTCTCAACTCACCTAATCAAACCCCAATCACTGCACCCAAAACACAAAAAAATTGCAAAAACCCAATTCATTTGAATGACACAAACCAAACCAAAAGATCCCTAATTAACACCACCAATGACCAACCTACATCCACACCACCAACCAAACTCAAAATCCCATCCAATTCATACATGAACACCCAAAATCAAATGGGACTGTCGCCCAGTCAACCATGCCCAAACACTACCAAATCCACCACAATATCCTAAATTGTCCAAATGCCCCACAACCAAACACAAAAACCCCCTGCCACCAATGACAAGGAAGATGGCACAAACAGTGGCCCAAATCTAGCCACAATTGAGCCCCACACTCTCCTAAGCTAGTCCGACAACGATGGCGTTGACAATGGCCCCTCGTCTTCATCATCATTGTTGGCCTAAGAAGCCTACTTCAAGAAGATGATAGGGGACACTCAGGACAATATGTGCAAAGCGATCAAGGGCAACAAACAAGATGGAAAGTAAAAATAAAAATAAAAAGCTTTTTTTTTTTTATAAGTTTTCGTTAATCAAACTAGAAAAGTGCCCCCCCTGTACACAGGAGGTATACAATAGGAACACTAAATTAAGCATAAAAAGTGCTACAATCAAACAAGTCATGAAAAGTAGAAAAAGAAGAAACACCCAAAGCATTTATCCACTAGAGGTATTACATAATTACAACAAACATGACACGGCAACGCCGATTCTGACTAGTCTATTAAAGATTTATAACTAACCTCAAAATTTTGGAAACAATGCTCGGTTGTTGTTATTGTTATTGTAGGGAATTGCAACAAACAAATGGGAAAGTAGCAAGAAAAGAAAACATAAAAATTAAATTAAATTTAAAAAACAAAAAACAAAAAAAGAAAGAGATCTAACACAAAATTGATAGTACATGGAGATGGAGTCAATAAGCAATTGGCCCAAACTCCAAGGGTCTTTTTCAATTTTACCTACTTAAACTAAAAGAGAACCCATGGAAGTTGTTTTATGCATGATCAATCTCCCCATTCCTTTACTTACCCATTTTTTTTAAATTATGGCAACTCAACTCAACTGGTAATCATATTCATATCCCCAACAAAATAAAATAAAATAAGACAATCACAATATCTCTCTTCCTCAGTAATTCATCATCTTTAACAAGCAACCCCCCCCCCCCCCTCCTTTTCTCCCAGAGAATATTTCCTTACTTTTTCTTTCTAATGATGGTTTAGAAACCCTGCACAGCAGAAGCCTCAACTGTTATCAGTGGAAGTTGTTACTTGATCTCAGACTATGTAGCTACCAAACATAACATACAAGATAATTATTCACTAGTCTGGGATAATAATAAAGCATCAGTTTGTTAACAAAGAAAAAAAATAACTTCCAAAAGCATATTAGTTTACTAGCCTATACCACGACATAAGGTTTAACATATTCTATAACCATTAAAATTGGTTTTTCAAATCAAACAGCATTTTTTCCCCTTTGGTTATCAAGTTTCACTTGTAAAGAATAGTATAAACCAACCAAAGAGTATCTTTCTGCCAAATTATGCTTATTCACTCAATCAAAATGAGAGTCATAGCAGCATTATAAAAAGGCAAGTTGCAAAACCAAAACAAACATCTTTCTTCTAGAATCTTGAATAATTAAATTAAAAATTATACTTCGCTCAAACAAACGTGCACGCACACACCTCAAATTATCTTTCTGCCAAATTTTGCTCCTTCAATCAATTCAAATGAGACAAAATCATAGCAACGTAACAAAAAGCCAATTGCAGAACCAAACAAATTCCTCTTTCTACTACAAATCTTAAGTAACTAAAATGGTCATTGTATTTTTTTTCATATAAATTCCCTTGGAAAAAAAAAAGGTTCTCTAACATCATAGTCATACATCAATTTTTTTTCCATCCTTTTGGCTAATAAGTATCACTTCAATTCAATAAAATATATGCTTAAAGACGTATAATACCTAGACATTTTCTTTTAAGATGGCCAACTTCCTCCTTCATTTGCCAAAATGTTTGAGGAAGAAAAGCATAATAGAACTTACACAGATGAGACATTTCGTGCTTGTCGTGAAACTAATGAATTTACCAGTACAAAACTGCCAACTCCAATATCCATCTGACATGAAATCAAATTTGAAGTTTATTAGTTCAAATGAACAAATTCAGATTTGTAAAAGTCATCAACACAATAAATAAACTTACATATCAAGTAAAAAGAAATTCACCGCAACATTTTGAAAGAGAGAATCTACAACCTAATCTTTGTAAGCACTACTAATATAAGAATCTAAACTATATATTCCAAAACCAAAATATTTACTTATAAAAAATAAAGTATGAGGATTTCTCCTCTTATGTCTTTCCTACTTTCACTGTAATTGATTCATTCACTCAATTTAGAAAGATAAATACGAACCAATATTAATGCATGAGAGAATTTTCAGACAAGTAAATTGAAAGGTATAAAATATAAGACATAGCAACTGAAGAGTGCAAAGAACTTTAGATGCAGCAGGTGTTTAGACCCAATTCAAATTGTATCATCAGAATGTCCAATGCAAAGAATAACATTTATTCACATGCTAGACTTAATAAAACACATGGTTTCTACTTCTAACAAAATCCTGAAATCTAGGTGGTACATGTGTCAGCCCTTAGACTTGGCTGGCCTTGTGCCATGTCATCATCATCTATTTCATGCATTATACTCTTGCCTCACTTGCCACCACCAGGGGAGGAATGCCATTTGGGCTACAGCCCATTGGCTATGAAAACATATAGTTCAACTCCAAAACCAAAGCAATTGAATAAATTTTAATAATAAGAAAACAAAAATAACAGTAATCAACATCTTACCAAACTAGTACCATAAGTCTCAGTCTTAGCATACTTTCTAGGAAATATTCTGAAGTCAACAGCCAAGATACACAAGCATGTTAAAATCATCTGCAGCAAATGGTTTCAATAACATGAGTAACAAGTTTTTTTTTTTTTTGATAGGTAACATGAGTAACAAGTTAATGTGAAAACTTTAACATAGTTAACCATATTATACAGGTAATAAACTATTTACTGATTGTGAGACAGCATACCATAGAAACCCTGTATGATGAGATAAATTCCTTAGTATAATGGACCCTTCTTTCCAAAGAAGGAGAAGGAAAATCAGATCTGTATCAAAGAATAAACAAGTTTGTCTTAGCTATATCCTATAGAAGTCAATTAGATGCTTATGGCCACTCATGCAATATCCTTAAGCATATATGCCTGTATGGTCACATGTTAATGACATTGCCACTGAAAAATAAACAAAACAAGAGAACCATGTGTTTCAAGTGTTACCTTTTCAATGCAATAATAAAAAACAGTACCATGATCAGCAAAATTGCCCATAAATATGTCCAATCAGCAAGAACCTGTCATGAGTAATGATTACAAAACAGAATACAAAACCTACGTGTATTGAAGGAAAATTTTCAGAGATGATCGGATATCAACAAGCACAAATCCAAGCTAAAGAATAGTTGGTATAATAGAACGACACCCCTCAAATGCACATTGGTTAGCTTAGAGCAATGGTACTCACAAGTAGAAGCAAACACTTACAGTGAAAAATAAGATGTTAGGGAGAACAAGGACAAGAAAATCAACAGCCATTGTAGCCATGTAAGCCCTCCAATCCTTAGAACCAAGGATTTCATTATCATTTTTCTTCAATGACGTGTCTACGAAAACAAAACCCGAAAAAACAAATTAACAATAAAACAAGAAACACAACATCTGCATTGCATACCACATCAATTTCCACACTCAAAACTCACAGAATCAAATAGCCCAACAGAGAAATCATTGAACAGTTTGTGAACAAAACTTTAAAATTGCTATTTTGTATAATAAAGTTGGTATAATTTAGAGTTAAAGGACTAAAGAACAGAGTGTAGGCATTACCGAAAAGGCGATTGGAGGAAAATGAGTGGCGAAGAATAACGAGAATCTGAGAGAACAACAAGAGCAATATGAAAAAAATGAAAGGACATAAAAATATGTGCGCATATATATATATTGTGATGTGGGACTTACAGAGACTATAGTTAAAAGGGCAGAGACTTCGAGCATGGAAGACCCAGTCAAATTGGTCACGAATCTGAAATACCCAGATTAGAAGAAGAAAAGGAAGAAAATGAGAAGAAGGCATATATAGAATGAAAAATGAAAGAGGGTGAGAGAGAAAGACGAACTCTTCTTTAAGGCGCTTGTTGGGATTGGAGGAGTTTGGAAGTGAATCCATTGATTCCGTTTCAACAAAAGCAGAAAGAATTGAGGGTGTGAGTGTGAGGGGAGTGTTGCACTATAAATTCCCTAAAAGGGTAAGTGAGAGAGAGAGAGGAAACCAGACCACTCTGCCTCTTCGCCGATCACTCTCCATACCCCGTCGTCTTCCTCATTCTCACAGCCTGCTTCGATTATGGTTATGTGGGTGAAAAACCACTAGTTTCGTCGCCGGAGGCTAGTGAATTTGTGGCTTGCTGGTGAATCGGCTTGGGATGGCGATGAAGAATGTGAGAATTGGGTTTTGAAGATTTTGCATAACATTTTTCCGAAAATGGCAAATTAACTTTATATGTATATATATATATATATATATATATATATATATGGCAAATTATCCCTATTAATACCACTGAAATTTAAGTTGCCTTGTAATTTTTTTTTTTTTTTTTTTAAAGCTCTTGTGGTTTAAAATCTCATTATGCAAATATTCAATTGGATTCTTTTTTTATCTTATTTGATCTTATATTTTTATATGTTTTTTTTGTGTTGTTGGGAGAGAAACATAAAAATGGAACAAAATTACATATTTAGTATTGTTTTTAACATAAGTGAGTTACAAAAATCTAGCTGAGCTAATTTCAGGGGGGTAAAGTATCAAATTTCAAACAATAGATAGGTAACTTAAATTTTGGTCAAACTACAAGTTGATAAGTTGTAATTTGCCATTTGGAAAATGTTTCAAGTATTTGTTTTGCATGTAAAATGTGATTAAACTTGTAAAATATTTTTTATTAATCATAAAATCCTTTTATAAAAAGTTGTAAAACGTTTTACCTTTAAAAAATTGGTAAATATTTTACAAAAACACAGCCACCAAATCTAGTGGCTAGGTCATCAATGCCGGCAATCCGGTGGCCATACTTGCCACTCCAATGACTCATGCCGGTGGTTCAATAGCCAAAGCCGCTGTTCGAAAGACCTATTTTCAGTGGTTCGACCAGAGACTCCGCTCAAGTGGCAGTTGCTAGCAATTCAATTGCCAAAGCTACCATTTTGTTGATCTGGTCACTGGACCTTTGACACCAGCGATACCAATGGCTAGGTCTTCAGTGGCCGAAATTGCCACCCTAGCGATCCAATGATTGGAGCTGCTGTTCTGACAATCCAATAGCTAGAATCGCCATTTCGATCGACGCTGATGGTCGGGTTACTAGAGACACCACTCCATCAATAGTTGTCGGCAATCTGGTCACCATGCCTCCAACACCAATGTAAGTCATGCAAAGTAACAAAAGAAGATACATCTAAAGCATTTATTCATTATAGGTATTACAAAATTGCAACAAACATGTAGTCGATTCTGACTAATTTGTTAAAGATCCATAACCAATTTCAAAATTTTGAAAACAATGCTTGGTTGTTGCTGTTGTTATTGCAGGAAAAAATTATGCTAATTCAATTCAATTGGTAATCATATTCATATCCCCTAAAAAATTAAATAAGATAAAAATGCAGTCACAATATCTCTCTGCCTCAGTAATTCTTCATCTTTAACAAGCATGCGCAACCCCCCCCCCCCCCCCCCCCCCCCCCCTCTCCTCTTTCACCCCAAGCATATTTCCTTACTTTCTTTGTTCTTTCTTCTAATGATAGTTTATAAAGTCCGCACAGCAAAAACTTCAACTGTTATGAACCTAACTACAAATGAATGACAATTGTTACTTAATCTTAGATTATGTAGCAGCTAAATATAACAATGCAACTAATTATTCACTAGTTTGGGATAATAAGAAATCATCAGTTTGTTAACAAAACAAGAGTTTCCAACGGCATATTAGTTTACTAGCTTTTATGACAATATAAGGTACAACATAATTTATAATCATTAAAATTGGTTTTACAACATAATCTATAACCATAAAAATTGGTTTTTCAAATCAAATAGCATTTTTTGTCCATTTGGTTATCAAATTTCACTTATAAAGAATAGTATAGACCTACATAAGAGTATCTTTCTGTCAAATTATGCTTATTCTCTCGGTTAAAATGAGACAAAATCATAGCAGCATTATAAAAAGGAAAATTGCAAAACCAAACAAATATCTTCTTTCTTCCATAATCTTGAATAATAAAATTAAAAATTATATTTTGTTCAAACACGCACGCACACACCTCCAAGTAGGTATCTTTTTTCCAAAGTTTGATCATTCTCTCAATTCAAAATGAGACACAATCATTGCAACATAACAAAAAGCCAATTGCAAAACCAAACAAATTCCTCTTTCTACTAGCCTACTAGAAATCTTATGTAACTGAAATGGTCATTGTATTTTTTTCATATATATTTCCTTGCAAAAAAAAAAAAAAAAAGAAGTTTTCTAACATCATAGTCATACATCAATTTTTTTTTCCCCATCATTTTGGCTAATAAGTACCTTTTCAGTTCTAATAAAATATATGCTTAAAGAAATATGATGACTAACATTTTCTTTTAAGAAGACCAAATTCTTCCTTCATGTGCCAAAATGTTTAAAACTTTTTGATAGATTCTTCCTTTCAAACTTAAATGTCTTCATATGCCAAATTTTATGTTCTAACGATGGAAATATAATTGGGTAATTAAGGCCGTTTCTTGTTGCTTCGGTGACTAAAATTAATGGCTTAATCATTTGAAGAATTCACTGTGTTAATATATAAAAGTTTGATACATGAGAGTATATGATGGGAAATATGCGATACTAGATCGTTGTGAAGAATAATTTAAAACTTGTGGTGGATTTATGGAGAGTGTTAGGGAGATAAACACCTTAGGGAGCTTCCTTGAGTAATTAATATAACATATAGAGACACACTTTAACCCAAAAGGCCTAAGCCCAATGGGTATGTGCTCAATTATGTTATATTAACCCCTCATTCTTCTCATCCTTATTCAATGTGGGACTTCACTCACACGTGTAACCCAACAGAGAGTAGGAAGCAATTTTTCATGTTGAAGAAAAGTCCATTCAAAGGAAGAAAAGCATGGTGTTGATGTTTATTTCAAGGGCATCAAATGATTTTAATTTGATTTACTCTTAACGAAGTTTTCTTTATTTTGTTTAAGATTTTATTTTATGTACTTAAAAATGTTTTTCAACTTTTATGAGGATGAATTTTTTTTTTTTTTAAATAATAATAATTTGATGGTTGCAATAGAGGAGAAGGAATTCGTGTAGGGAATTAACATGAAATTCCCAAACCTGTGAGAAATAAAATAGAGAAAATACACGCCAAAGAAAAATAATCACACATATAAGACAATATTTACGTAATTCGGCAATTTGCTTACGTCCACGGAGTTGTAGGGATTTTACTATTATCAGGGAAAAATACAAAGTGCGGCAGTACAATTTTTCTCTCTCTCAAAAAACTACATCAAGAAACCCTAATCACCAAAACAACAGTTTCTATATCCTGCACACAGGATTCACAATGGACTATAAAACCAATTTTTTTTTCCTGGGGGCATTGCTCCCGGACCCCCCAAAAGGCTTGTCCATAAGCACTACAGCTTGGGCCTATCAACCCAAGCCTCCACTCCATAGACTAAGCCTTTAAAAATTTCCCATTAAAAACCACACAACATTATTTCAAGTCGGGTCATCATCCAAATTAAACACAACTAGGCTCCACAAAGCCCAACAAATCTCCCACATGAAGACTAGTTCAATCACCAACATCAACCGCAATCCTCCAAAAACAATCCCTCATCATCCTGTCCTCAAGCTAAAAGACCAACTGAAGGTGCACACAACTTCAGCTTCTCAATAATGACACCCTTAGTCAACATGTCTGCCAGGTTCTTAGATCCACAAATCTTCTCAAGTATTACCAGCTTATCTTCAACAAAGTAACGGATACAGTGGTATTTTGTCTGTATATGCTTTGACTTTGAATGAAAAACCGAATTTTTAGCAAGAAAAATTGCACTCTGACTGTCGCTGTGTAGAATGTCCATCTCCTACTTCTTACCCAATTCATCTAAGAAATCATGTAGCCAAATTATCTCATTTTCAGCTTCAGTTGCTGCAATATACTCAACTTCTGTAGTAGACAAGGTAACAATCTTTTGTAAATTTGAAGTTCATGATATAGTTGTACCATCCAGAGTAAATACAAATCTAGTAGTATTCTTTCTATTATCAATGTCACTAGCAAAATCAGCATCTACATAACCCTGCAGTTTCAAACTTGCACCTGTGAAACAAAGACATGTATCTGATGAACCCCTCAGATATCTTAGAATCCACTTAACTGCCTCCCAATGCTGCTTTCCTAGCCTTCTCATGAATCTGCTCACAACTCCCACTGCATGTGCAATGTTTGGTCTTATACATACCATAGCATATATCAAGTTGCCAATAGCTGAGGCATAGGACACCTTGCTCATATGGTCCCTTTCTTCTTTTGTCTTCAGTGACTATTCTTTGCTTAGTTTGAAATGACTATCCAAGGATGTGCTTACTGGTTTAGCTTCATTCATGTTGAACCTGCTGAGAATCTTCTTCACATACTCTGACTGTGAAAGGTTCAATGTACCATTAGTCTTGTCTCTAATGATTCTCATACCAAGGATTTTCTTTACAACTCCTAAATCCTTCATTGCAAATTGTTTTGACAATTGCTTCTCTAGATTATTAATCTCCTCAATGCTAGACCCTGCAATGAGCATATCATCCACATACAACAATAAAATGATGTAAGAATTGCCAAAGAACTTAACATAGCAACAGTGATTAGTTTCACATCTCTTGAACCCAATTCTATGCATAAAATTGTCAAATTTCTTGTACCACTGTCTTAGAGTCTGTTTTAGGCCATACAAGCTCTTTCTCAATTTGCAAATTAGATTCTCTTGTCCCTGAACAATGAACCCTTCTGGCTGAATCATGTAAATGTCTTCCTCCAAGTCACCATGAAGGAATGTCGTCTTCACATCTAACTGCTCAAGATGTAAATTTTCTGCAGCCACCATTCCTAATATCAGTCTGATTGTTGACATCTTCACAATTGGAGAAAATATTTCTAAGTAGTCAATGCCCTTCTTCTGCTAGAACCCTTTGACAACTAATCTGGCCTTGAATCGCTTACTACCATCATGCTCATTCTTTATTCTGTATACCCACTTATTGTGCAAAGTCTTCTTTCCTATTGGCAATTCAATCAATTTCCATATCTGATTCCCCCAACAAGGAATCCATCTCATCCTTCATGGCCTAACTCCCACTTGCTTGAATTTTCATCCTACAAGGCTTCATCATAACATTCTAGCTCACCACCATCAGTCAACAGGAGATAATTTAGAAAGGATGAATAACGCTGTGGAGGTCTAATGGTCCTGGAAGATCTACGGACTTCAGCTACAGGTGTACTATAATTTACCTGTGAATCTACATTCTCCTTATCTTCTTCACCCCTTTTCTGGACAATGCTTTTAGTCAATTCATCTAAGTTGACAAACTCAAATTTCTTTTGATCTATTTTTGTAACATCTGGCACTATAGTTGACCTGTCCTTGTACATAACATGTTCATTGAATATCACATTTCTACTTCTGATGATTTTTCTGTTTTGTTCATCCCAAAATTGATAGCCAAATTTCTCATCACTATAGCCAATGAAAAAACATATTTTAGACTTTGTATCAAGTTTACTACGAGCAACAGAATCAATATGAACATAAGAAATACAGCCAAAAACTTTTAAATGAGAAAATTTTACCTCTTTACCGCTCCAAACCTCTTCAGGAAGTCTGAACTCCATGGGAACTGATGGTTCTCAGTTTATCAGGTAAGTTGCAGTACTAATAGCATCAGCCCAAAAATTTTTTGGTAATCCAGCATGCAACCTCATACTCCTAGCACGCTCATTGAAAGTTCTGTTCATGCGCTTAGCCACACTGTTCTGTTGTGGTATCCTAAGAATAGTCTTCTCTATCCTGATTCCATGTGCAGCATAATACTCACTGAACTCTTCATCTATGTACTCTCATCCATTGTCTGACCTCAAACATTTTACTTTCAGATCTGTTTCTGTCTTAACCATAGCCTTTCACTTCTTAAAAGTCTCAAATACCTTTTAACAACAGCATCTTCATCCCTTTCTCACTCATGTGACCAAGTCTGTGGTGTCATAAGCTTGTATCAATACTTGCTTCAGCAATTGCAATTGTGTCTCTTGGACTTGAGGTCATATATAGAGTACCAGTCTTCTTTCCACGGGCCAATACTCTAACTCCCTTTATAACCTTCCAAGTACCACCAACAAACAGTATTGCATGCCCTACATCATCAAGTTGTCCAACAAAAATCAGATTCCTCCTCAGGTCAGAAATATGTCGAACCTTCTCCAGTAACCAAATAGACCCATTGGGCAACAATATCCGGACGTCTCCTATACTTACAACATCTAAGGCTATACCATCAACCAAATACACCTTACCAAAATCACCTGCAACATAGTTTTGTATGATTTCTTAGTGTGGAGTGGTATGAAACGAAGCTCTTAAGTACAAAACTCAATCATCAAGTGGACTATCTACTGTAAGTAATGCCTCATGTACCTCTTCTGTTTCAACATTAGCAGAATTATCTTCATTCTTCTTCTTAGGACTTTTGCATTGCCTCCTAAAGTGACCCGTTTTCCCACAGTTCCAGCATTGTACTTGTTGGCCTGATCTAGATTTACTTCTGTTCCTATTAGAATTTCTAGATTTTGATCTGCCCTGATTTGAATTTTTGTCATTACCTCTGCCTCTTGTCTCAAGGTTTAAGGCAAAACCAGATCACGAGGTTTCACATGCATCTCTTCTGCGAATCTCCTCAGCTAGAATAAAATCTCGTATGTCATTGTACTTCAACTTTTCCTTTCCTGTAGAATTGCTTACTACCATCCTCATTGCCTCCCAACTGTTTAGCAAAGAAGCCAAAACAATTAGTTCACAAATCTCATCATCAAAATCAATTTCTACAGACGACAATTGATTTGTGATAGTGTTAAATTCGTTCAGATGTTGTGCTACTTATGCATTCTCTGCCATCTTCAAATTGAACAGTTTATTTATCAGATGCACCTTGTCATTTGCTGACAGCTTTTCATACATACCAGACAAAGTCTTCATTAGATTTGTTGTGGTCTTCTCCTTTACAACATTGTGTGTAACAGACTTAGACAGAGTTAACCTGATAACTCCTAGTACCTGTCTGTTAAGAAAAACTCATTCCTCATCCTTCATAGTTGCAGGTTTTTCCCCTAGAAGCGGCAGATGCAACTTCTTCCCATAAAGATAATCCTCGATTTGCATCCTCCAAAATCTAAAGTTTATGTCATCAAACTTTTCTATTCCAGACACCTTTCCTACTTCCTTTGCCATTGCTCCCACTCAAACCTAACCCTAGGCTCTAATACCAGTTGTAGGGAATTAACACGAAATTCCCAAACCTGTGAGAAACAAAATAGAGAAAACACACGCCAAAGAAAAATAATCACACGCACAAGACAATATTTACGTGGTTTGACAATTTGCCTACGTCCACAGAGTTGCAAGGATTTCACTATTATCAGGAAAAAATACAAAGAGCGGCAGTACAGTTTTTCTCCACTCCATGGACTGAGCCTTTGAAAATCTCCCATTAAAAACCACACAACATTATTTCGGGTCGGGTCATCATTCGGATCAAACACAACTAGGCTCCACAAAACCCAACAATTCGAACCCTAGACATCTTTGTTGGAAATATTCAGAAATGCCAATTAAGATACAAGACTCTCTTAATTGTATTAGGATATGTTATCACTACTATATTAGGAAATGATGCCATTGCAAAAAAAATATGATGTAGCATTCACTTAAATTCTACTTAAGTACATGTGAGAGTGATATATTCTATATATAAACAAGATATCACCCCAACTAAGAAAAATATATATATGATTTTCCAAGAGTCTTGTAAGTTGTAACTCAATTGACACTTTCTAGTATTTCCAATAAAAATATTCATGGTTTGAATCCTCTTATCTCTAACCCTAACTCTGGAATTATCAAAAAGTAAAAAGAAAAAAGTAAAGAAAGATATATGATCAAAACTCCAAATTCTCTCCTTTACAGCCAATGAGATGCTATGCAATTAAGAAATCCATACTACACATAACTTGAAAATACATCAAAAAATAAAAAGATAGATAGATAGATAGATAGATATATGATCAAAACTCCCAAGTTCTCTCATATATCCTAAGCCAAGGAGATGCTATGCAATTAAGAAACTCGTACTACAAATAGGACTTAGAGATATATCAAAATAGAAAGAGATATAATCAAAACTCCAAATTTTCTTGATTCTCCAAAAAAAAAAAAAAAAAACAAAACAAAAAACTCCAAATTCTCTCTCTCATCTACAGCCAAGGAGATGCTATCAATTAAGAAATCTGTACTACGTACACATGGGACTTGAAAATATATTTGCAAAGCTGAATTTCATTTTGTATTGGAAAAGCTGTTGTGAGCAGGTATTTAAAGTTGAAGAAATCACTAAAGATAATCAATAATGACAATCTCATTAATTAATAGAGTTGCAACTAATCATGGTTAATCAGTGTTAGAGGATACAACGGTGTGCAAAATTAACAAATTAAAATAAAACCTTGTAAGACCTATAAATTCAACCCAGGGGCGGCTTGATGCATTTGGGGGCCTAAGGCGAAAATAGATTATCTTATTTTAGATGCAAAATTACTACTAATTAATATGAATTATGTAGAACTTTTTTTTCTATTTTTAGAAATTTTATAGACAGAAAAAATTTGACAAAATTTTTCATACTTGTTGATGTGGTAGATTGATAGTGGTAAGTAAAAGAGTGGTGTTAGTGGTAAACTTAGATGAGAAAGTTTGCTAACTAAACTCTTATTATTATTTTTATTTTTTTTAAGAAGTGCAACATTCACAATATTTTTTACAACAAATCCTAAGTTTTAAGTTGCTTTACTTTCTATTTGAAAATATCACTATAATTATTTTTTTGTCATCAATAAAAGGTTGTAACAACTTGCTACTCAGCATTAGTTGTAAAAGTGTTGTGAAAAATATTGTGAATGCTACATTTTTCTCTATTTTTTATTTGTTTTTCATTTAGCAAAAAAATATTATTTTATTTATTGATTATAAATAATCCTATTGGTTAAAATTTGGGGGCCTTTTTTTTACTTGGGGCCTTAGGCGGCTGCATTTTTTGCTCCACCATTCAGCCGGCCCTGATTCAACCAAAAAAAAAACATGGAAGTAATATTTTTCTATATTTATATACTGAAATTTCCAGATATAATGTTAAATATGGAGTGTAGCAAAATCAAAGTTGATGTAATGTTGCAAAAACTCGAAGTTTTTGTATAGAGAAAAAGAAAACACAAATACAAAAATTAAACTTTGTTGAAGTTTTCCCCAGACTCCTACACCTCGGCAAGGAATCCATTGTTTGTTGTTGTACGTTTTGAGAATTCCCCAAATGTTGTACAACTTTTTGTGCAGTTGTCTCCTCTTATAAGTCTTATCTTTACATGCTCTGGCAATCTCAGTGTATACCTATCCACGCTATCCTGCCTTTCTCTTGTTCTAACCATAGAATGCCCCGTTGTGTGTGACCTTGCAATTATTTCCACTTTTTTATCTTCATCCATTTGTTTCCTCTGTAAAGCATGCTCATCTTGGCTTTCTCCTCCATGTTCATCTTCTTTGATATCAATGCGTACAACATCTTCTAATGACTGATTATTATTTTCATGATGACGTCTATCATGCATGTGATTGAGGTTATAAATGAGCTCCTTAGAATATTTATCCAATGAGTCCGGTGGCAAATCAAGGTCCCTGCGACAAACCGGGCACGTTTTGTGAGAATCAAGCCAAAGGTCGATGCATTCTTGATGAAAAACATGGTAACAAACCGGCAAAAGGCGAAGCAAACTATCATCCTCAAACTCCAACAAGCAAATTGCACATTCTAGACCGTATTCCTCTTTGCGGAAATCTTTGACGCTTGAATATAAAAATGTTGGAAATGACTGTATTAAAGAAGGATCAAGGCCAGTTTTAGCAGCTGAGCCAATGACATTGCCAGAGGTTGTTCCTTGGATTTGCAATGTGCCGGTGACGTTTTGAATGAAACACCTGCAGACGTATACAGAGAGGAAACCTAGTAAAAAGAAAACAAGGAGGATTGCTGTTAGAAGTGCGGCTACAGGCGGTGCCGCCGTTGGATTTACTGTTGGTGAGGAGGGATCTGTCGCCATTGCCTAAATGACCGGTTGGCCGGCCGTAGATGGGACTATTCCGGCCTTGGTTTTTTGCATGGACGAGAGGAGTTTTGTTAGTAACTTCGTTCGGTTGTATAGGGTTTTTTTGTTGGGTTGGATAACTTGTTTTGAGGGATTAAAAAGAGAGAAACAAGGACGCATGTCAATGCGTTTTGTGAGCATATAAAATGGTTTCTTAATTTGGGAGGGTGATGTGGAGTGCTAATGTTTAACTATTGAACGAGTCCTTGCGATTTGTGAGGAGGATATAAGGAGTTCCTTCTCAAGTTTAACAACTTGCGGCTTAAGTCTCAACAAATTGCTCTCCTTTATTTGTTGTTTTAAAATGTATTTTCTAATTACATGGACCATCTTTCTTTCCTTTTATATTATTATTATTATCTCTCTTTATGATAAGAACATGTGGCCATATAACTTTTTTTCCCCTTAAATTAAGTGAGGAGGGTTCAAACCCAATTACCCAAATTTTCCTTGCAGGAGAATTGAACAATACCACTATTTATTTTTTATTTTTTATTTTTTGATGAAGGAACAATATCACTTATTACAACACTCTCGGCCATGGTTGTCAAAATCGGGATCCTACGTAAAATCGTGGGAGGTAAGTGAGATCGTGGATCGTAGGATCGGATCGTGAATCGTAAGATCCTACATTATTTGAGAAAAGAAAAAATTGGTATGTTAAATAATCACATAAATTATTCATTCATAAAAAATAAAAAATTTACATCCATTTGATATAATTACCATGCATCATTACATTCATTTGTAAGCATCATTTAAGATGTCAAAAATCTCAAAACGTAACACTCTATTAGAATGTTATTTTTTATTTGTTTTCAACTAACACTATCTTGCTACATTAGAATAGCAAAACTTAATCTATTGGAATATTATTTTTCATTTGGCTCAAACTGAACGTTCTGTTAAGTTAAAGAATATTACAAGAAACCAAAATCGTTTGGAATCATTAGAATCGTACGATCCTAAACGATCGCTAAGATCCTTGAAAGATTTAGATCGTTTTGGGCAAGTGAGATTGTAAAATTGTAAGATCGTAGGATTCAGATCTGGATTTTGACAACCATGCTCTCGGCCATGAAAACATATAACTGGTACCAAGGTGCAGCCCCTTTTCATATGTGAAGGAGTGACATTTTATTTTAGGCGTTGAATGACAATAATAAGTTCAAATTCAATAATTAATGGACTATCCGTACTTTACTTTAAGGCTTAATGGACGTTGAATGACGGTTCTTTTTTGGCTTGGTAATTTAATGAACACCCGGTTGGTTCTTGAACTACAAATTCAATATCTATCAATTAAGGGAGAACTCAATGATGAGGATGCTCCATACCTTATCAAATAATTGAGTACACAAATCACTAATTTCTGAATAAAATGAAGGCAAATTATGTAAAATATTCATCATCTTCTTCTTATGTGTCAGTAATTTTATTCAACAACAGCTACAAAACAATAGCACAAGTAACCAAGAGGTACAACTCTAGAACCTACTAGTTAACCAGTTATTTTCCAAAAATAGGTTTTAGTTGAAAATATAGTCAATATTCTTGTGTAGGATACCAGTGACTACAACCATTCTTATTACTTAATAGAAAGTTTAGTCATTAATAAAATGAGTCATGTGCCATCTAGAATCAGGCCATCTTAATACGCGTAAGAGAGAAGCTCTTTCTTTTTACGGTTTTGTAAGCTCAAGCTAATTTAAGTATTTAACAAAGCCCTGAGATCTAGATCTTTCACCAAATGCATTTTGAAAATCTACAAACATAAAAAATAAATATTTCTGGTTTCTAGAATTGACAAAGGTCATCTTTCCATAAACAATTCAAGGTAGTTAGGCTATCAGTGGCGGCTTTAAGAATTTTTTCTAGAGAAGTTATTGAGAAATTTAAATTAAACAAAATTTAATAAAAAAAACTTGAATATATTAAGTTATCGAAAAAAAAACACACAAATACATGAGTTTTACAATTTCCTTCTACGAGTTTTCATATTTTAAAATCATCTCATAATAGTTTATTGTTAGTTGTCATTATCTATTGTCAATGTAAATATGACCATTTTATTTTGTTAATTTTGTATAATATTTTTGTTTTATGCAATTGTGGTTATATATTTGTCATTTTTTTTATAAAAATATTTTAAACTAAATGACAAAACTCAACTCTACTTGTACTATATAACTATTAACTCGCACAATCATACTCATCCATACATAAATAATAAATTAAGTTGTTGTTTGATTGTACGATAAACTGATATGTGATCAGAGTGTGCAAGATTTAAAACAGGGTGTGCAAAAATATTTTTAAGAATAAATTAAATTAGTAAAACAATATTTTATATAAATAAATAATATTTTATTTCAAGTCAAGGGGTTCAAAGAACCCCCTAAAGTATATGTGCAGCCGCTCCTATAGCAGGGGCGACTCCACATGCAAGTCAGGGTGGTCACAAGACCACCCTGACTTGCAAAAAAATTGCATATATATACTTGCTAAAAAAAATTATATGCTAAACTAATTTATTGTGACCACCCTAATAAAATTATTGAATACTCTGACGTGAGAATTATAAAAATTTGGATTCAACAAAAATAAGAGTAATGCTACTTCTTTCACAACATTTTCACAACAAATCTAATATGGTAAACTGTTACTGATTCTAATTTGGGTCCAATACTGATATTATTTTTACCCATCAATAATAGTTTTTTGCATAAGATTTATTGGAAAAATGTTATAGACATAGCATTACTCCAAAATTAATTCTGCCCCCAAACATAATTTTAATCCTTTTTTTTAAGCTTAAATAACAACAATCAATATTAACCCAAATAACAATAAACATATACCAAACAAAAACAAGACAAGATCAAACAACAACAAGTGAACAAAATATTCAACAAAAAGCTTATTATAAAACCAAAAGATAAAATTTTTAGCTCGATGAACCTTTCAATAAAAATAATCTCTAATTTCATTTTTCTTTAAAAAATAGTACCAAGAAAAATATTGTGTGAGTTCTCCTTGAAGGTGACGACAATTATACTTTTTTTGGTTTGTAATCACAACAATTTTGCTCTTCTTAGTGACTCGACTCGTAATTGTAACAAATATTTAAGTTATCGCATTATTAAATTTTGTATAATTTAAATATTTTAGTGACCACCCTAAAAAGAATTCCTAGAGCTACAACTGCCCCTGTAGGCTATAGAACCATACTATGAATGGATTTACAAGAAGCATTGTTTTTCCCACATTCTTGCTTGACTTGCTTCATTTTCTATGAGGCTTTGTTTCATTTTGATGGAAACAATATTAAGCGAAAATTAAAACAAAAAATAACAAAACCAAGCATTCCATGCATGCCCATGGACAATACATATCCTACCCAGACAATTTGAAAGTAATAACTAATAATTTTTGAAAGCTCGAAAATGTGTTGAAAACACAAGAGCAATTTAGACCCCCAAATTAAAATTACGGCTTGGTTGATTTTACACTAACTTAACACTAAGTGCGGAATAGTGTAAATACAAGCGTATATGCAAGACAACTACTCTAATCCATATTTAAAGCAACACAGCAGTAAAAATGAAATAAACAATAGTAGGGAAGAAGGATGCAAACACAGATAACACCGAGACGTGTTATCGAAGAGGAAACCAAAGAACTCGGCGAAAAACCTCTCCGCCGCCCTCCAAGCGGAAATCGATCAACTAGACAATCAGTTGGGATACATGGGTTAGCAAGAGACCCTCCAAGCCTAATCTACCCGATGTACCTAAGCCCTCCAAACTCCTACTCCAACAAGGCTTCTCGGAACCGTGTCTTGTCTAGCTATCCGGATCCCGCAACAAGCTCCATGTTGCATCTGCCATCCTTGGCTTCTTCCAATGTTTCCCAGCAGCACCAAAATGTCACTCAACACTCTCAAAGGGTGTGGTAAGTGTTTGGGCTATCAACCTCTTAATGGTATGGAAATAGAGAGTGAGGAGTTGAGGAAATACTACAAGCAAGTGTATAGAGAAAGGTGGGGATGACAATCTCTAATTCTCAATGTGTTTGGCTAGGGTTTTCTCTCTGAAGCATCCCACAACATTTGTGGGTAATGAGGGTATATATAGGATAGGCACAGAAAGTGTGAGTCATTCAGTACAGGCTGGCAGAACAGATAGCCTCGCGGGTGTCTCGCGGGAAGGCCTTACCCGCGAGATACTCGCGAGACACAGCTGTCTTCATCTGGCCTGACTCTTCGCATTCCAGCATGTGCAGGGCACATGATTCACTTCGCGGGAAGCTAGGTCGCGACATACCCGCGAGAATTCTTCAGCCTTCAAATGCTTGAGTCTTTACACTCTCTCTCTATCACACAACCCTTACAACAAATCCCACAATAGATACAGGGTATAAACGATTGATAATAATTACAATCAAATTTGGCACGGAATAAAAACCAACAAAATACATAGTTGTAAATAACAACTTTACAATTTTCATGCAAATTCCACACAGGAGACACACTTTTATACGATCATGGGTACATGTACGTACGTACCTTTACTCTGTTGCTTCCAGCACAATCACAAACCTTTCCTTCTAGTTATTTATAGGAGCAGAACAAGCACTATTACTGTCAACAACGAAGAATCTTCTTTAATTAATTACACACATTAAGTTCAACAAGCTGGGAGATAGTTATTGTACATCTAAGAAGGTGACTTATACCGCCATGTACTCTTGATGCGGTGGTCACTCTATAAGTATGTAAGTGTTTGTGGAGTGTGGGAGGCAAGGGTCAGGATTCAAGTCTCCAGAAGGAAGTTTCACACGTATATACACTTAGATTATGCTAGAGTAGAATTTCTATCTTCTTAAAAAAAAAAAAAAAACCCACTTATAACTGCCAGAGATTGGAGCTAATCCATGATTTTTATATTCATATAAAAGATATGAAAAGCAATCTATAACAAAAAGAAAGTACAGAGACACTCCGTTTGGGGAAGGAAAAAAATGTACATAAGGATGTGTAATAAAGCAATGTAAAAATGGTACAAGATTTCAGGTGCAGATAATAAAAATTCTCCCACCAAAAACTATGCATATGCATGTGTGTGTAAGAAACAGCACAACAGAGACAGAGAATAAGGGTAAGAACTTAGTTTGTAAATCTAACAAAATGGTACATGATCACTGTCATTTCTTTGGATGAAAATGGTCATCTAGTAATTGTATAAAGTAACAAAGGTAAAAGTCTACAAAAGAAATACAAGCTTCAAATTTCCTAACTTGAAAATGAACCAAAAGACAAGGCTTCTACAGAAAATTGAAGCAAACAAAGATAATCTTCTTTAACCCATAAGCTGAAGCTACATGTTGCCATCATGCCCTCCCTATGGAAATTTAATTACTCCATAACATCAATTTCTTACTGTCCATCTTCATCATTTGCAGACAATTCCTATTCAATGTCATCAATCCAGTCACCATATATCCTACTGATTTTGTCAGGACCTTTCCATTTCTGATGAGTTCTCTGCCCTGGCTTCTGAATTACAATAGATGACCTTCGTGATGGAACTCCCATATGATAAACATCGGAATGAGGAACTGGAGCGACAGAAGCTACCACACTATCTGCCAGAGTTTTTGAAGGTACTCCTCCCTGCTTTGAGTTGGGAGGAGCAGAAGAAGAATCTCTAGTCTCCCCCTCTACAAGCCCACCGCCATACCGATGCAATTCTGTGGTCAGAAACAGAGATTAGGTATGACATCAAGCTAAACATGGGCAATGCCCAAGGGTAGTTAAAGAAAGATATTTATCTCAGATGATTAATTAGGTACACTATTCTTCAATAGCATAACGATCCAAACCAAATAGCAGATAAGTGCCAACATGAGAGCAGCTGGGATTTTTTAGAAAATAACCATCAAACCCAAACAATATCATTAGTTAGGCAAACTTTCAAACTAATTTCGTTTCTAACAATTCGAGTCCTCTGGAGTTGAGTTCCCTGTAGCTGAGGTGGGCAAAGAGTACACGTAGGCCAGAAAACGAGTCCAATGGACTCGTTTTCTATACATAGAAATCGAGTCCAGAGGACTTGGTTTCTATACATAGAAATCAAGTCCTCTGGACTCAATTTCTATGCATAAAAAACGAGTCCATTGGACTCGATTTCTCCTGTCTCATCTCCTCAGCATCTCCCACTTTGACGTTCCTCCTTTGCCTGTAATGGTTGAAGTCTACCCATTACGAGATTTAACGATTGTAGAAAATTGACGTTCATTTGACGTGGTTGAAGTCCATTTGACGTTCCTCCTGTCTCATCTCCTCGTTGTCTACACAGCAACAACGAGGACTCCACACAACTAGCTCTTCAGTAGGACTCCACACAACTTAAGCCACAGCATAAACAAGAATAGAAATCCAACCACGAGATTTAATTTAAAATTCGGAAACAAAAAATACAAATAAAGGAAGGAGTAGAAAATTGAAATTCGGTATGCTCTGTTTTGTGGAGAGTAAAACAGAGCATGTCCGTCGGTATTCTTTATATTGCCATGGACTTACTAAAGCTCTACTCTCGTCTCTATATTTCCATGGATTTGATGCAAGTCCGTTGGTTGTCTAATCTCTACGTAGGCCTGGAAACGAGTCCTCTGTTTTGATGCAAGTCCGTTGGATTTCTATTCTTGCAAAGGAGGAAACATCAAAGTTGGAGATGCTGAGGAGATGAGACAAGAGAAATCGAGTCCAATGGACTCATTTTTTATGCATAGAAATCGAGTCCAAAGGACTTGATTTCTATGTATAGAAAACGAGTCCATTGGACTCGTTTTCTGGCCTACGTGTACTCTTTGCCCACCTCAGCTACAGGGAACTCGACTCCAGAGGACTCGAATTGTTAGAAACGAAATTAGTTTGAAAGTTTGCCTAACTAATGATATTGTTTGGGTTTGATGGTTATTTTCTAAAAAATCCCGAGCAATCTTCCTAAATGCAATGACGTGGACAATAAAGAATTTGAGGAAAAACAAGATTAAACATTAATGGATTCAAGATTTGAGGTCTAGTTTTAATATGGGACTTTCTTGGCACCTTTTGTAGGTTACTTTAGTTATTATTGAGTCTTAGTATTAAGTTTC
Organism: Quercus aquifolioides; assembly: GCA_019022515.1. Classification (NCBI taxonomy): domain Eukaryota; kingdom Viridiplantae; phylum Streptophyta; class Magnoliopsida; order Fagales; family Fagaceae; genus Quercus; species Quercus aquifolioides. Next base: position 7,328,750 of record CM032336.1, on the reverse strand, counting down.
TTTAGATTAGAAAGTTACTTTAGTTATTATTGAGGTCTAGTATTAATTTTTCTCAGGGTGTCATTTAAGAAAGATAAATTACACAATCTAATAAAAAGAGAAATTATTAATTATTATTATTTAGTTGTTTCATTAATTTGTTTGTCTTTTATAAACTATAATATGTTATATTGTTGTTTCATTTATTATAAAATTATTAATTGTTGTTTAGCCTAACATAATTTAATTTGTTTGTCTTTTATAATATATTGGTTAATTAAATTATTAATTATTATTTATTAGTTACTTCCCCCAATTAATTATTGGTTAATTAAATTATTGTTTATTAGTTGCACTAGCACACACCTCATGTGCATTTACTTCCCCCAAATCAAATATTCCACCCCGACCCCATGCCCCCATCTACCCCCCACTCAATAGACAAGCCCCATGGCCCCCAATCACAAGAGCTAATTAGATAAATTCACAATCACAAATCACAATACACTAAAAGACAATTAATTGTATCTCACCAACACCAACATCAACAGTCACCAACACCAATGGATAAAGCCAAAAACAGGGGCAAATATTAATAAAATGATAAGGTAAAGCTAAGCAATCAGATAAAGTCTCAAATAAAGTCTCAAAGAGAGAGAGAGACTCTCATTTGCTTTCAGTCTTCAGATAAAGAGAGAGAGAGATAGAGAGTCTAAGAGAGAAACCCATACCAATTAACCCATTAACCTGTATATGTAAGAGACTAAAGAGAGAAAAAGAAGAAATACCTTGAGGTTGAGGGAGCAGGGAGGCCTGAGGCTGAGCTGAGGGGTAGCGCCGTCGGGCAGCACGTCGAGGCGTGACCGATCTTCGATGCCCGATGTGCTCTGAAGCTCGAGTTTGAGGCCTGATCACTGATGAATGATGTGCTCTGGAGCTCGCGTCGTCCGTTGGTTGTTGTCATTGATGGCTGATGAGGTTTTTTTCTTTAGGTTAGGTTTCTAATTTCAGTTTTTGCTTTACTTGATGAATCAGACGCGTATATTGGGTTTTGGTTTCTTTGTTTGTTTGTGTTTTTTTTTTTTTTTTTGAGAATCCGTGGGTTTGCTACCATCTGTAATCTGTTGGATTTGCTACCATTTGTAATCTGTTCATTTTGATGTTGGGCTTTTTTTTCCCTAGTGGGCTTGCTCTGTTACAATTTTTTTTTTTTTTTTTTTTCAAATTTTATTTCAATTTTTTTTTGGGCTTTTCTTTTTTTCTTGAAAGTAGAACAAATAAAAAAAAAAATTTATTTGAGGGTGTTCCTAATTTTGATTGAGCGAGGGTGTTCCTAATTTTTTTTAAGGGTAAACAAATAAAAAATAAAAAATTATTATTATTATTATATATATATATATATATATATTTTTTTTTTCAAGTCAGGGTGTTCCTGGGAACACCCTCGATTGAACATGGCACCGCCACTGATGTAATTAAGAACTTTGTACTACAAATAGGACTTAGAGATTTATCAAAAAATAAAAATAAAACTAAAAAGATATATAATCAAAACTCCAAATTCTCTCATTTACAGCCAAGGAGATGCTATGCAATTAAAAAATTCTTACTACAAATGGGACTTGAAAATATATTTGAAAAGCTTAATTTCATTTTGTATTGGAAAAGCAGTTGTGAGCAAGTATTTAATGTTGAAGAAATTAATCACTAAAGATAATCAACAATGACAATCTCATTAATTAATAGATTTGCAGCTAATCATGGTTAATCAGTGTTAGAGGAAATAACAGTGTGCAAAATTAACAAATTAAGACAAAACCTTGTCAGACCTACAATTCAAAAAAAAAAAAGCATGGAAGTAATATTCGTCTATATTTATATACTGAAATTTCCGGAAATAATGTTAAATATGGAGTGTGCAAAATCAAAATTAATGTAAAGTCAATGTTACAAAATCGAAGTTTATGTAAGGAGAGAAAAAGAAAACACAAATACTAAAAATTAAGCTTGGTTGAAGTTTTCGCCGGACTCCCACATCTCGCCAAGTCATCCATTGTTTGGTGCTGTATGTTTTGAGAATTACCCAAATGTTTTACAACTTTTTGACCAATTGCGTCCTCTTATAAGTCTTTCCTTTACATTCTTTGGCAATCTCAGTGTATACCTATCCACGCAATCCTCCTCTTCTCTTGTTTTAACTATAGAATGCCCTGTTGTGTGTGACCTTGCAATTATTTCCACTTTTTTATCTTCATCCATTTGTTTCCTCTTTAAAGCATGTTCATCTTGGCTTTCTCCTCCATGTTCATCTTCTTTGATATCAATGCGTACAACATCTTCTAATGACTGATTATTATTTTCATGATGACTATCATGCATGTGATTGTGGTTATAAATGAGCTCCTTGGAATATTTATCCAATGAGTCCGATGGCAAATCAAGGTCCCTACGACAAACCGGGCACGTTTTGTGAGATTCAAGCCAAAGGTCGATGCATTCTTGATGAAAAACATGGTAACAAACCGGCAAAAGGCGAAGCAAACTATCATCCTCAAACTCCAACAAGCAAATTGCACATTCTAGACCGTATTCCTCTTTGTGGAAATCTTTGACACTTGAATATAAAAACGTTGGAAATGACTCTATTAAAGAAGGATCAAGGCCAGTTTTAGCAGCTGCGCCAATGACATTGCCAGAGGGTGTTCGTTGGATTTGCAATGTGTCAGTAACGTCATGAAGGAAACACCTGCAGAAGTACAATAAGAAGAAACATAGTAAAAAGAAAGCTATGAGAATTGCTGTTAGAACTGCGGCTATAGGCGGGACCGAGGTTGGATAGAATGTTGGTGAGGAGGGATCTGTCGCCATTGCCTAAATGACTGGTTGGACAAGAGGAATTTTGTTAGTAACTTCTTTCGGGTGTATAGGTTTTTTTTTTTTTTGTTGGGTTGGGTAACTTGTTTTTGAGGGATTAAAAAGAGAGAAACAAGGACGCATGTCAATGCGTTTGTAAGCATGCATATAAAATGGTTTCTTAATTTGGGAGGGTGAGGTGGAATGCTAATGTTTTAACTATTGAACGAGTCCTTGTGACTTGTGAGAAGGGTAAGGAGTTCCTTCTCAAGTTTAACTATTTGGAGCTCAAGTCTCAACTAATTGCTCTCCTTTATTTGTTGTTTCAAAATATTTTCCAATTACACGGACCATCTTTCTTTCCATTTATATTATTATTATTATTGTTATTATCTCTCTTTATAATAGGAACATGTGACCATATAACTTCTTCTTTTTTCCCTTAAATTAAGTGAGGGAGGAGGGTTCAAACCCAAGTTTTCCTCCGCGGGAGAGTTGAACAATACCACTATTTTTTTTTTTTTTTTGATGAAGGAACAATACCACTTTTTTATTTTTTGGATAAACTGGAACAATATCACTTATCATAACACTGTCAGCCATGAAACCATATAACCGGTACCATTGTGCAGCACCTTTTCATACGAGGAGTGACATTTTAGGCGTTGGATGACAATAATTTCAAATTCAATAATGGACTATCCGTACTTTACTTTAAGGCTTAAGCGGTCCTGGCCTCCATGGCCCAACACATTTCTATTTGTCTTGATAATTTAATGAACACTCGGTTGGTTCTTTGAACTACAAATTCAATATCTATCAATTGAGAGTGAACTCAATGAATACTTTATCAAATAATTAAGTACACAAATCTCTTATTTCTGAATAAAAAGAAGGCAAATTATTCAAATTCTTCTTCTTCTTCTTCTTCTTCTTCTTCTTCTTCTTATGTGTCCGTTATTTTATTCAATAACAGCTACAACCTTCTAGTTAACTAGTTATTTACCAAAAATAGGTTTTAGTTGAAAATAGTCAATATTCTTGCAGGATAACAACCATTCTTATTCCTTACCAGAGAGTTTACTCATTCATAAAATGAATCATGTGCCATCCAGAATTAGGCCATCTTAATACGCGTAAGAGAGAAGCTCTTTCTTTTTACAGTTTTGTAAGCCCAAGCTAATTTAAGTATTTAACAAAGCCCTGAGATCTAGATCTTTCACCAAATTGCATTTTGAAAATCCACAAACATAAAAATAAATATCTCTAGTTTCTAGAATTGACAAAGGTCATCTTCCTCGATAGCTCTTATCTTTTGTTGATAAACAATTTAAGGTAGCTAGGCCATAGAACCATGCTATGAATGGATTTACAGAAAGCATTGAGTTTCCCACATTCTTGCTTGGCTTGCTTCATTCTCTTTCTATGAGGCTTTATTTCATTTTGATGGAAACAATATTAAGTGAAAATAAAAAATAAAAAAATAAAAACAAAACAAAACCAAGCATTCCATGCATGCCCATGAACAATAAATATCCTAGACTATTTAAAAGTAGGGGTAGCAAAATCTGATACGACTAACCCATTTATAAACAGGCCAAGAATTGAGGCTAAATAAGTTCAAGTCATATTCGAATTGACACAACTAACTTGTTTAATAAACGAGTCTTGTTCATGTTTAACATGCAAACTCGTCTGACCTGTATGACCCATTTAGCTTATAAAGTTATTAGTTATCTTTGATATTATTGCTTAATTTATGATTGTTTTTATATGTTTATTAATATATTTATGGTTGTAATTGTATTTTAAAGTTAGATATATGAGAGTTGATAAAAATTATATAGGTTAGATATGACCTATTAATCAAACAAATTATTAAACAGGTCTTTACATTGACCTTTACATGACTTGTTAATTAAACGAGTTAAACGTGTCGAGTAAACAGGTTGTGTTCGGGTTGAGAATTCCTGACACATTTACTAAACAAGTCGGGTTCGGGTCAACTCATATAGCTAAATACACATGGCTTGACATGACACAAACCCGATCCGTGTACACAAATTGCCCCCCTATTTGAAATTAATAACTAATAATTTTCATGCAAATTCCAGACAGGAGACTCACTTTTATACGATCACAGGTACATGTACCTTTACTCTGTTGCTTCCAGCACAAACCTCTCCTTCTAGTTATTTATAGGAGCAGAACAAGCACCATTACTGTCAGCAACGAAGAATCTTCTTTAATGAATAACACACATTAAGTTCAACATGCTGGGAGACAATTATTGTACAGCTAAGAGGGTGACTTAAATGTGCCTGAGATTGGAGCTAATCCATGATATTTATATTCATATAAAGATATGAAAAGCAATATATAACAAAAAGAAACCACCGCGCACCCTTGGTGCGGTAGTCACTCCACAAGTATAAATACTTGTGGGATGTGGAGGCAAGGGCCGAGGTTCAAGTCTTTAGGAGGGAGTTTCACACACATATATACTTAGATTAGACTAGAGTAAAATTTCTATCTTGTATAAAAAAAACAAAAACAAAAACAAAAACAAAAAGAAAGCACAAAGATTCTCCGTTTGGGGAGGGAAAAGAAATGTACATAAGGATGTGTAGTAAGCAATGTAAAAAGGGTACTAGATTGCAGGTGCAGACTCCACTTCCTAAATAAATAAATAAAAAATTCTACCACCAAAAACAATGCATATGCATGCGACTGTGTAAGAAACAGCACAACAGAGAGAGAGAGAATAAGGTTAAGAACTTAGTTTGTAAATCTAACAAAGTGGTACATGATCACTGTCATTTCTTTGGATGAAAAGGGTCATCTAGTAATTGTATAAGGTAACAAAGATAAAACTACAAAAGAAATACAAGCTTCAAATTCCCTAACCTGAAATGAACCAAAAGACAAGGCTTCTACAGAAACTTGAAGCAAACAAAGATAATCTTCTTTAACCCATAAGCTGAAGCTACATGTTGCCATCATGCCCTCCCTATGGAGATTTAATTACTCCATAACATCAATTTCTTACTGTCCATCTTCATCATTTGCAGACAATTCCTATTCAATGTCATCAATCCAGTCACCATATATCCTACTGATTTTGTCAGGACCTTTCCATTTCTGATGAGTTCTCTGCCCTGGCCTCTGAATTACAATAGATGACCTTTGTGATGGAACTCCCATATGATAGACATCGGAATGAGGAACTGGAGTGACTGAAACTACCACACTATCTGCCGGAGTTTTTGAAGGTACTCCTCCCTGCTTTGAGTCTGGAGGAGCAGAAGAAGAATCTCTAGTCTCCCCCTCTACAAGCCCACCGCCATACCGGTGCAATTCTGTGGTCAGAAACAGAGATTAGGTATGACATCAAGCTAAACATGGGCAATGCCCAAGGGTAGTTAAAGAAAGATATTTATCTCAGATGATTAATTAGGTACACTATTCTTCAATAGCATAACGATCCAAACCAAACAACAGATAAGTGCCAACATGAGAGCAATCTTCCTAAATGCAATGATGAGGACAATAAAGAATTTGAGGAAAAACAAGATTAAACATTAAAGGATTCAAGATTTGAGGTCTAGTTTTAATATGGGACTTTCTTGGCACCTTTTGTAGGCTACTTTAGTTATTATTGAGTCTTAATATTAAGTTTCTTTAGATTAGAAAGTTGTGGGCTCAGTTTTGGTTAAGTTTACTAGAATAAGGGCAATTTGATATTTCAAGATTTTGGAGTGGGCCATCCTTCGCTGTACCAAAGGCCCTTAATTTCTGTGCCGTCCTTCGCTGTACCAAAGGCCCATAATTTCTGTGCTGAATCCTTTTCCTTTTCCTTCTTTTTTTGCTGAAAGAGTTATTTTCCTATTTGTTTAGAAGTTCTTAAGTACTTTTTCCTAGTATTTCTAGGAATAGGTTTTAGGAATCCTACTCCATCTAGGAAAGGATTTAACAAATTGCTTATAAAAAGGCTTTATTGCATTCAGTAACATTCATAGTAGGAAAACCTAAGTGAGGTTTCCTAGTGTGTATCTTTTTTAATTTCTCATTCTGTTCATTGTTTTAACACCAAACAGCCATCCAACATATATAAGATCTTTTTTCTTCTTCTTTTTTCAATAATCCTTCCTAAACTCTTAAACACAAACCCTATTTAAAAACCCTTCAAGATCTCATCAAGAAATGAAATTAGTGCTGAATTCCTAAAGATCCTACCTCAGAATGGGTATGGCAAAGACAAAGGTTATGACAGGGATGGAGGCCTAAGAGCTGCTGGTGACAGGTATGGAAGTGGATAGCCGGGCCATTTTGAAAGGGGAAGCTAGAAATAGGCATGGTCCTTATGACCACCCTAAAGGGAGTGGTCCTCCAGCTTATGATCGGTGCTAATATAAGTTCTGCCATGATGTTTTAATATCATTGGAGATCCTATACAAGTGATTTGACTTGGCAGAATGGTCAGAAAAACAGACAAAAGAGCTTAAACAACAAACTGAAATGTCTAGACAACCTGAAGATGATTCAAAACAGCAATCAAAAAGGTTGATGGAGGAAACCTCATGAAGTAGGAAACTCTTCAGTTGCTTGATGAGGAGAATTTGAACAAGAACATGAGAGCTACGAAAAAGGCTTTGAGTTTACTGCTGTGGGAAAAGAAATTGACAAAGTAGCTACTATTCAGGCAGCCATTGTGCCAATTTCATCTCAGCCAACAACAAATATTATTCTACAACAAGCCAAGATTGAACAAAAGAAGATTGTGTGATGAAAGAAGAGACAAAAGAGATAGAGAATCCAATTCCCATACTTTAACATGGGCATCAAGTTAAAATTGTGTCACTTGCAATGATTCCCATTATTAATTTTGTAATTCCTGAAAAGTTTAATGTTCATATTGGAGAGAACAATGTTCCACTGTCCACATGGTTTCAAGCAACAAAAAGAGGAAAGAAAACCCATACTCGGGCTTTTTGCCCTATCTCAAGATGCTATTCAAGAGGCCATGAATTATACTACAACATTTCAATACTCAAGGTTGAGTTTTTTTTTTTTTTTTTCAACTAAGGGAGATTGATGTGGACAATAATGAGTTTGATTAAAAAAAAGATACAATAGCAAAAGACTCAACATTTGTGGTCTAGTTTTGATGTGGGACTTTCTTCATAGGTTACTTCAGTTATTATTGAGTCTTAATGTCTGTTTGGCTAATTTATTTTTTGCCAACTTATTTTACTTTTCAGCTTATTTTTGCTACTATTTATAGGTCCCACTGCATTTTTTGGTACTATTCATGGGTCCCATTGTACTATTCCAACTAACATTTACCTTTATCTACAGTACTTTCAGCAAAAAGTTTTCAGTTTCAGCAAAATAAGCGGATCCCAAACAGACCCTTACTCTCAAGTTTCTTTAAGTTAGAAAGTTGTGAATACAATTTAATTAAGTTGACTAGAATAAGGGAAATTTGGTAATTTCTAGATTTTCAGGAATAAGTTGTCTTTTGGCTATACGCCTATACCAAAGGTTCATGGGTCTTTTTTTATTTTATTTTTCCTTTTCCTATTTAGTAGAAGTTCTTAAGTACTTTTTATTTTTGTTGTTAATAAGCCCAGTCTTTCTATGACTAGGTTATTTAAGAGTCCTAGTCCTTCTAAGAAAGGATTTAGCAATAGCCTTACAAAGGTTTTATCATAGTCAATAATATTCACAGTGAGATTGGTTTTAAAATTTTAAACTTTAAGGTTGTGATTGTCTTCTCCTACCTAAGTGTGATTGCTTAGGAAAACATAGGTGAGATTGCCTAGTATTTATTTTTCTTTATTTATCATTCTAGATTCACTGTTTAGCACGAAATAACCATCAAATATATTCAAGATTCAATCTTTGAATCGACTAAACCTTCCTAAACATATAAACACAAACCCTGTTCAAGAACCGTTCAATATCTCATCAAGAAATCTAATTTGGTGTTGAATTCCTAAAGATACTACTTCAAAATTAGTATCAGAGCTCATTCAAGCTTCTGTCCTGGATCATTTAAAGGCATAAGGCCAAGCAATTCACTTGCCCAGTATAAGGACTAACCTAGCAAGCATCCTTACAGATATCTTTCATGATTTGCAATAGTGATACCCAAGATATAGCAATCAAAATAAGCCACACAAAAAAATAATAAAAAAAAGTAAAAAACATTTTAAACATACAAAGGTTACAGTTATCAGAGCATTGCTTAGCCTTTTCTAAATGTATAAAAGCTTGTGCACTTTATCAAATAGGCTTAAGATTTATGTCTTCAGGTGCAAACTCCATGATTACCTCCCCGAATTATGGTGTATGCTTCTCTCAAACCTACAACAACAATTCAAAGCTCCAGTGAGCAAGCAATATCTAAAGACTCAAATTGGGAGTGGCCATACTTCTATCTCAAAATTGAGGCAAAGAGGCTTGGATTGTGGATAATGTAATTTGGTTAGACAATCAAAAGCCTTTGATGACACTATAATGAAATAGAATAAAAAATGAAGGAGGAATTTTCCTCAAACAGCTTGGGAATTTCTAAAACATCTTGCTTTGAGGCAACAAATGGTTTGAAAAGGATATCCTCCAAAACTTTCTCCACACTGCTAGGTGGCATTATCTAAAACAATTCACATGTTTTTTGTCATGTGACTTTCAGGTGACCTTTTATCAACTCAACTCAACCTTTATCTAACCATCAGTTAAGCATTTCTTTTGGCTTCTCAACCTGTATTTTATCATCATCATATTCTTCTTCTTTTGGGGAGAGAGAGAGAGAGAGAGAGAGAACCTTACATAATAACTGAATACAAGAGGTGAATGTTACATATTAATTTTACTGCCTAGAATGTCATAATGCATCTTTTTTTCTTTTTCTTTTTTTGATAGGTAATAAGAATTTTATTGAAAGAAATGAACATCGTGTTCACAATGATGAAAACTCAGAACATGAAACAAATACAAAAGGCTCAAAGCTAAAGCTAGCAGATTGTGGGAAATTAGAAATGGAAATACATTGCGTAAAACCCCAAACACAAGCCCACTAAAACAACGTACCAAAAAGAAGAGATTTTAAGAGATCTAAGGGTCTCTCATTATCTTCAAAGATACGGTTATTATGTTCTTGACAAACTAACCACATTAGACAAGCTGGAACCATATTCCAGGTAATTGACAGATGCTTCCCAAACCAATTCCTCCATGCAAAAAGTAGGTATATAAACATCTTCTGCATTACCCATTAGACCACAAACACCTGAAAAACTTCACTCCATAAAGCATGAACAGATTTACAGTGAAGTAAAACTTGGTCCACAGATTCCCCATCGCACCGACACAGGAAACACCAAATAACTAGGGACCTCTCTTAACAAGATTATCAATGGTAAATATCTCATCCCTAGCTGCTGTCCATAAAAAGAAAGACAACCCTTTAGGCACCTCTACACGCCAATTGCTCTTCCAAAGGAAAAGCATCAATAAGTGTACCAGACAACCAAATGTAATAGGAGCGCAAATCAAACACACTAGTCCAAGTCAACTTCCAAGATAGCTTATCATCACCCTCACCTCTCAACATATAGGAATAAAGTAGCTCAAAAAAAGAACAAACACCCTCCAACTCCCAATCGTGAAAAGCTCGCCGGAATTGTAAATTCCAACTCCTCTCTCCCCCTTCTGATGCAGAAACAACCAGGTCAGATATCCAAGCTTATTTGGACAGAGAACAAGCATACAGATCTGGAAAAAGATCCTTTTAGAGGTGTGTATGTACACTCCAAGAGTCATGTCATATTGCATCTTTTATTGAGGAAAACTATCTCAGAGTCCCCTGATGCCTTATATTTGGCGGTTAAGCTAGGTGAGAAACGGTTAGGTTGCTTGGACCTGCCTAGCTTTCAAACCCTTCCTAAAAATAGTTAAAGGAAATAACAAAAAATCCCTTAAATTAAAGTAATTAACAGGTATACACAAGAACTCAGTGCATATCAAAAGCAGTGGAAACATCTGTGCTTAAACATGTACAAAAATTAGGAGGAACAACGCTCAAGTTTACAGTATTAAAAAATTTACGTAGAATTGTCCTACACTCGAAGAATTTTCTAGTAAAAAAGAAAGTTAATACAATGATTATTGTTTGGAACTAAAACATCCAGGTATTCAAATGATTAAAGCAAAGTCTCTATCCTTGGATGGAAAGTTGAAGCAAAAATGGAAAGTTACTAACATATGAATTGAGTGTAAAACTGGCAATGCAATTACAGGGCTATGTTCAATTACACTAGAAGACGAACAAATTACATTTAAACCATTTCTACCTACTCTCTTTCTAGTTTCTACACCACTCAATAGCAGCACAAGTGTTATGATTTAAAACATAACAAATATACACAAAGTCAAAATCAAATACTTTCCTTAAATCTTAACAAGATGAATGGGAAGAAGAATAAAAAAAATGCAAACCATTGGTTACCTGCAGCACCATGAGCAAAATGGCATTTGCTTCCAAAGGGGCAATACCCTGTCAACTCCCACTTATTGCAAATCCTAGTTTTCCAATTCGAGGGCTTGGCATTGGGTCCACTCACAGGACTAGCTGCTGCACCACCATACCCGCCCGGCCCCAAGCTTATCGCCACACTTTCCCGGTTCTTGGATTGCTCATCATGAAGGAATGTGCAATTATCTCCATAAGGACAACCCTCCTCAGTATAAAACTTCTTGCAATGCCGGCCCTTATACGACCTCTGCGAGTCCCCAACAAAATTGGCTGAGCCCAATGAGGGTATCTGATACTCCTCCCTCGGCTCCGACGACACCCCCTTCTCCTCCTCGTGCTGCGCCACTATCTCCTGCCAATTGGGAGGCGGCCGACGAAGCTCCTCGATGCTGTGAGCGAAATTACAGTTAGTAACGTAGGGGCAAGTGCCTGCACGGAACTTGCAACAGAGTTTGGTCTTGAAAAACATTTTTCCTATGGCTTTGGATCGGTTGGACGAGGTGACATCCTGGGAATTCTTGGATTTTTTGTTCGGGGGTTCGCTTCCAGAGCGAGATTGAGATTGTCTCTGGTCATAATTCGAGTTAGACGGCGTGTCGTCGCCATTGTTGTTGTTCCAAGCTCGGTAATCGTCCTCTGTAGCCCACATGGCGTTGTCGTTGACAGACCAATTCTCCGGACCACTTCCGGTGATTACTTGGACCACGTTGCCACCAGAGAAATCCATTTGGGGCTGGAATTTTTTTGGGTACTTTTCAGTCACAAAAGGTTGAAAAGTTGAAACCCTAAAGTAAAGTGGTGATTTTTGGAGCTAGTGATGGCACATAACTTAGTTATAAACGATACCCAGAAAGTGAAATTCCCAGATTTGAAGTGGGGTTGAAGGTAAAGTGTTGAATTTTCAGTGGATTTGAGACAAATGGGTCTGAACTATGAACAGTAATAAATCCAACAGACAGATATTTTAAAGGTAACAGTTTCAGTTTCAAACAACAACAACAAAAGAAAGCTACTACAAGATACAGTAGTAAAAATTGAAATAAAAAGTTACCAAATTGGGAGTTGGGTTAGATCTAGCATCGAGATATGAGAAAGAGAAAATCAGGTAAAGGAAAAGGACGGAGGGAAAAGGTTGTGAAGAAAAAGGAAATATTTTTTTTTTTTAGGAATGTAGTAGTAATAAAATTTAGTGGGAAATGGAAACAAATCAAACAAGGCAGTTAGAGTTTACTTTTTATATGTTGAGATTTATGAGAGATAGAGATAGAGGGAGTGAGAAAGAGATAGAGAACTGAGAAAATTTAAGAGAACCCCCAAAATGGTGGAGATAGATTTTCCGAAACACTTATTATAAATAATGATGAAGGTGTTGGAGGAGGAGGCTGTGTCCTTGCTCGGGTGGTGGTGGGTCCATTTATTGTACTGTTTAATTGGTTTCTTTCATTTTAGTTTTTGTCCATTTTGTTGTGTGGTGCTAGGAACTAATGAGAGGAATGGAGGATTGTGAATTTTGTGTGTTGTGTTGTGTTGTGTGCATATTTTTTCTTTGGAAACAACTCGTGCTGCTGCTGAATGCTGATGGCTGATCTGATGCTATCTTTGTGTCCATTCATGACGTGCAGCCTACATTAGTGGAGGATTGTTCGGTTTGTCAGATTTGTAAAGGTAGTTGGTGCACAAGCCCAAAAAAAAAAAAAAAAAAAAAAAAGTTCAATTTCTAAAGGGATGGGATGGCCCAACCACTCTGAGTAGAGGGCGAATGTGCATTTATGTTAAAAATTAAAATTTTATATATTTTATTTTGTATGTGTGTTTATTTCTCAAAAAACAAAGAATAAACTGTTTGAAAATGTGTATACTTAAAAAAATAAACAATTTTAAAATGTGTGTCTTGAAAATATTAATTTCAAAAAATTACCATTAAAATGTATTTTAAAAAAGAATAGTAATTTTAAAATGTGCATTTTGTAAATAGAAATTTTTAAATCACCATTAATTGTTTAGTAAACTTGTGAAAATAGTTTTGTTTCTCTCTACTTAAGGTTTGGATAAAATTGGGCTAAAATTATTGTTTCAAAGTATAATTAGCAAAAAGGAATTAACTTTACTATCACGTTATTTGTCAATCTTTTTAAATGCACTCAATATTATTTAAAATATTATTTCAATAAAAAATATATATTATTTAAAATTGTGACTAACACTAGTTTTGAAATCACAGTAGATAGTAAGACCTTCCCCACTACAAAGCTAAAATTCTTATAATAATACACTTGATAGAGTGTTGATTAAACTTCTATCATTATACTATGTTAAGTTTAATAATAGGGTCCCGTTAATATATAATCTTAGAGCACATATTAACCATTTATTTTAAGAATTTTTTTTATGGCAAATTGAAAAAACTAATAAAAAAATTTATCACTTTTTTCATTTTCTCATAAAAAATTTCCTAAAATAGTTTACTAATTTATATCCTAAGGGCATAAGTTAGTAAAACCCTTAATAATAACACATCATTTCCCCCCAAATTTTAACTTTTGAAATATTTTTTATTTTTCAAAGGGGGCCATTAAACTATCATAAATATCCTATTAATTAGTATGCACAAATATTATTACTCTACAATCATGTGAATTTGATTCTTCCCGAGTAAATTATATGGATTCAATGAAGTTAAATCAAATATGGGAGCTACATGTAGAAAAGACTCCATGAGATAGGCAATTAACTTGAAAGAGCAAATATTTTTTATTTGTCAAGGGACCATTAAACTAACATAATCTGGAGTTTATAGTTTATATACTCTGCGGAGTTTTTCCTTTCAGACAAAATTTAGTTACAAAATTAGTTGTAACCTTAAACTACCATTTTACTCAATATTTTTTTATTGGAGGTGAATTTTGATAAATCGTTAATTGGATTACATCTTCTTCTTATATTTTCCATGATTGCAAAATTTCAAGAAAATTAAGTATCAATAGCCAATGGCGGCTCTAGGAATTTTATTTAGGGTAGTCACTAAGAAATTTAAATTACCATTGTAGGGGTGTTAGGCCCAGCAATATATATCTATGAATATATTGGGCCGGAGGTCCAATCCGAGAACATGAAGTAGTCCGAGGATGGGTGAACATTATCAGGGGGTCTGTGTTAGTAAGTGAAGAGGTTAGTTTTGATTATAAGGATCCATGAGGGTGGTCCAAGGACAAATCCGAAGGGGTGGTCTACTATCCAGGGCAACACTCCAGGAGATTCTATTGATACGAATGAGCATCACCAAAGCACAGGATAGAGGGAAGTCCTAAAATATCTAGAGAGAAAGCTACTACCATCGCATTGAATGCTCTACACCTAACCAGCTGGCCGCATTAATGTGGATATGATACCTGAACAATAACTCTCAGCCTTACAGCTAATTCAGGAAGGTGCTGAGGGGACAAGGATCAACACCAGCAATCTACCCTACACGTGGAGGGTAGGGATGAAGGAAGGAAGATAGTATAAAACAGAAAGAAGACCCTAAAGGGGGGGTCAGAAAATTAAGAGAAAAACACTATAGCAATCAAGAGTTGAACTTGTAATCAAACTTAAGAGAAACATACAAGAACTGATCTCCTCGGATTGTGCTGAGGACGATTTTCTTTAGATTAAACCAGTCTATCTTCACTTTTCTGTCATCTGGATCCACTTTACTTGTTATCTAACTCATTAAAACCTAGTTTTCCAACCCACTCTCTACAAATTCATTGTATTGGGCATTTTGGGCCTAAGTTCATCCATCCTTTGGGTTGGGAGTCAAATTGTGTCCTTACAATTAGCTCTGTTTGTGGGAAATTCTGGTGTTGTAGTGAGTTTAACGTTCAACTGTGGTAGGTTCAGGTCTGAATTAAGCAGAATCTATGGGGTCTCAATATCAAGATCACTTCCATAATCTTGAACGAAGAAGGGACTGGGAGGGGAGTGTGCACACTACCCATACTAGTAGGAGCCAGTCTCGAGGTGGGAGCCACTTCTCTCATGAAGAAAATACTAGGAACATGTAGCAGAAGATTGATCACTTGCGAAGGAAGTTGCGCCGCGAACGACGGAGGAGAACTCCTTCAAGTTCTGTTTCTTCTTCTAGTGGAAAAGAGGATGGCAGCTACAGGCCCAGATCAAGGACTCCCCCCAGTGAGTCTTTCTTGTGCGATGAGGATCACCACTGTAGGTGTAGGGGTAAAAGCCCGTCCCATAAAGGCCTGGAAAATGATGCTATGAGTAAGGTGTTGAACCAAATTTCCAGATCACCTTTCACATGCAGGATTGAAGCAGGAAAACTTTCTTGGCGCTTCACTCAGCCAACGTTTACTATGTTCAATTGTTATACGGACCCTGTGGAACATGTAAGCCACTTCAACCAGAGGATGGCAGTGCACTCTAGGAATGAGGCATTGATGTGTAAGGTATTCCCATCCAGCTTAGGGCCTATGGCGATGAAATGTTTTGACGGCCTGAGTGCAAGTTCTATTGATTCCTTTAAGGAGCTCACCCGGACGTTTGAATTTCGTTTTATTACGTGTAGTAGGGTTCCTGGGCCTTTAGATTCCTTGTTATCTATGTCCATGCGAGAAGGGGAGACCTTGAAAACGTACTAGGATAGATACTAGAAGATGTTCAATGAGATCGATGGGGACTTTGATGACGTGGCTACAAGGATTTTCAAGGTCAGCCTACCTGCCGAGCACGATTTGAGAAAGTCCTTGACCAAGAAGCTGGTAAGGAGTGTGCTTTGGCTTATGGACCGTATTGACGAATACAAGCAGGTTGAGGAAGACTAGTAGCAAGGAAAAGGAAAGGCTAAGGTTATCCCTCAGGACAGGAGGGATTTCAGGTCAGACAGATACAATAACAGTAGACCCCAGAGGAATTTTGCTGGGTAATCTGGGTCTATGGCTCTTCAGGTGGTTAACACAGTATTCTGAAAGCCAATACATCAAGTCTTGGAGAAGATAAAAAATGGGCCTTACTTCAAATAGCCAAACAAAATAGGAGGAAACCCCATGAGGCGCAACCAAAGTCTTTATTGCCAATACCTTCAGGAACGAGGACATACCACTGAGGACTGTAAAACTTTGTGGAATCATCTAGAGCAACTGGTCAGAGATGGAAGGTTAAAATAGTTTTTGTATCGGCCTAATGGGCAAGGGGACCAAGTAGGGCCAGGGGCTCAGGGGAATGCTTCCTCAAGGCCCCATTTGGGCACAATTTATGTCATCTTTGTTACTTCTGGGATGACTGGTTCTCATCCCTCCAGGGTGATGATTGTGGCTCGGCTACCAGCCGGTGACTCTAATTCTGAGCTGAAGAGGGCTAGAGTGAAGATCCGACCAGCGTTGAGTTTTTCAGATGAGGAAAAAGTTGGAACCATACAGCCACACGATGATGCTTTAGTGGTCACCCTTAGGATAGGAGGGTATGATGTGAAAAGGGTGTTGCTAGACCAGGGCAATGGTGCAGAGATTATGTACCCTAACTTGTATAAAAAGCTGAACTTGAAGTCTAAAGATTTGATAGCCTATGATTCACCTTTGGTAAGTTTTGATGAGAAAGTTGTCATTCCAAGGGGTCAGATTAGACTGCCCGTGCAAGCAAGTTCAAAGGTAGTGCAGGTAAACTTCATTGTGATGGATGCTTATTCCCCCTACACTGCCATTGTACCGAGGCCTAGCTCCATGCCCTAGGGGCCGTTTCTTCAACTCTGCATTTAAAGGTGAAATATCTATCAAATGACCAAATTGAAGAGTTAGTTGGGAGTCAATCCATGGCTAGGCAGTACCTGGTGGCTGCAATTATGCATCAGCCTGAAGTTGAGTCCTCGGCTTCTGCTAAGGAGGGCTCATAGCAATCAAGGATTTTGGTCCTATTTATGGACACGATGTCGAAAGAGGCAAAATGTGAGAGGTTGGAGGAAATTGTTATAGATGGTGATCCAGAGAAGTTTTTTCAAGTCGGAGTTCAGCTGCCTGCTCGAGAGAAAGAAGAGCTATTAACATTTCTAAGGAGGAATATTGATGTATTCGCATGCAATGCTTATGAAGCTCTTGGGGTGGATCCAGACTTCATTTGCCATCATCTGAATGTCAACCCAGCTGTCCTCCCTAGAAAGAAACCACATCCGTGCTCATCTAAAAAGCATTCTGATGCTGTCAAAGAGGAAGTGAACAAGCTTAAGCAGGCTATGACTATTAAGGAAGTTTTCTACTCTGAGTGGTTAGCCAATACAGTGGTGGTGAAGAAGAAGAATGGAAAGTAGCGGGTGTGTGTGGACTTCACAGATCTGAATAAAACTTGCCCCAAAGACTCTTTTCCTATGCCTCAAATAGACCAATTAATGGATGCCACTGTAGGCCATTCTCGGATGAGCTTTCTGGATGCCTTTCAAGGGTACCACCAAATACTTTTGAATTTGGATGATCAAGAGAAGATAGCTTTTGTCACTCTTACTGGGAATTGCCACTACAAGGTGATGCCCTTTAGTCTAAAGAATATAGGATCTACTTATCAGAGGATGATGACCAAGATGTTTGAGCCACAGCTAGGAAAAAACATTGAGATTTATATAGACGACATGGTGGTCAAGAGTAAGTTAGAATCCGAGCGTGTTAACAACCTCGGGAATATGTTTGAGATCTTGAGGAGACACAAACTGCGACTTAATACCTCTAAGTGCTCTTTTGGTGTCGGATTTTGGAAGTTCTTGAGGTACATAGTTACTCATCGTGGAATTGAAGTCAATCCTAACCAAATTAGGGCAATTAAAAATTTACAACCACCTCGAAATCCCAAAGAGGTCCAAAAGTTGACAGGGATGATTGCTGTCCTGAACCGATTCATTTCTCGGTCAGCGAACAGGTGCAAGCTTTTCTTCCAATTGTTGAACAAATGGAAGGGATTTGAATGGACCAAGAAGTGGGTCTTGGCCTTCCAGCAATTGAAGGAATATCTTTCTTGGCCACCTATTATGTCCAGACCCGAAGTGGAAGAGGTTTTGTTCGCTTACATTGTTGTGGCTTTCCATGCGATGAGCCTGGTGCTTGTACGGGTTGATAATGGTGTGCAGAGGTCAGTTTATTATGTGAGCAAATCACTGCATGAGGCCGAGGTTCATTACTTACCACTGGAGAAAGCCATTTTGGCAGTGGTGTATGCTACGCGCAAGTTTCCTCACTACTTCCAATCCTACACAGTTGTTGATAATCCAAGAAAATCAGCGGGTTGAAAATCTCCGGGCTTCGATGATCTTGAGGGCTAGGTCCTGAAAAATGGAATTCAATCAGAGAAAGACCGGTGGAGGCCTGTCTAGGGTCCTCCGATGGTAAAGTCAGTAGGCCGGAATAAAGAGAGATATTTCTAAGATTTTTTTTGTTCTGTAAAAAGTAATGTCCCAAATCCCCTTACCTCTTCGTAGAGAAACGTTTATATAGCGCACATGGAACGGTTACTTGCTCTGATAACCGTTCCTATTGTCAAGGAATCCACCAAAGTCAGAGGTAACTTCCATAACTTCCCTGGAAGTTACTTTATCTGGACCGGTGTTTCATCACGAATAATGGAGGCCTTGGTTCATAGATGAGGACTAATTTCGCAAGTTCAAAATATTTGCCTCGTCCGTCCTTAATAAAGGACGGACGAGCCGTGGTTCAAGCTCAGAAAGTTTTCCTCGTCCGTCATTTGGGACGGACGAGGCCTTGCCTCGTCCGTACTTAATTTATGACAGACGAGGCTTGATGGGGACAGACGGCTTTTTGTTGCGCCCTTCCTCCCTTCTTTAATCGAGGATGAACCATATGGACGACTTTGAAAGTTGCATTTTATAACATCATCAGTTGCCCCCTTGTCCATGGGTCGTCCAAAGAGATGTAAGACGTGTGTTGGCTGCAGATTGGTGTGCCACGTGTCATGAATTCATTAGTGAAAAAATCCCGTCGATTGATTTACCCGAGGATTATGCCACGTGTCTCTTGTTGATTTGGTCATGTCGCTTCAGATGCTGGGGTTTGTTCCTTATAAATAGTGGAATACCTCCGTTAGCCTCTTCATTTTTGAAATTTCTCTCCTTGTCCTTCCTCGTCCTAGATCTTCGTCTAGAAGCTTCTTGCGTCTATAGCTTTCTTTCGTCCTAGATCCAGGTATTTCTCTTCTTCTCGTCCTTAGTTTTTCTATTAAGATGGCTGAGGTTGTACTTTCCTCGTCTAGCAATAGTGTAGATAAGGCCAAAGACGAGTATAATGATGAGAGTAGCTATTACAGTTCTAGTAGCAGCAGTGATAGTAGTGGGGGGAATACCACGGACGAGGGGTATGTTTCTGGCGTCCCTGGGCTTCCTTTGGAGGTTGTACAGGAACAACTTAGGAAGGCCTCAGGGTCTCAAGCTGGTACCTCGTCCGCTGTCCCTCCTTCTTGTCCTTTGGACGAGGAAGAGGTCACTGTTTACAGTTGTGCAGTGGATATCCCTTCTAGGACAGACGAGCAAAGACTAAAAAATCTTAGGAAGTGGTACCAAATCCGAGAAGAGTTTAACCCTAGGTTGCCCGTCCGAGGAGAATGGTGTTGCAACCCTCACTTTGGGATAGGCGTCTATGAGGCTTATCTTTTGGGGGGTTTAAGATTCCCCTTAAACGCCTTTACTAGGGAGTTGTTGATTAAGTTAGGGTTAGGAGTATGCCAATTCAACCCAAATGCATGGAGGTTAATCATCTCAATGCAAATTTTGTGGGGTGAAGTATTTGGAAGGGACCGTCCTCTTACAGTGGACGAGTTCCTTTATTGTTACAAACCTTCAGAGATACATCAATCCCTTGGCTTTCATCAATTCACAGCCAGGGGTAGAGATTGTAGATTGATCAAGTCCCTGGCCTCGTCTGATAGAAAATGGAAGACGGAATTTTTCTTCGTCTCCGGCTTCTGGGCTGGAAATCCTGTAGACGTTGGCCAGGACACGTTTGGTCGTTATACCGGGGACCTAGGAAACCTTCGTCCTGAGGGTAAGTTGCTCCCCTTTTTCTTTTGATTTTCCCTTTTCTTCTTTTAATATTAACGATTAATTAATTAAATTTTTTTTTTTTTTTGGTAGCTGTTAAACGACCATCTTTGAGCAAATTCCACCGTGACCGCGTCCACAAGGCTCGTCTATACGTGGATAGGGACTTCTATTCCTTGGTCTCGCTTAGACGACTTGCCAAGTGGGGATTGGGCCCTAACCCATCTGACGTAGCGATTGCACACGAAGTCACAGTAAGAAGAAGTAAGTCTCAAGTTCCAAGCGTCCTTGCACATTGTTTACTCTGTTTCAACTCAAAAGTATTTTTACTTTACTCTCCTTTTTTTTTTTTTTTTTTTTTTTTTAGGAATGGCAACAATGAAAGGGAACAAGGAAAAAGAGGTGGCTGCTGAGGGGGATCGTCCTGAGATTGAAACTCAAGCTCGTCCTGCGACTGGGGAGAAGAGGAAGACGCTGTCAAAGGGTTTGGATTTGGGAAATCTCCCTAGTCGAAGAGGCAAAAAGGCCAAGTCTCACTCGTCCCAGGTAGTTAAGCCTACCCTTCCCTCGTCCCAGCAGCCTGTACATATAGTTGATGTGGACTCATCCATTCCAACTAAGGCCACTCCGTCCCAGACCACTCCGTCCAAGACCACTCCATCCAAGACTGTGTCAACCCCGTCTCAGCCTTCTCAAACGGTCCCTTCAAATATTATTGAAAATGAGGACCTGGCCTGGGAACGTTTCAAGAAAGCTGTGACCGACGAAGATATAAACGTTTGCTACGATATGTCTCTTAAGGATTTTGAACACTCTGGTGTTCACGACCTTTTCAAGGTAACACTCATACCTCGTCTTGACCAAGGAATTTCACTTTTCCTTCTTCGTCTTTCTCTCTCTCTTTTTTAACTTTTATTTTTTGTTGTGTTTATTCTTTTGTAGGGCATGTCAAAGTTTATAGCGGCGTCTAGGCAGGCCACAGGGTTGGACAAGACGAGGATCCTGTTAGAGACGAAGATCCAGGGGTTGAAGGTCGAGGCGAAACAATGGGCTGAAGTGGCTGTCAAAACTACGGACGAGGTGAAGGAGTTAAAGACTTTGGTTGAGGAGTTGAAAACCAGTGCTGCGGAGAAGGACGCTCGTCTTGAGGTCCTGAAGAAAAAGAATGATGAATATGGCACTCTCCTCTCCAAAGCGAAGGAAGACGCAGTGGCTGAATTTAAGGCGTCCAAACAATATACTGATGTTTTGGACACTAATTACGCAGCAGGGTTTGAAGATTTCAGAATGGAGGCTATGGAAAAGTTCCCTAGCGTAGACTTCAGCCCCATTTTACTTAATCTCAATGCTGCTGCCACTAGTTCTCTCCTTCAGACTGGCTCCGACGACGTCAATGTCGAAGACGATGCTACAACCCTGCCTCCTTAGGACGCCTCCAATGTCGCTCCCTCTACTTAAGATTTTTCAATGTATTCTTATTTGGTCCGTTTTGAGACCTTTATATGTAATTTCAATACATTTACTTCGTCCAAGGTTTTAGGACGAGGTTTTAGACAATCATTTCAGTTTATTTAGCAAGGGTTTTTGGATGTAGGATATCCACCCTTGGCTTAATGAATGTCATTTTCCATTTGTATGTGTATGGACGAGTTTTATCCTTCTCTTTTTTTTGCTTGACTTCGTCCATATTTTACATATATTCGTCTACCATTTTCATTGGAATTTCAAATGTAATTCGTCTGTGAAATGGTAATAATCAACATTACTTGTCCAAGGACCTGTTGAGAAATGATAAAAATCAGCATTACTCGTCCATAGACTTGGCTGATCTTTATGCTTAATGAAGTCAAGGCCTTACATTTTACTCGTCCATGGACTGGATTGTTTTAATTAAGGCCTTAACAAGATTGGAATACAGCCATACATTTCTTCGTCCATGGCTTCATACGTGCTCGTCTGTGCACTTTCTCGTCCATGAATCAGATGTATTATGCTTTACTTCGTCCATGGTATGGACGAGTATGCTTTGGGCTTTATCAAAATTAGCTTTAAGCATTGGCTTTGCTTCGTCCCCTGATTTGGACGAGCATGCCTTGACGTTTTTCCCTTGGAAAAATTTGACATTATATCTCCACATTCAGAGAATTGTCTCATCTTATGCTTTTCAACCTTTTCAGGGGTAAACTTGAACAAACGTAGTATGAGAATCAGTGAATTACACAACATTATGTACATTCCACAAATATCTTTCATAACATAAGTATTGTTCATAGACGAGGCACACACCTTAGAAGCCAATGCCTTTATTTAAACAACACAAACTATAACGTTGTCCATATATTTAACAAAATAATAAAGCCACACAACATATAATAATAAAGTTTTTAATCCCTGAGCTCGTCCAGAGTCATGCTCCTCCAGGCTGGCATTCTACTGATAGTACTTTCTCAAGTGCTCTACATTCCAAGGACGCTCCAACTTCCTCCCATCAAGGGCTTCCAAGTAATAGGATCCTTGTCTTTTGCAGTTGACGACTCTGTAGGGGCCTTCCCAATTTGGTCCCAACTTCCCATGGGCTGGGTTCTTTGTTGCTAAGGAAACCCTTTTTAGGACGAGGTCCCCTATGTTGAATCGCCTTGGCTTTACCATTGCGTCATACCGCCTGGCCATTAGGTTTTTATACCTTGCCATCCTTTGCTCAGCATCCGTCCTTACCTCATCTATTAAATCGAGGTTCAAACGGAGTTGTTCCTCATTAGCTTCGTCCTGGTAGGTTGTCACCCTATGATTGGCCATGTGCACTTCCGCGAGTATAATTGCTTCAGTTCCATATGCTAGCTTGAAAGGAGTTTCTCCTGTAGGAGTTCTCACTGTCGTTCTATATGCCCACAGAACACCTGGTAGCTCATCTGACCATACTCCCTTAGCCCCCTCAAGCCGAGTCTTGATTATTTTTAACAAGGATCGGTTTGAAACTTCTGCCTGGCCATTAGCTTGTGGGTGGGCCGGTGAGGAGTAGTGATTTTGGATTCCAAAGTGTATACAAAAATCTTTAAAAATTGCATTGTCAAATTGTCGTCCGTTGTCCGACATTAGCACCCTGGGTACTCCAAATCTGCACACAATGTTCTTCCACACGAAGTTCTTGACATTTTGCTGTGTGATGTTGGCCAAGGGTTCTGCTTCTATCCATTTGGTAAAATAATCAATACCAACCACTAGGAATTTCATTTGCCTTATACCCAGTGGAAATGGATCCAGAATGTCTAGTCCCCATTGTGCAAAAGGCCACGGGGCCGTCATTGGAGTAAAGTACTCTGATGGTTGCCTAGGGACATTGCTAAACCTTTGGCATTGGTCGCAAACCTTGACGTAGGCCTTAGCGTCAACTTGCATGTTTGGCCAATAGTATCCTGCATGGATGACTTTGTGGACGAGCGACCTGGCTCCTGAGTGATTGCCACATGCTCCTTCATGAATTTCTCTTAATATGTAGTTCGCTTTGTCTGGGGCCAAACACCTGAGATAAGGCTGGGAAAAACCTCTTTTGTAGAGAATCTCGTTCATAAGAACGTACCTGGCCGCCCTTGCCCTCAGCTTTCTAGCTTCATCTTTTTCTTTTGGGAGTCATCCGTCTTTTAAGTATGACACAATTGGAGCCATCCAATTTGCTCTATTTTCCACCTGTTGTACTTCTGGGATGTCTATACTTGGCATATATTGAATTTCATCAACTTTGTCTACGGCTTCACTCGATGAGGCTTCTTTCGCCAAGGCATCAGCTTCCATGTTCTCCTCCCTTGGGATTTGAATGAAACTAACTTCTTCAAACTTCTTTATAAGGCACATTACTCTGTTTAGATACTTCCTCATTCGTTCTTCTTTAGCCTCAAACATTCCATTCACTTGGCCTATGATTAACTGAGAATCCCCCAAGACGAGGAGTGACTTCGCTTCTACAGATTTGGCCAATTCCAGCCCTTTGAGAAGAGCTTCATACTCAACTTCATTATTAGTTGTCTGGAACTGCAAACGAACTTTGTGTTTTAGTTTGTCCCCCTCTGGAGATTGCAAAACCACACCTATTCCTCCTGCGTACAGTGTAGATGAGCCATCCACATGGACGACCCACTTGCTGTTTTCCACTTCACTTTTATCATCACAACTTAAGGTAAACTCGGCAATGAAATCCGCCAGAGCTTGAGCTTTTATGGCACGTCTTGGTTGGTACTTTATGTCAAACTCACTGAGCTCGACGGCCCATTAAATCAAACGTCCTGCAGCCTCTAATTTGTTCATTGCCTTCTTGAGTGGGTGATCTGTCATGACGTTAATGACATGAGCCTGAAAATAATGCCTTAATTTTCTGGAGGCTATTATCAATGCAAAAGCCAATTTCTCCATTAACGGGTATCGTCCCTCTGCTCCCCTCAATGCTTTGCTGGTATAGGATACAGGTTTTTGTACTTTGCCCTCTTCCCTCACTAGAGCTGAACTCACTGCGTGTGGGGTGACTGCCAAATATAAGTACATCTCTTCTCCTCGCACGGACGGGCTCAACAACGGGGCTTTGGTGAGATATAACTTCAAATCTTCAAAAGCTTTCTGACACTCGTCGGTCTATTCAAATGCTTTTTTAAGAACCTTAAAAAATGGTAAACATTTGTCAGTAGCTTTAGAAACAAACCTGTTGAGGGCGGCAACTCGTCCGGTGAGGGACTGGACTTCTTTAACATTGCTTGGAGGCTTCATATCCAATATTGCTTGAATTTTATTAGGGTTTGCTTCGATTCCTCTGTAGGAGACCATAAATCCTAGGAATTTCCCTGATGATACTCCAAAAGCACATTTGTTAGGGTTCAGCTTCATATGAAACTGCCTCAGTGTGTCGAATGTTTCCTGCAAGTCGTCCAAATGCTTCTCCTCGTCTTGAGTTTTCACCAACATATCATCTATGTAGACTTCCATATTCCGCCCGATCTGTGGACGAAACATGTGATTAACCAATCGTTGGTATGTTGCTCCAGCATTTTTCGAACCGAAAGGCATCACTTCATAACAAAATAGTCCCTGACTGGTGATGAAGGACGTCTTCTCTTGGTCTGCTTCATCCATCCTAATCTGATTATAATCGGAGAAAGCATCCAGGAAACTGAGCAACTTGTGGCCTGTAGTAGAATCTACCAACTGATCAATGCGCGGCAACGGGTAATTGTCCTTGGGGCAAGCCTTATTTAAGTCAGTGAAGTCAACACACATTCTCCATTTGCCGTTCGCCTTCTTGACCATGACCACATTGGCTAACCAGTCAGGATAGTATACCTCTCGAATGAACTTCGCCACAATTAACTTCTGAACTTCCTCCTTAACAGCATTATCTCTCTCAGGGGCGAACACCCTCTTCTTTTGTCGCATTGGCTTGGAGGAAGGGCATACACTCAGACGGTGGGTAATGACATTAGGATCTATACCCGGCATGTCTTCGTGACTCCAAGCAAACACATCTCTGTTTCTTTTTAAAAAACAAATGAGGTCCTTCTTAATCTTCGCTTCCAGATCTGCTCCAACCCTGGTACACCTCTCAGGGTTACCTTCATCTAAGGGAATATCTTCCAACGCTTCTATGGGTTCTGCCACAACTTTGTTTTCTTCAATATTCATTGCTTGAATTTGCTCGTCCGTAGCCAGCATGGCTAGATAACACTCCCTTGCTGCTACTTGGTCTCCCTGTACTTGGCCTATTCCATGTTCTGTCGGGAACTTGACTGACAGGTGGTAGGTAGATGTAACTGCCTTCCACCTGTTTAGGGTTGGCCTTCCAATTATTGCATTGTAAGATGAAGAGCAATCTACCACTATGCAATTCACGTTGGTAGTCAACTGTCGTGGATATACTCCTACCACCACTGGTAATGTAACAGTACCTACAGGCTGTACCTTTATTCCTCCAAAGCCTACTAGAGGTGAGTGCACTGGACGGAGCTGGTCTCGTCCGATCCTCATCTGCTGAAAGGCTGGATAATACAGAATGTCCGCTGAACTTCCGTTGTCTATTAGCACTCTTCTAGTCGTATAATCAGCAATGAGTAGGGCGATGACAATAGTGTCATCATGAGGATGATGGATTCTCTCAGCTTCCTTGTCCGTGAAAATAATTGGTTGTTCGTCCGTGGACTTCGCCCTTGGCGATCATCCTGAAAGTTGGACGCTCTGCACTTCCTTCAAGTATGCCTTCTTGGACTTGGATGACTGTCCTGCAATACTTCCTCCAATGATAACTCTTATCTCGCCCAGTGGTGGTCGTGATGACTCTTCTACTTTCCCTTTCAACTTCTCGTCCTTGTGATCTCGTCCAAGGAAGTTTCTCAACTTCCCTTCCCTTATGAGATTCTCAATCTGCTGTTTCAAATCAAAACACTCATCTGTGTCATGGCCGTGGCCTTTGTGAAAGCAACAATACTTGTTCCTGTTGCGCTTGTTGGGATCTCCCTTCAATTTCTCTGGCCACTTTAGGGAAGGCTCGTCTTTGATTTTTATAAGGACTTGTTCAAGTGGCATGTTCAAAGGTGTATATTGCTGGTTACGTGCTGACGAACCTGTCTTCTTGTCCCGGTCTCTTCTGTCGTCCGTTCGTCCCTTCTTTGGACGAGGGGCTTGTTCTGGGTGGCGATTTGTCTCCATTTTCTCTGTCCTCTTTCTTTTCTTAGCTATAATCGCATCTTCCGCGTTCATGAAGTTTTGAGCTGAATGGACGAGCTCTGCCATGGTTTGTGGCTCTTGCTCATGGAGTTTGTGGATGAACAAATCCGAATGGACTCCGTTGTGGAAAGCTGCTAACAGCAATTTGTCGTCCATCTCGTCCACTGTCAAGGCTTCCCTATTGAATCGAGTGATAAACGATTGCAAACTCTCATTTTCCCCCTGTTCTATTGTTAACAGACTGGAAGTAGAACGTTTGTGTCGCTGACCCCCTATGAAGTTATTGACAAACAACTTGCTTAATTCTTCAAAAGAACTTACTGAGTTTGGGGATAATTTGCTGAACCACACTCTGGCTGGACCCTTGAGAGTGGTAGGAAAGGCTCTACACATTATTTCGTCTGGAACTCCTTGAAGATGTATAGTGGTCTTGAAGGTGGCAATGTGGTCGAAAGGATCTCGATTCCCATCGTATGAATCTAAAGAAGGCATTTTAAATTTTGGTGGCAGGGGATGGCCATTGATGGAAGCCGTAAAGGGAGAATCAGTTCTATGAACCAAATCCTCCACTAGGTTCGCCCTCCTCATATTCTCCTTCATTTCGTCCATGGCCTTCTTCATCTGATCCAACTCTTTTTCTAAGTTGGGTACCCTTCGTGAGGTGGTATCCCTTGATTGACTCCCATGTTGAAAATTCTCTCTGTCCTCTTGACTTCGAGTTTGCCCTTCTTCTTCATGCTCTCTATGTGTCTGCCTTCTTAAATTAGCCTCTCTCCGTAGTTCTTGATTTTGGCGAGTTAACTCTGCCATCGCAGCCGCCATAGAATGCATATGTTGGACAGATGATGCCTGCATAACCGGTGCGGATTGGCGATCGCGATGAGGGTTACTTGACGCGTCTCTACTCTGTTGAGGGCCTAGGCTAGTTGCCCTTGATCTTGTCCGAACAATTTGAACCCTTTACAGGAGAAAGGAAATCACAGAACTATACAAGTTCAAGAGCGACAAATATCTTCCCACAGACGGCGCCAACTGATAATCCAGGAAAATCAGCGGGTTGAAAAT
This sequence comes from Quercus aquifolioides, assembly GCA_019022515.1. Taxonomy (NCBI): domain Eukaryota; kingdom Viridiplantae; phylum Streptophyta; class Magnoliopsida; order Fagales; family Fagaceae; genus Quercus; species Quercus aquifolioides. The sequence continues at coordinate 7,300,593 of CM032336.1, read as the reverse complement.
CTCCGGGCTTCGATGATCTTGAGGGCTAGCATCTGAAAAATGAGATTCAATCAGAGAAAGACCGGTGGAGGCCGGTCTAGGGTCCTCCGATGGTAAAGTTAGTAGGCTGAAATAGAGAGAGATATTTCTAAGACTTTTTTTGTTCTGTAAAAAATAATGTCCCAAATCCCCTTACCTCTTCGTAGAGAAACGTTTATATAGCGCACATGGAACGGTTACTTGCTCTGATAACCGTTCCTATTGTCAAGGAATCCACCAAAGTTAGAGGTAACTTCCATAACTTCCCTGGAAGTTACTTTATCTGGACCGGTGCTTCATCATGAATAATGGAGGCCTTGGTTCATAGATGAGGACTAATTTCGCAAGTTCAAAATATTTGCCTCGTCCGTCCTTAATAAAGGACGGACGAGCCCTGGTTCAAGCTCAGAAAGTTTTCCTCGTCTCGTCCGTACTTAATTTATGACAGACGAGGCTTGATGGGGACGGACGGCTTTTTTGTTGCGCCCTTCCTCCCTTCTTTAATCGAGGACGAACCATATGGACGACTTTGAAAGTTGCATTTTATAACATCATCAGTTGTCATAACCTAACTTCCACTTAGATCTCTACTCCGGAATGCTAAATACACGGGGAGGATTGCCAAGTGGGGTACGTTCCTAGGGGCTTCTGATATTAAGTACATGCCTCGCACCTCTGTCAAGGGTCAAGTCCTTCGCTAATTTGGTGGCCGAGTTTGCTGAAACCCCATTTGAAGAAAAAGTTGAGAAGCAGAACATGGATGAAAAATCAGTTGGCATGGTCTCCCTGCAAGAGCCTTTACCCTAGAGAGTACACGTTGATGGTGCAGCGAATCAAAGAGGATCTGGGTTGGGGCTAGTTATAATTTCTCCTGAGAAGATCATTATTGAAAAATCCTTAAGGTTGGGCTTCTCGGCTACCAATAATAAGGCTAAGTATGAGGTTCTATTGGTACGAATGACTATGGTTCAGAGAATGGGAGGAAAGACAATAGAGATGTTTTTCAGATTAAAGATTGGTTGTAGGCCAGGTAGGGAGAGAGTTGGAAGCTAAAGATCTCAGAATGCAGGAATATTTGAATCAGTTTACCTCGGGTGATCTTTGTGGAAGACTTGTCCAAACCTACTGAAATAAGGCGAAATGTGGTTCATATTCATCAGATTAGGGTGGGTCTTAGCTAGATGGACTCTATTGTGCTATTCCTTAAGGAGGACATCTTACCCAAGGGTGAGTCCGAGACTGACAAAGTACGGAGAAAAGCTCCTCGGTTTTGGTTGTCCGAAGACCAAATGTTATACAAGCGCTCCTTTTCATGACTATATTTGCTATGCATACACCCTAAAGCAATTGAACTACTCCTAAAAGAGTTACATGAAGTGATTTGTGGAAGCCACATAGGAGGCATGTCTTTGTCTCACAGAGCAGCCCCCACTCAAGGATATCGGTGGCCAAATATGTAGAGAGAAGCACAAGAGTATATGAAGAAATGCGACCAATGCCAAAGATTTACCCCCAACATTCATCAACCAAGAGGTGTCCTTAATAGTTAATCCTTTGTCTAGCCCTTGGCCTTTTGCTCAATGGGACTTGGATATTGTAAGATCTTTCCCTAAAGCAGCAGAGAATAAGAGATGGTTGCTGGTCAGCACAGATTACTTCACCGAATGAGTTGAGACTGAACCACTAGCAAAAATCAGGGATATGGATGCCCAGATGTTTGTCTGGAAAAATATTGTCACTCAGTTTGGGATCCCCTAAACGCTTATCTCAGACAATGATCTTCAGTTTGATAGCAAAGCTTTCAAGAAGTATTGCTGTGACCTAGGCATAACAAATAGATATTCCACTCTGACATATCCACAGAGGAATGGACAGGTCGAGACTGTCAATAAGGTCATAATGAGTGAGCTCAAAAAGAAGCTGGATGTTGTAAAGGAAAAATGGGTGGAAGAGTTGTCACACGTTCTTTGGATGTATCGGACTACACCTCGAAGGTCCACTAGGGAGACCCCCTTTTCAATGACTTATGGGGCCGAGACTATAATTCCTCTTGAGACCGGATTCCCAACACTGAGGACGAGCTCTTTTACTCCGAGTAACAACGATAGCTTGTCAGGAAAGAGCTTAGACTTGATTAAAGAACGAAGAGAAAGTGCGATGGTTCAGCTAGCATACTATCAACACAAGTTTAAGCAAGGGTATGATTCAAATGTAAGTTAAGGCCGCTAGCGCCTGGGGACTTGGTTTTAAGAAATGTTTTGGGTATTGCAAAGAACCCAACATGGAAAAAATTGGGACCCAACTAGGAAGGGCCATATCGCACCACCTCGGTGGCTAGAATAGGTGCTTATTATCTTGAAGACCTAGATGAAAATGTTATGTCACGCCCTTAGAATGTAAATAACCTGCGAAAGTATTATTATTAATGAAAGTCTTTTCTGTCATACTTTTGTTAATGACATTATGTGTTACTTATTATTTGTCGAGGTATTAAATAGAACCTTAGTCATGTTTGGTTCCTCGGACCACATGTTTTGGGTAAATTAATATTTCATGACATTTTTCTAAGTATCAAACAGAATCTTGGTCATGCCTAGCTCCTCGGACCACATACCTTGGGTAAATTGGTATCTCCTATTATCTGACTAAGTATTAAACATAATTTTAACTATGACTGGTTCCTCGGACCACCTACTTCAGGTAAATTAATACTCCCTATTATTTTCCTAAGTATCAAACAGAACCTTGGTCATGCCTAATTCCTTGGATTACATATTTTGGGTAAATTGATATCTTAAGTTATTTGTCTAAGTTTTAAATAGAGTCCTGGTCATGTCTGGTTCCTCGGACCACATACCCTGGCAAAATAATACTATCTGTTATTCATCCAAGTATCAATAGAGCCAGCCGTGCTGAATGGCAGACGTCCTCATTGTAACAACACGATAAAATGGACACTCATAAGCACTACTTAAAGCATTTGAAAGTAAATCTATGATCTGTTTAAGAACTGACTATCATCTTCAGTTCCTTAAACTTACTGATGGGTGGAGAATTAGGTAGAGCCTGACATGAATGGATGCTGATGTGAAATTTTAAAGTACTCGTAGGTGTACGAACCGTACCAAAGTATAGTTTGACAAGAATGAGGTCGAACCCACAGGGACTTGAATGAATGTAGGAAAATTAAATCAAATCTTAACCAAATTAATCCTAACCTAGTTTAATAAAAATTGGTTGTTTTGAAATTAAATAAACTAAGCAAAAGATATAAAGCAATAAAAAGATGTAAACAATCAAGGGAAAGGAATTAAGGTTTTGGAATCCGCCTTGTAAGTCATATCAGTATATATTTATGATCATTAATTTTTTCCAACCACTGCATGATAATCTAGAAATCAATCTTGCTATCATGGAAAATATCATCATTAAAAATTATGTTTAAAAATCTAAAGCATGTTCTTCTTCACTTCTTAAGTATAAAACCAAATTATCAATTGTATTTGTAGCCAAACATATCACAAGATATATCCAATTCTAAAAATCAAATCATAAATTGTATCCACTGACAGACAAATCACAAACAATATCTAATTTTATAATCAAGAATTAATAAACCAAGCATTTAGTTAATTAAGACAAATCCTAAATCATGAGAAAAACATGATTGAACTCATATCTAGAATCCCATCTTAGTCAATTGATATGAAGCAAGAACAATTTAAATCATTAAAGAACAATTATTGTGGAAAAAATCAAATCACATAAATATTACTGATAATCCTTAATAAGGTTTCATCCTCAACCCTAATTATACTCATGGTAATTGAAAGAAAACACAAAAATAAAATACTAAACATTAAACTAGACAAATAAAATAAAACTAACTATCATGGAAGAAAATTAAAGAGGTAGCTGCGCTCTCTATGTTCAGTCCTTAGCCCTAGCACTAGCCTTAGCACTAGCACTGGCCTCAGCCCCCTGAATTTTGCCCTAAAGAGCCTTTAAATAGGTCAATGAATCCTATTACAAGTTGAATTCCCGTTTGAAGAAAATTCCAGATTTTTAGGTTTCACTTAACCGACTATTTTGACCCATTTAAGATCATAATTTTGACTTTTGGTAAACTACAAAGTTGTAGCCCTTTAAGTTAACTTTCCAGCCCAACTTGAATCATCTCGATTGAACATTTGAGCCGAAAGTTATGCCAAAAATACTAACTAATATGCAAGCTGGAATCCTAATCCGAATTGGACTTGGATTTGGTGCAAATTTCCTTTGATTTCTTACTCCAATTAGACTCAAATTTAATTGGGTTGGTCTTCTCTTGAATTCATTCCTGGATGGATGTAAGTTGGCTTGATTCAATTGCCCTAACCCCACTTTGCATGTAAAGTCCTTGTTACCTGCAACACAAAGATATTATATAATCAGTCACAAAATAACATAAAAGTAAGGCTAAATATGTAGATATGTGAGTACTTTATTGTATATATTTCATGCACATCAGATGCTCTACCATTACATATGTTTTTAAGGTTAAGGTTACACTTTGTTGAGATCGTGGACTTAGTAGGTTTAACCTGTTCTGTTGCTGATCATATGAGGGTGGTAGATATACTACCACTTATGTAGGTACACAAATGGAGTTATATATTATAGTCAAGTTGGTTAAGTATTAAGTGAAATATAAACTATATTTGGATCTATATAAACATCGCAAGTATAAAAGAAAAGTTTGCAATTATCATTAAACCAAGCCTTTGAAAAAGGCAAATAGACTACAAGGGGTTGAATGAATTACAAAGCTAGAACACAAAAACAACAGTGTAAAAAAAAAGAAAAAAAGAAAAAAGAAAAAAGAAAAAACGAAGGCAACTTAGGGTTGCATCTTTATTACAAGCTTATCCTCTTGGGTTTTAGGAGGCTGGGTAGAGGCTGCCATGATGGATGCTGGTCCTTTGCCTTTGAGGTCTTCCTTGGAGGGTATGGGGAAAGTTGCCAGCACGATGTCCATGTTTTGGGAAGCCTCTTTCTCTTTTGGGGGTGTCTGGAGCAAGGTGGTCGATACCGTACCGGCTGGTACATACCGTACCGACTGCATACCGGTATCGAAACATCAACGTTTCGTACCGGTTTAAATACCGACCGTACCGGCCATGTACCGGCCATACTGGCCAATTTCGGGCAATACCGGCCGGTATCGGGCGTACCGGCCGATACAGAAAAAAGTTGTTTTTTTTTTTTTTTTTTTTTTTTAAAGTTTTGTAATTTTTAAATTTTTTTTAGGGCAGAATGGTAACTTATTTGTATTAACTTATTAGTATTATTTGTTTTCTTAGTATGCAATGATAACTTTTAAGCTTTCTATTTTTTATATTGTGTTTTTTTCTTTTTCTTTTAATTGATACTAAAGTATAAAATCATGAATAATTAGTTCTGAATTGAGGAAATGTTTTATGGTAAGCTTTTATATTTATTATAATATATATACACACACATACATATATATCTATATATATTTATTTATTTATAAATATAAAAAATAGCGGTAAACCCGAAACGGTACACCGGTATTGACCGGTATCCGAAATATATCGTACCGTTAGGCAAACCGGTACAGCCTCCGGTACGGTATTGACTCCCTTGATCTCCTCCGGTGAGTATTGATTACAATTGACTACAAATTATACAGATGAACCCAAATTTCTCAGAAAGTTGGAGATCATACTTATCTCAAGTCTTTCCTAAAATCTCATGGTGGAAACTTTCACTCACTTGGAGTTTCATATCCTCTAGAACTTGTAAGCTTTGTAGTACTCATTTACATATATATATATATATATATATATATATATTGGAATTGTTTGGGATACTGGAAAATCCATGCTTAGTTTCTTCTCATCTCATATAATTGGAATGAGACTTTTTGGCGTCTACTTTTCTAGACTTTCATAAATAATCCTATAATTCAATTAAAATTAAAGTGAGTTAACAATAAAAACACATTAAGGACAAAAAAATAATTGAGAAATTAAAAAATGTCTATTATTATTCTACTCACACTAACAACTCTATATACACACACCCACATAAATAAAATAAAAATCCATATTGTTAAAATAAAAAATTGTATAAAACATCTTTAAAAAGTATTAAAAAAATCAAATTCATTTTTATTATAAAAGAAAAAGAGTATCTAAACACACATGAAATACGATGTGAAGACTGAAGAGACTAGTTCTTAATTATTTTGGCTTTGCTCTATTTATAATATTGGTTAACTTTCAATCTTAAAATATACAAATGAGAAATAAAATATTTTGGCAAGTCTCAGTGACACATTAGCATTGTCTAGTATCTCCCATGAGGAGAAATTAAGTTTAAATCTCCCTCCCCATTCATAGAGAGAAAAAAATATATAGCATTTTGAACTCATTTTTTATTTTTATTTTTATTTTTTGAAATTTTGATAGTTTGGAAATTAAATGGAGATTTGTATCATTTATATTTCTGCTGGAATCACCAAAAAATGTTAGTTAAGTAACAAAATTCTTACCATAACAGAAGGTGTTAATTATTAAACTGTTAATATGTTAAGTAATCCGTTATATATACGTTTAGTAGAAGGTGAAATAATGTTAAGGTCAAGGTTTGTACTCGATTGAATATGCCCTAAGAAATAAAATAATACATATTGATTGTTTAAAGTGATACCATTGGTCAATCTTATACAACCAATTGAATTACAAAACTAACAGTATAATCAGTAAGAAGGAAGAGGAGAACAAGGAAGAGAATTGATGTAAATTCATTTGTTTTGTTAGAAGAAAAGAGATGAGAGAAATGAATGTAGTGAGAAATGATTTCTATTAGTCCCTCCATTTTTTTTTTAAATTTCTTCCTTTCCCTTCAAATCCATAACATCATTCTTATAACCTTGGAAGTTTTGATTTTTTTTTTTTTTTTTTGTGAAATTATTTTATATCTGTATTATTAATTATTGATTTATAATTTACAAGGATAAAATAGTAAAATATTTTTTATTTATTATCATTTATTCTCTTTTTCTAGCTACTTTCTCCTCTCCTCTGCATACAAACACACATAGATAGGAACAATTGATGTGATTAATTCAGGGTGTTATATCTACTTCATATTTTTTAAAATATAAACCACAAAAAGAAAAGAAATTCTATTACATTGTCATTCATAAAATTATTTACAATGACATATAATTTACCAGTTAATTCTATACTATAAGTTTGAACAGTTGATGTGATTAATTCAGGTCTTATATCTACTTTTTCATATTTTTAAAAATTTAATTTTATATCACACTATAAGTAATATATGCAATATCATCAATGACATACCTATAAATAATTTTTTAAAAGTTTTTTCATAAGATTAAGAGATATTCTATGATGAAAGTGATACTAAATAGTTTTTTATTTTCCTTTTATTTAATAATGTCATGATATATTTTTGAATGATTTTTGATTATTACAACAATAGGGAGCCTGAATTAGAACCATAGTTCTTCTAATGAAGGAAAGTAAGTTATGTCACTAAATTACAAAACTCTCGACTGAAATGCTTCTTTTATTATATGTCGCACATAATGATCATAATTCTAAAATAATATTTCATTACTCATTATTTTGTTATGTGTATTATATATGATTAAATGATATAGAGGACGAACCTTGGTGCAATGGCAAGTACCTTCCACCAAAATCAACAAGTTGCGTGTTTGATTTCGGGAATTAGTCTCCCGAATAAATTGAGGATATATAATACAGTTTACCATAACCCCTTTCAGACTCTGCAAAAGTAAGAGTTTTATATATTGAGTACGACTTTTTTATTAGTTAATTGAATTCTAATCAATGTGTAGAGATATTATATTTGGAGTTCTTCTAGTACCATATACTTTGACCAAACTTTTTTGGGTGTCAATTGATTATTGGATTACATTAGTTACACCTGAACCCATCATTTAAACACTTTAATAATCAGTTGACGCCTAAGCAAATTGAAGTAAAATGTGTGACAAATTATATGTTTCTAGACTTTTCGTTATGTTCGACTGATTGCGAAATCTAATATTGACTTTTAGTCTGTAAGCCTTGACACAACAGAGGTTACTACATACCATGGAGCAAAGGCAAGAATCAGTATACAGAATCCACATGTGGAATCAGGCCAATACAGTAAAGCTCAAATATGGCTCCAAAATGGACCTGCAGCAGAAACCAACGGCATAGAAATTGGCTGGGCGCCAGTAAGTCATCCTTTCGTAAAGATATTTTTATTTCTGTTTGTTATATATGTATGTTCATTATAACCAAATATCTTCAATTCTATTTTATCTTTTTTTTTTTAATTTCTTTTATTATTATTATTTTTTTTAATATCTATCTCTTTCTTTAGTGTTATATGGCATTATCTAGTACGTTTTGAATCTCACCTCCTCCCATTATTTCTACTTATTTCTATAAAAAAAAGAAAAGAAAGAAAGAAGCATGATCTCACAAACTTGATTAATTGTGAACACTTTTCAGTTGTTAGTTTGATTGAGAAAGAAACCTTCATTTAATATCCAAGTATAATATCTGATTTATAGGACATGAAATCTAGATCTAAATATTGTAAAAATACGTTAGGATATCATTTAATAAATCTTCTATCTTCTATAGTTGCCCAAAACTTTTACATCGTATGCCAATTGTACTTTTTTAAATAAAAATTTTAATTAAATGATGTAAATTACTTCAAATTTAACTGTTCACTTTTTTTTTTTTTTTTTTTTTGACCGTTGATAAGTGAATTTCTTCATTATTGTGCTACACATATAGTCAATTAGTCATATACAAAGGTTTAGGAGTAAACAAATTACTACCTCTGTTTGAACCAGTGGACGACTTAAGCAGTAAAGCAGTAAACAAGTATATAACAAATTAAGTGCGCAGCCAAAAAAAAAAAAAAAAAAAAATAGTATTAATAACAGTCAAAAGAATAATACCTCTGTTTGAAAATAAAAGCTCAAATCTCCCATTATTTTTATTTTATTTGAGTGAATTTTAGAAATTGTCTTTCAGGTGAAAAAAAAAAAAAAATAAGGTACCAGTCGAATGCACAACCTCTTGAACCAGTGGACGACTTGAAAAAGCAAATTAGCACGTCATAAGAACAGAAACATGGAGTAGAAATTTAAAAAGTCATTAATATGTATGATCAACAAGTCTAAAGTCAGAATTTTGTTTACAAAATTTTTCATACCTACGAGATGGAGGGTAGTAAATGATAGATAATAAAGTAAGATCAATAATAGATCTAAGTGAGAATCAATAACAACTTGATAACTTAATAATCGTAAAATTTGTTGTGATAATATTATATCCGAGCACAAATTTAATTGTGTTGTATATTCTGTTATAGGTACATCCACTTTTATATGGGGATGGTCTCACACGACCTACTGCATATTGGACTGTAAGAATTAAATTCTTTTTTCAATCTCTTTTTATCTTTTATCTTGTGGTTGGCTGAGAAAATTCCTTTGATTTAATTAATATCAACATCATATCTACAGGCAGATGGCTACCAGAGCACTGGTTGTTTCAATGTATATTGTTCGGCTTTTGTACAAGTGGATCAACACAATTTCCTTGGTATGGCTATTAATCCAATTTCGGTCTATAAGGGTAACCAATATGTTTCAGAGTTTACGATGGTTCAGGTAATACATCATTTTTCTTTTTAAATAGTAACAAATTTAATTGCTCCTGTTGCTAGACATGGCAAAACGGGCGGGTCGGGTCGGGTTTGGGTCGGGTCAAACGGGTCGCGGGTCAAGTCGGGTCGCGGGACGGGTCAAGTTGACCCGTATTTTTCAAACAAGTTTTTTTTTTTTTTTTTGGAAATAGATGCAATTTGTCAATTGTTTTTGAGTTCCTTAACTGTGATTAGATTCTCATTGGTGATACTGTTATTACTTACCAATTACCACTAAACACTTGATACTTAAATTTGGTGCAACTCTTGTTCCAGCTTTCTAGAAGCTAATCTTGGTATAATTTTTGATCTGTTTAAAGTAGGAAGAGAAAATGAAGGTGGCAAGTAAAGAATGACAAATTATAATGGAGTACATAACATATTAAGTAAAAAAGAATAAGTAAATATCTTATAAGAATTACACCTCAATTTCAATTTACTCAACGTTGGTAGACGTGGCAAAACGGGCGGGTCGGGTTGGGTCAATCGGGTCGCGGGTCAAAACGGGTCACGGGTCAAAACGGGTCATTTTTAAACGGGTCAAACGGGTTGCGGGTCAAACGGGTTGCAAGTCAAACGGGTTACGGGTCAAACGGGTTGCAGGTCAAACGGGTCGGGTCAAACGGGTCTGACCCGTTTTGCCATGTCTACCTGTTGCTACCAATATCTAGAAAAGAAAAGTATATAATACCAAGAACTTATTAACACATGGTTAATTTTATACCTAATTCATGTGGGACACTAGCATTATAACAAATCTATTATTATTTATTAAGAATTAAGAGTATGATATTATAATAAAGTCTACAATAATGAAGTTCGTTATATATATATATATATGTATATATAAAATTCAATAATACATTCAAAATAGAGATATTGCGAAAGGTGGTAATCAAATATGCATTTGTGTGGGGATCTAGCTGGGGGCCGGTATTTGCAAGTGAAAATTATTTTAAATTTGAATATTAGGGATAGAAAAATGGTATTGAGCTATAGTTTGATTGTTATTGAGAAAATTCAATGATTTTGGTCAGCAATGCACAATACCAAGAAAATTTTCAATTATTTTATTAGTTATATAGTCCATAGTTTTCCAATTTTTGATTTTCTGTACCAAGTGGAAACCTCAAAACTATGTTTATTTAACAAAAATGATATCTTTGTTTTCGGCAGGAGCAATCAACTGGTAATTGGTGGTTATTGCTTCTTAATCACACGAAAGTGGGATATTGGCCAAAGGAGATATTCACTCATTTAGCTACTGGTGCATCTTTAGTTCGATATGGTGGAACCGTATATTCTCCTCCTATCATTAGAAGTCCGGTAACAATGGGATATGGTGTTATGCCTGATGGTTCCTTCAACCAAGCATGTGTTTTTGAACATATTCAAATTCTGAATGCAGATTACCAAATGGTTGATATTGATCCCTCAGAAGTGCATGACTTTTATCATGATGAAAAGCAATGTTACAAATTGAGGTATTTTGGTGATCTAGGCCCAGACGCTGGGCAAGCCTTCGTCATAGGAGGACCTGGTGGACATGCATGTCATGATTCAATTTAGATTGAGTTTAATAGTTAAATAAGTATTTTATTCCTTCAAATTCCAATTTAATTTGATATCAATCACTTGCTTTTCACCATTTTGTCAGTTTTTTTTTTTTAATTTTTTTTAAATATCTTATTTCTAGAATATATTAATTTCTTTTGTTAACAAAAGAAATTAATATCCAAACTAGTGTATAATCCGTGCATATGCATAGTACAATTAAAAAAAATTACAATTACACACATATATGGATTCAAATTATACTCTCTCTCTCTCTCTCTTTTATTTTTTTAATTTAATTTCTTTTGAATGTACACATGATTTTACTCTTTTTTTTTTTTTTTTTTGTTTATTGAGTTTTTGGTGATTTATTTATATTAGACCATTCGTCTTTTGCACCTTATTAACTCACCTAGAACAAAAATTAAAAAAACTTAAAAAGGACACATAACGCAAAATTAGAAAACAATTGGAATCCAATTTCTTTTGGATATACACATGAGTTTAGTCTTTCTTTTTTTCTTTTCTTTTTTATTGAGTTTTTGATGATTTATTTTTATTAGACCCTTCGTCTTTTACACCTCATTAACTCACCTAGAACAAAAATTAAAAAACCTTAAATAGGACATGTGGTGCAAAATTAGAAAACAATTGAAATCTAATTTAAAACCTAATTTGATTTTCTCTCAGTTTTACCTATTATAATAGATGATTAGATTTAAAATAGCAACTAGTAAATTAAATCTCCATCCATACAAAACTAGTTAATTGCCCTAAATTTTGCAATAATTTTGATATAAGCCTTTAAGTTTCAAAATTTTAATATGCTCCTTGAATGTCAAGTATTGTTTGGATTTACTCCCTTCCATCAATGCACTGTGCCTTGCTTTCTATTAACAGCCAAATTGGCACCCCAATGACACTTTCTGTGTTTGTATTTGTTTTGAGTTTACATCCTTTATCTTTGTATTTGTTTTGATTTTGCACCCTTTATTTTTGAGCTTATTTCGTTTTTGTATATATGGTTGGTGAGGTTAGTGAAGCTTGATTAATATATGGATTAGTGACAAGGTTTTATAATGGGTTTAGGGCATGCCCAATATTCATCCTTGAATAAGGATCGAGACTTTTAGTTTTTGGATATTTAGAAGAATTGTAACATTGAGTTTTCTTTTTGTTTGGATATTACAACAATCTGGTTTTGCATTGATTTTGGGTAATATGTTGACTAAACTAGATTTGTTGTGCCATGTTAGGGCAAAAGGACCCTTAAAGAACCCACTAAATTTAACTGATTGAGCCAATCAACGTTAAATGTTGTCAAATTTTTTTCTATGGTGGAGGCAATTAGGCCAAAATTTTGGCCAATCCGTCATATGTTTTTTTGGTGTTTGAGAATTGAGGCTAGCACATAGGCCTACTCATGGACTCATAAAAATCTATCTTGAGTAAGCTCAAAATAGACTCACTCATTACTCTTCATACTACACTCCAAAATTTCTATTAATATTACATGGGCTTGGGCCGTGCCCAAAAATTGAAATAAAGTACAATAAAAATAGTAGGCCCAAGGGAATTGGGCTTGCTTTGTGTGGGTCTCTAGAAAATATAGGTATCAACTAGGAGTGTGCAAACTATCATCGGAGCCAACAACACCGACCGGCACAGACCCTCCCGCATCGCCATTGGCACCAACCAATGGAGCCGATGCCGGTGATCGGAACGCGAACGGAGCTCCAATGCCGGTGCGGTGAGGACATCGGAGACTCAAAGCACGCACTGAGTAGAGCCGAACCGAACTGATACAAACAGATAAAGAAATATTTTCAGTTTGAATCAGGAGTACGACGTTGTTTAGGTGTGTATCTATTTTAAATTTTTTTAGTAAAACGTCGTCGTATTGGGTTATTTAAAAAAAAAAAAAAAAACACAAAACAACACCGTTTTATGTAGGTTTTCAGACACACACCTCACTATAAATTCATTCTATTCACACTTGGGGACCCTTAACTCTCTCTCTCGCTCTCGCCCTAGTTGCCTTGCCTCTATCCTCTTGTTCGCGGTCTCACTGGCCTGAGTCGCGCCTCGCAGCAGCAGCAGCTCCCTGCGGCAAACCACGGTAAGCCATTAGCCCCTTTCTTTTGGTTTTAATGGAAACGAAGAGAGAGATATTGTTTTTGACTGTTTGTAGTTGTGCGTGTGAGTGTGACTGTGTGAGTTGTTGACTTCTTGTTGTTAAATGTTCAGTAGGGAAGTGAGTTAGAGACTTAGAGTTAGAGATGGAGATTGGACAAAGGCGTGCGTGTGAGTGTGTTGATTCAGTTAGTTAATTTATTTAGTTATTTATGCATGTGAGTGTGAGTTGTGCGTGTGACGGTGTGAGTGTGAGTTGTATGTAGTTATTAATTTATTGAGTTTTTATTTAGTTAGTTTTTAGTTAGTTATTTATTTATTTAATTTAGTTTTTACTTTTTGGTGTGTTGACTCAGTTTAGTTTTTACTTTATTTGACACAAGTTTTGCACAGGTTTGAAATGAAAAATACAGTTTTGAAATTTTGGATTATTATGTGATCATTATGGATCATTATGTGAAATTTTGCACAGGTTTGAAATTTTGGATTATTATGTGATCATTATGAAATGAAAAATACATTATTTGGCAAAGGTTTCTTGAATAGGTTGATATATTGATATTGGGCTTGAAAGCCTAATTTTTTTATTATTAAAAAAATAGTTTTTTTTTTAATATTTCAAACCGACCAAACCAATTAAACCGCACTGCAAAAAACCGCACCACTATAGGTTGGAAAGCCGACCCTAGGCGGTGTGCATTGGTTCCAATTATGAAAAAACCGATCTCTATCGGTTCGGTAATAAATTTGAAAAAAAACCGCCCTTACCGAGCCACGCACACCCCTATCAACAAGTGATAGGTGTTTTCAATCATTTGATCTTCTAAATGAGTGTCTTCAATTCTTCAATGTGATGGGCATTACATGGTATATTTTGCTAAGACACACATGACGTTACGACCATCCTAACACATGGCATAACTTCCAACTCTGTGTCATCATTTTTAAAATTACAAGTGGCTTTATGTCAAATATATGATTTAATCAATATAATTATATTTGTAGTATAAGAACAAAGTGAAATCCTACAAACTCCTTATATATCTTTATATTAAATGTGAATTTTAAAAATCTAACCATTGGATTGCATGTTCTTATTATATCCTTCATGCTTGAAAAATTTCAAGAAGATCAAAGATCAATTGCTATGTCATCAAATAAATGTTAAAATTTCAAGTTTTTGTGATATAAAATTGTGTATAAAAAATAAGTTTATTGATCGAATAGTAAATAACATCTGATTTGAAAGAAATTTGATATGCATGTTAAGAAAATAAGAAACATGAAATTCGACGGTTAGATTTTCAAAATTCACACTCAAAAAAGAGATATATAAGAAGTTTGAAGAGTTTATCTCCAAATTAGTTTGGAGGGAAAACTTGTTCAATATGGTACACACCAACTGAACTTGGTACTTGATAGAGAGAAAATAATGTTGTAGAAAATGAAAATGCAATGCAAAATATTCATAGGTTTTTTTAGTGTGTAAATTAACCCTCACTCGTGTATAACTATATATCCCTGCATCCAGGCAGGTCAAATTAACTAGCCAAATTAATAAACCACAGCCCACTGATTGCGGCATCTCACGGATTGAAGGGCGTGTTATTATTGCTGTCAAGCAACTAACTTTGACACTTGAAACCAGACAAATCGTAAGAAATTGTAAATATTTGCTTCAATTTCATTGTACCAAGTTCCAACCTTTGGTATATGACTTTTTATTTTTTTTATTTTTTTCCTGAAATGGAGTAATTCATTAACCGTGTGTTTGGGTAAAAGAATTTTAAGGCGGGATTTTAGTCACATTATGGGATTTTAAATTACAGTATTAAAAAAAATTCTTGTTTGGGTTTCCAAAACCTACCTAAAACTAAAATACCTCACCAGAGATAATCCCGTAAACCACACACAGTGGCCGAAAAGCTTTACATCCAAAACCGAACCACCCTGGTTTACGGCTGGAGCTCACCTAAATTGCCATGATCAATGTCCAATTGCATTCCCAATAATATTAATAAAGAAAAAAAACAACCACCCAGCGCCGCATTGTTTATGGTGACTAGCTACACTCAACCCAATAATCAAGATATTCATGAAATCATTGTAAAGCACATGCATATATATATACACGATAAAGATAAACTAATGGGATGAATATAATTCTTCAACACTGAGATATCCAAGTGTAATCAATCCAATTTCAGTAAGAGCTCAACAGCATCAAAACAAGCTTACAGAAACAGTTTGAATCAGAAACAATTTCTCATAAAGAAGTGGAAAAAGAATCCGGTGCTCTTATGGATATAAATGTGTTTTTTTTTTCCATGTATTTACAAGAAATCAAGCCATTAATTTGTTGCACCTAGCTAGCTATCTATCCTACAAAATCATGATATACAAACAGATTCACATACTGAAAAACGAAATGATGATAATCAAGATCAAGAATTAATGATGTAACAAATTAAAGATTCAATCTTGGACCTCTGGAAGAGCGATAGGCTGACGGCAAAATGGTATATGAATGAAATCATGATCAGCTGGTATGTTGTCAATTGTCGCGTACATTTGCAGCATTTGGGTGTACTCTGCCGTAGTCTACGAGGGTATTTCCAAACCCAACAGAGGAGAAGGACGACATCGACAACGATACTGACTAGCATAAGCACTATTATGACAATTAGTAGAATTGGGAATGAGGGCGAGGGTAGTGGGGAGAGATTATTCATGGTGTAAGCGCAGGAGCAAGAAACAGAAACAGAAGCAGAAACAGAGGGTTTGGATCTCCATGCCTTTTATATTTGGTTTTGTCAACTTGTACATAGCCTTTCAAGCTATATGGGTCCAAACTCGAAACTCAATTCTTTCAACCGCCTAACTGCTTTATCTTTTATATTTCAGAAATAATCACAGTTGTATTGTTATTCACTTATTCTTGATATGAAGTCCACGTCATAGCACAAGTATAGAATTAGAAAATATTTCCCATTAGTCCTCGAATTGCTATGCTAAGAAACAACAAATTTAAATACCCTCTCTCTCTTTTTCTTTTTTTTTTTAAATAAATGAAATAAATTATTACAAAACACCAAAGTGCCTTACAAAAAACCATTTGATCTCATATAATAATATCCTTGCTGCTTTCGAAACTCTATATAGAATGAATAACCACAAGTTGGGTAAGTCAGGATTTATGGCTCTCAAACTTTACACGAGTAAAGTGTAGGGAATTAACACAAAATTCCCAAACCTGTGAGAAACAAAAAAGAGTAAAACACACGCCAAAGAAAAATAATCACACGCATAAGACAGTATTTATGTGGTTCGGCAATTTGCCTACGTCCACGGAGTTGCAAGAATTTCACTATTATCAAGAAAAAATACAAAGTGCGGCAGTATAATTTTTCTCTCTCTCAAAAACTACATCAAGAAAACCCTAATCACCAAAACAACAGTTTCTATATCTTACGCTATGGCTTGGGCCTATTGGCCCAAGCTTCCACTTCATGGACTAAATCTTAGAAAATCTCCCATTAAAAATCATGCAACATTATTTCGGATCGAATTGTCATCTGGATCAAACATAACTAGGCTCCACAAAGCCCAACAAATCTCCTACTTGGAGACTAGTTCAATCACCAACATCAACTGCAATCCTAAAAAAAAAAAAGAAAAAAAAGTCCCTCATCCCTGCAACTCATCCTCTTGTCTTCAAACTAGAAGACCAACTGAAGCTGCACACAGCTTCAGCTTCTCAATAGTGACACCTTAGTCAGCATGTCTGCCGGGTTCTTAGATCCACAAATCTTCTTAAGTATTACCAGCTTATCTTTAACAAGGTAACGGATAAAGTGGTATTTTGTCTGTATATGCTTCGACTTTGAATGAAAAGCCGAATTTTTAGCAAGAAAAATTGCACTCTCTGATTGTCACTGTGTAGAATGTCCATCTCTTACTTTTTACCCAATTCATGTAAGAAGTCATGTAGCCAAATCATCTCATTTCCAGCTTCAATTGCTGCAACATACTCAGCTTCTGTAGTAGACAAAGTAACAATCTTTTGTAGATTTGAAGACCAGGATATAGCTGTACCACCCAGAGTAAAAACAAACCTAGCAGTACTCTTTCTACTATCAATATCACTAGCAAAATCAGCATCTACATAACCCCGCAGTTTCAAACTTACACCTGTGAAGCAAAGACATGTATCTAATGAACCCCTCAGATATCTCAGAATCCGCTTGACTGCCTCCTAATGCTGCTTTCCAGGCCTACTCATGAATCTGCTTGCAACTCTCACTGTATGTGCAATGTTTGGCCTTGTACACACCATAGCATACATCAAGCTGCCAATAGCTAAGGCATAGGGCACCTTTCTCATATTGTCCCTTTCTTCTTCTATCTTTGGTGACTGTTCTTTGCTTAGTTTGAAATGACTACCCACGGGTGTGCTCACTGTTTAGCTTCATTCATGTTGAACTTAATGAGAATTTTTTTCACATACTCTGATTGTGAAAGCTTCAATGTACCATTAGCCTTGTCTCTAATGATTCTCATACCAAGGATTTGCTTTGCAGCTCCCAAATCCTTCATTGAAAATTGTTTTGACAATTGCTTCTTTAGATTATTAATCTCCTCAATGCTAGACCCTGCAATGAGCATATCATCCACATAAAACAGTAAAATGATATAAGAATTGCCAAAGAACTTAACATAGCAACAATGACCAGCTTCACATCTCTTGAACCCAATTCTACGCATAAAACTATCAAATTTCTTGTACCACTGTCTTGGAGCTTGTTTTAGGCCATACAAGCTCTTTTTCAGTTTGCAGACCAGATTCTCTTATCCCTGAACAATGAACCTTTCTAGCTGAATTATGTAAATGTCTTCCTCCAAGTCACCATGAAGGAATGTCGTCTTCACATCTAACTGCTCAAGATGTAAATTTTTTGTAGCCACCATTCCCAGTACCAGTCTGATTGTTGACATCTTCACAACTGGAGAAAATATTCTTGAGTAGTCAACGCCCTTCTTCTGCTGGAACCCTTTGACAACTAATCTGGCCTTATAATATTTGCTACCATTATGCTCATTTTTTATTCTGTATACCCACTTGTTTGAATTTTCATCCTGTAAGGCTTCCTCACAACACTCTGGCTTACCACCATTAGTCAACAAGAGATAATTTAGAGCGGGTGAATAATGCTGTGGAGGTCTAATGGTACTGGAAGATCGGACTTCAGCTACAAGTGTACTCTGATCTACCTATGAATCTACATTCTCCTTATCTTCTTCACCCCTTTCCTGGACAGTATTTTCAATCAATTCATCTAAGTTGACAAACTCAGATTTCTTTTGATCTATCTCTGTAATATCTGGCACTACAGTTGACTTGTCCTTGTACATAACCTGTTCATTATATATCACATTTCTACCTCTGATGATTTTTCTGTTCTGTTTATCCCAAAATCGATGGTCAGATTTCTCATCACCATAGCCAATGAAAAAACATATTTTAGATTTTGCAACAAGTTTATTACGAGTAACAGAATCAATATGAATATAAGAAACATAACCAAAAACTTTTAAATCGGAAAACTTTACCTCTTTACTGCTCCAAACCTTTTCAGGAAGTCTGAACTGCATGGAAACTGATGGTTCTCGGTTTATAAAGTAAGCTGCAGTATTAACAGCATCAGCCCAGAAAATTTTTGGTAATTCAGCATGCAACCTCATACTCCTAGCACGCTCATAGAGAGTTCTGTTCATGTGCTCAACCACACCGTTCTATTGTGGTGTTCCAGGAATAGTCTTCTCCATCCTGATTCCATGTGCAGCATAATACTCCCTAAACCCTCCATCTATGTACTCTCCTCCATTGTCTGACCTCAAACATTTTACTTTTAGCCCATTTCTGTCTCAACCATAGCCTTCCACTTATTAAAAGTCTCAAATACATCAGATTTATTTTTCAGAAAATAAACTCATACCTTTTTGCTTGAGTCATCAATGAAAGTGATATAATACCTTGAACCTCCAAGGGATGCAACTGTAGAGGGCCCCCACAAATCAGTGTGTACTAACTCCAGTTTTTCAGCCTTCAGTGTCCTACTAGTTTTCAAGAAGCTCACATTTTTCTGCTTTCCTAAGATGCAGTTTTCACACATGTCAAAATCAACGGACTTCAATTCTGGTAGTTTCCCTTTTGACAGTAACATCTTCATCCCTTTCTAACTCATGTGACCAAGTCTGCAATGCCATAGGCTTGTATCAGTACTTGCTCCAGCAACTACAATTGTATCTCTTGGACTTGAGATCATATATAGAGTATTAGTCTTCTTTCCACGGGCCAATACTCTAACTCCATTTGTAACCTTCCAAGTACCATCAACAAACAGTATTGCATGCCCTTCATCATCAATTTGTCCAATAGAAATTTGATTCATCCTCAAGTCAGGAATATGTTGAACCTTCTCTAGTAGCCAAATAGACCCATTGGGCAACAATATCCAGATGTCTACCATACCCACAACATCCAAGGCTGTACCATCAGCCAAATACACCTTACCAAAATCACCTGCAACATAGTTCTATATGATTTCTCGGTGTGGAATGGTATGAAATGAAACTCTTGAGTTCAAAACCCAATCATCAAGTGGACTGTCTACTGCAAGAAGTAATGCCTCCTGTACCTCTTCTATTACAGCATTAGCAGAATCATCTTTATTATTCTTATTAGGACTTTTGCATTGTGTCACGTCCCAAACCTGATACCCGAATTTGTGACCATGACCGGCATGTTAATATCAAGCCTAAACCTGGTATTAACAAGAACCAACTAAACTTTTTCAAAAACTTTTACAAAAGCTTCCCTCTTTCTTTTCATCCTTGTTTCTTTACTTAAATGATATAACTTTTCACTTGTCATTCAGAGCATCTACACTGTACTAAAAAAAATAACATAATCCACCAGTTACTCAAATTCTAAATTTCACATAATAGATCTCTTAATACTTTAAGGTACACAATTTTCTTTAGATCCTAAGATACACAATACTACAAAGCTAAACATCAAATTGCTAATTTGGAATCTATACTTTTAAAATTAAAACCAGCTCCTTCCAAAACTCGACTAAGGTTCCCTCTGCTCCAAAAATAAAACATGTTAACTGAAAGAGTGGAAGGAGTGAGCTACACAGCTCAGTAAAGGTAAGATACATGAGAATTTAATAAGGATGTATGTAAATCAAATCTATATAGTTTTTAGACCCCTTAAAACACAACTAGATTAACATAGTAAATTAGCCAAGTTATTACTTAGTCCAAATTAAAGATCTAGGTTAACACAATCATATAATCATATCATGCATAGCAGCAGAATAATAAATAACACTAAGATATGATCACCCAAGAAAACCAAACCGGTAAAAAACCTGGGGAGGATTTAACCTAGCTATCCTCAAGGTAAACCTGAATCTACTATGAAAGAATCGAAGTTTTACAATGGCGACTTAGACCACTAATATCCCATTGCTACCCACCAGTAGAAACTTACTGACATGACCACGTGCAAGCTCCGAGACTACGGACTCCTTCTTTCTTGGATTCTCCAGCAAATACAAGCACCCCCGTTTGTGTATCTTTAAGCTTTTATGGCAGCAACTGAATGATCATTAAGTTCTTGAACGAATCTCCTCCTTGATAATTTGAAGCTTGTGTAAAGGAAAGCTCCTTACAATCTCACTAGAGATTTACACAAACTGTAATATGAGCAACCTCTAAAACGTGGCTAGAGTTTGCCTTATATACCTAGGGAAAAAACATAAAACCCTAAACGTTTTAAGAGTTAGGGCCGAGTTGGAATTCTGCAGAAAAAAACGCATCTGCCCAATTTTCGATTGATCGAGCCTAAGCTTCGATCAATCGAGCCAAGCCGAAATGCACTATTAGTTCTGCATCAGCTCGATTCCAACTTTATATAAATGACACAACTTTGAGCAAGTCTAAACAAGACTAAACAACATGTTTGATTATGGTTTGCTAACAATACACATTAGAGTTCTAAATACATAAATTCCTAAATCTTTAGAACCTAACAAAATCATTTCATTCTATGAATATTTAGATAGAAAAACATCTTTTCATGCATAGTATTTTATGCTATTCATAATAATAACTTATCAACTCTTCATAGAAAAATAATTGTTCTCCTTTTTCTTATCAGAATACTATTACCAAAACCTTTCGGATTGAACTTCTTTTATTTCTTATAAAGTCACCAAATATGATATTGATTTTTTAAAATCATATACATACATACATACATACATACATATATATTTTCATTACGAAATAATCATTTTAACTTAAATCAGATAATTGGCAACTTTGTCTTAAACTAGAAACATCTTGACGAATAAGAAAACTTTTCTTTATAAACTTCTTCTCGTATAATATTATAACTTTCATAGTCATAAAACTTAACATTTCATAAAGAACAGATATCTGATAACTTTTTAACATAAACTTTTACTTTTATCAGAAGCTTTATCTTCATAGAATACTAAAACATTTTCATCAGATTCTTTATCTTTAAAGCACAACGGGACTTTAGAAACTCTTATCTTTAAAGAATAACTTTCTTTTCATCAGAAACTTTTTCTTTTCATGAGATCTTTTAACTTTTCACAATGCATTTAAACAAAATCATTCTCTCATGATTAATAACATAATATAGATGTTCATAAATAACATATTGGTTAGTCCATATCTGATAAGTCTGTACTTATTTGGGAGGCTTTTAGCACCACTGTGCTAGGCATCCAGCATTCACTACAATAATAGGGATTCCTGGGATCATATCATAACACATATCTTCAACCATGGGGGTCGGTTGGCATCCTCCACAGGTTGGCCGAAACCAACAAGGGCGGGTACAACAGAGCCAGTCCCACTTTTAATGGCCAATCAGATAACATTTTTCACGGAAAGCCAATAATTTAACCACTACTGGCTGAGTTCAGATTGCCAGAGGACATAACTCGAAAACATTTCATACTTATACATCATATTGAAATTCATAATTTGCATAACATTTCATAATAAAAACATTTCCATTTTTTTCTTTAAACATCATGTTTGTGGAATTAGTAACAGCATCAATATACTTAAATCATATACATAAAGTTTCGAGAACTCACGAACATATCTTTGTCTGAAACTTGATTATATTCCATATTTCTAATAAAAAACCGTTTAATGCATAATATACTTTAAAATAACCTCATGACTTATCAAATGCCCATATAACTTATCTCTTATCTAAAAGCAGAGGAATCGAGAGTCTAAAGTTGAAAGAGCTTAGATTTGGGTATTGGTAACACCTAGACCAAATATCAAAACTTATTATTATCAATTATACCTTAGAATAAACTTACACATTCATCTCAATGCCTATCTCTTATAATCAATGAATTCCTAATCCCACCTTAACGGGGTTCCTATAAACATATTATGCACACATCAACAAATGATGTACTAAACTAAAGAAAAACCATCATTCTCATATATATATATATGCAATAATGTATGCATAAACATAAAATCCTTTAAACATGGTCATATAACCATATATACTCATATGGCAACATACAACACGTTGAACAAGACAGCAACATGAAAAAGCAGTGGAATGGTTTAGAACTCCTCCTTTGAGTTATAAACCTTGAACCAAGTTATACAAAATTAATCTATGATCTAGACATACCAAAAGATAAGCATACTAAATTATAGGTCAAAACATTCACCCTAACTTTAGAATTAAATCCTCAAAATTAGAGTTATCATTTACTGTTTACTGCTTATTTCAGCACCATATACTTAACTTATAAAATACAAATGAGCTATCAATTCATATCCAATTTTCATTCCAATTTACAGAGCCACTCCTATGGATGTCTAGTACATTTCATATCATTTTTAGAGCCAAATCATAAAATCATGATTTATTAAAAATCATACAAGACAACATGTTCAAATCTGTCTTGACGGAATTTTATGCAACTTAGAAATTAAACCATTATTTTTATATTGATCCAATGGCTGTGAGACCACTTCCATTAGAACCACATGTGTTTTAGCATTCATAAGAACTACTCTTAGCATACTAATTCACTATATATAATTTAATACATAATTTATCATGCGTAAACACAAAATCTATCACAAAGACAGCTTTGCTACATTTTCTTGCAAGATCATAAAATGATTGCAAATAGTCTTATTATGAAAGTTCAAATAGCGTTGAAAGCACTATGAACGTTTAGACCCCTAAACAACAAATTACCAATTCAAGCGTTATATCAAACAATGTATGTGCGAAAAATGACAACAAGCTTATAACAGAATTGATAAACAATCTAAACCATAAATAATCACAATCACAGCAGTAATTAAATGGTAAAGATAAAGGAAAGAGAGATGCAAACATAAGGACAACACACGATGTGTTATCGAAGAGTAAACCGAAGCCCTCAGCGTAAAACCTCTCCTCCGCCCTCCAAGCGGTCAATAATCCACTAGAAAATGTAGTTGGGATACATGAACAACAATAAACCCTCTAAGCCTAATCTACCCAGGTACCTAAGCCCTCCAAGCTTCTTGCTCCAACGAGGTTGCGCCGAACCTTTTTCTTCTCTAGCTTACCGGATTCTACTATAAACCATAGCATCAACCAATAACCATTGGTCCCTTCCAAACTGCTTCCTTTAGCATCAAAAGAACCTTCTCACAGACGTGGGTATGGTGAGAAAAGTATTTGGTCAAGAACTTCTGAAGGATTTATCAATAGAGAGGAAGATAGTAGAGGAATTTGAAGAGTCTCTTAAATGAAGATTGTGGATGAATCAATCTTGTTTTTCTCTAGGGTTTCTCTCTCAAAATTCTTTCTGGAAACTCTCTACATTTCGTGGGTTTAAGGGGTATTTATACTAGTGTGAGATAGGAATGTGAAGAGTCAGGTTTTTCAAAACAGGGCTGGTTGGCGGCTTGGCCTCGCGACTTGGCTGAGTCACGATTTCAAGCCACGAGCTAACGACCTGGCCAGCCTGGGACTTTTGTCCTGTAGTAAAACAGCTGGCGCGACGCTTCAGCTCCCTTGCATGCTCCACACGTGTGCCAACTTTGGCGGCTTGCCAGTCTCGAGTCACCTGCAAGTCCAGCCGCAAGTCTCTGCATCTTTGCACAGTCTTGAGCAGTTCTTCACACTCTCTCACTCACTACCCTTACATGATTCTCACCTAAATACAGGGTTACTAATTGCTAAAATACAAGCAAATTTGGCACGGAATAAAGCCAACAAGATGATTGATTAAATTCAACCTTACAATCTCCCCCTTTAGTTATTCCGTGACAAAACCCAACAACAAACTCTAGACTTAACGCGTGAGTTGGGAACAGTTGAAAAACTCACTCACACCTAACTCTAGAATCTGTGAAGCTCTTGAACCATAAGACCAAAAAATCTCCTGAAACACAAAAACACAATAAGTTCATCGTATGCAGAAAACTTGTAATGCATATAGAGCAAGCACAATGCGATCAAGCAAAATGGAATAAAGTAATAAACCATGGCTTGACCAAACAAGCAATCACTGTAAGATAGTGACCACAATGCTCATTCACACTTGGAATGAACATCCGGACATTCAAGCTGATAAGCACAAAGCAAATCACTTGAATGACCAACACTCAACCGATGCACAGTATATGAAGTATATGCATCTAGGAATAAAATCCTACAAGGGCACAAAAGTGAGAGTACTCAAAGAAAATGCATAACATTTAGCTAGAAGCACTAGGCAACAACGCATAAAGGCTGCATAAGCATGGTACATTCCATAAAAGCCTACAAATGCAAGGGAACGAACCCTAAAAGCTTACAAAAGCAACATGGGTACAAACTCAGTAAATAAACACTAAATAAACATCATAAAATTATATAAAAGTAAAACACAAATTTTCCAAAAGTGATAAAACCATACTGGAATTTATAAAAACTAGCAAACAGATTATCTATAAACAAGACAAGTATATATATGTACATATGTGAGAGCACACAACTCCCCCTTTCAATATGCACACTTCTTCTCATTCTTGTGCTGTTCTCCCCCTAGCTATGTGCTGCTTTCCCCCTTTTTGGCACGAATAGCTAAAGGCTTTCATCCAGCTTCTGTTGAATAGCATCCAGTTGTGTCTCAATAGTTGTGAGACGCATTTGAGTTTGATTGTTGTTAGGACATATGTGTTTTCACTTGTTAAGAACATATGTCACTTATTTATGTAAATTGGCTAATCCTTTTGACAAAACGCACTCTACTTATAATTAGGTAGTTCTAGGTGTTTTTAATACTTCAAGAAACAAGGTTTCAAGATCAAGTGTTGAAGTCATCAAGTCTGTCCAAGAAAAACAAGCTAAAGTGTAAATTCATTAAATCTCGACACCTGCTTGATAGCTCCTCGACACCTACTATCTGTCGAGAATTATAAAATCAGATATTCTGATATGATTTCTTGGGATCCGTGAATATGCTTTTGGGCCTTCTTTTCTTCTAACCCTAAACATATAAAAGGATTGTTTTAAGAGCCGTCAAATTGTACACAAGTTGAAAAAGCATTGAGCAATCTTTGTTCAAGCAAATTGTGATCAAAGACGAAGTTCTTGACCTAGTTCATCTTCTGTGAAGAAGTTGCTGTGTATTTGCACCAAAGGGTTTTGTGACCAAGCATCTTCCTGATCTTCATCGTGTAGGATGAACTGAAGAACTTTGCAGCCAACCTCTCCTTCTAAGTTGGTGTTGAAGTCGCGTACTGGGATCCGCGCATTGGTTAGTCACGTACTTGGGAGCCGTGCATCAAAAGAGGGAACTGTCACTACAGATCAAGTCCAATTGGGTATTGGGGTAAGGGTTCAACTGTAGGTTGGTAAGGTACTTGAGATTCTTTTACTTGTAACCGTTTGATTTGATAATAGTGGAGTTTCGGGAGTGGTGACCTGAAAATCACTCGGTGGGGTTTTTGCCATTAGAGTTTTCCCTATTCGTAAACAAATTACCGTGTTATTTAATTTCCACTGCTTAATTAGTTTATTGGTGATTTATTTGTACTTCCACGCGTTTGCATGATAAATTGATTAATTAATAACTTGGCTAATTAATTAATTGGTTTAATCACAAGGGGTCATTCCTCATGCATACGTACTCATTGTTCAATATATTTGATATATGTGAACTGTTTTGGGACTTTTCTGATTGTCTCTTTCTCTATCTATTTCTCATTCTGTTTACGTTAGTAGTGTCTATGGCACCTAAGTGTAAATCCAATCCGACTCGGAACCCTCTGCGTTCTGGAACTTCTTCATCTTCTGATTCTGCTCCTCTAAATCTTCAGTTCCGTGATGGAGATGCCCACAAGGCATTTTCGGAGAACTTTTCTAAACGAGGTGTTCATTCGGAACGCCAAGTCATTTTAGCGGACTTCGCCGACACTGACCTTCCCTCTGTCATTCACAGTAGGGGATAGGAGTCACTGTGTGACGTCTCGGTCACATGTCCTCTCGTGATCATTCAGGAGTTTTACTCCAACATGCATGGGATCGATCGTTCAGTACCTCTCTTTTTCACTCGCGTTCGAGGTACGCGCATTCCTGTCACACCGTAGCTAGTTGTGGATGTGCTTAGGGTTCCTAGGATAGAGTTTCCTGACTATCCTTCTTGTGAGCGTCTGAGGACTATGTCCAAAGATGAGCTCATCTTTGCTTTCTGTGAGCGCCCTGCTGATTGGGGTGAACATCAGTATACATCATGTAGACCTTTTGCTAAAGGTCCTAGATTCTTAAATATGGTGATGACTTTTGTGCTTCATCCACTCTCTCACTACAACTCCATCACAGAGCCTTGTGCTCGATTTTTGTTATCGCTTCTTGAGCATGTGACTATAGATTTTACCTCTCATTTCATTCTTTCTATCATAGATGCTCATTTAGATTCGGCGTCCCGTGATAAGCTCATCTTTCCTTTTGCTATCATGAGGATCTTATGCCATTTTTCTATCCCCTTTCCTGTGTCTGACCACTTCACACACATTTGTGCCATAGATGCCGCTACCGTAAAATGTAGTGAGGCTCAGTTTAGGTCGAGACAAACGGATTCCACTTCTCCCCCCCGTTCTGCTCCATCCAGATTTGCTCCATCTACATCTGCTCCTTCTTCCTCTACGGGCGATGTATCTCTTGGAGACATTATGGTGCAGCTGCAGTGCATGGATGCTCGCCTCGATACACTCTCCACTGAGTTGTATCAGGTGAATGTTCGTGTTGGTCGTATTGCACGACGGCAGGCGACCATAGGTGGTTTTGCTTCTGAGGCTACTCCTTCACCACCTCCTCTAGTGGCTTCTGACTCTGAGGATGATGATGATAATGGTGATGACGATGACGCTTCGGATGATGATGGAGATGCTAGCTCTACTGATGAGATGTCTACATGACACTCTACCCTTTGTCACTCATGACAAAAAGGGGGAGTAGTTTTGGGTTATGAGAGTAGTCATCTTAGGGGGAGAGTTAGTATAGGACATTTTTGTTAGGGGGAGTGTTGATATTTGAGGGATGTAGTGAGGTTATGATGTATCTTTTCTTTTCTATTCTTTTTAGATACATTGTTCTTGTATATGAGGTCTTGTGACCAGTTTTACATACATTGTACTTATATTCATTATATGTGGATGTATGTTTCTTTCACTTTTCTCTACATGTGTTGTTTCTTTTCTATCTTTATACACATGATTCTTATACTTGTATGTAATCTATTATTTCTGTCTCACATAAGATGCCTTGATGAGTTTTGTTTAAAGTGTTTCAGAAATACAAGTTGTCAAAGTCTACTTGCCATAAACTCTTTTCTTGCAAAGTTTTTCAAGGGTTTGTGATAGGATAGATTTTATTGTATTCAACAAGTGAGTATGAGTTTAGTGATTTATGACTTCTCTCATATGTTCATTTGTTTGTTGTGGTTTTGTCACAGATTGCCAAAGGGGAAGATTGTTAGGACATATGTGTTTTCACTTGTTAAGAACATATGTCACTTATTTATGTAAATTGGCTAATCCTTTTGACAAAATGCACTCTACTTGTAATTGGGTAGCTCTAGGTGTTTTTAATACTTCAAGAAACAAGGTTTCAAGATCAAGTGTTGAAGTCATCAAGTTTGTCCAAGAAAAACAAGCTGAAGTGTAAATTCATTAAATCTTGACACCTACTCGATAGCTTCTCGACACCTGCTATCTGTTGAGAATTATAAAATCAGATTTTCTGATCTGATTTCTTGGGATCCGTGAATATGCTTTTGGGCCTTCTTTTCTTCTAACCCTAAACATATAAAAGGATTGTTTTAAGAGCCGTCAAATTGTACACAAGTTGAAAAAGTATTGAGCAATCTCTGTTTAAGAAAATTGTGATCAAAGACGAAGTTCTTGACCTAGTTCATCTTCTCTGAAGAAGTTGCTGTGTATTTGCACCAAAGGGTTTTGTGACCAAGCATCTTCCTAATCTTCATCGTGTAGGATGAACTGAAGAACTTTGCAGCTAACCTCTCATTCTAAGTTGGTGTTGAAGTCGCGTACTGGGATCCGCGCATTAGTTAGTCACGTACTTGGGAGCCGTGCATCAAAAGCGGGAATTGTCACTACAGATCAAGTCCAATTGGGTATTAGGGTAAGGGTTCAACTGTAGGTTGGTAAGGTACTTGGGATTCTTTTACTTGTAACTGCTTGATTTGATAATATTGGAGTTTCGGGAGTGGTGACTTGAAAATCACCCGATGGGGTTTTTGCCGTTAGGGTTTTCCCCATTCGTAAACAAATCACCGTGTTATTTAATTTCTGCTGCTTAATTAGTTTATTGGTGATTTGTTTGTGCTTCTATGCATTTGCATGATAAATTGATTAATTAATAACTTGGCTAATTAATTAATTGGTTTAATCACAAGGGGTCATTCAGTTTGTGGCCTATCAATTGTGAAAGGAGTGAAGAAGCCGTTCTAAATCGGATATCCAATGAAACACATTTGCAATCAAGTGGCTTTGCTTAGCCGTTTGAAATTTAGGGGGAACAGATGAAGTGACAGTTGATTGGGCAGGTGTAACTGGAGCATGAATAGTTGGAGTTTCATAGGTGGATGGCTCACTCTTAGGTGTTCTAGAGGAATGACTCTTGCTTGCTTGAAGAGTCATTATAGATATTGGTCTAGAACGCGGTATAATCTTTCCATCAGTCAGAGAACGAACATCTTCACGAAGCAAAATCTTCATGATGAGACTGCAAAAAGGAAGGCAAGTTCGGGCTGCTGATCGAGCAGCTGCTTCCCAATGGTCTGAAATACGTGAGTACAGATATCAATCGGTGCACTGGTAATGAGATCACAGAGAAATTGTGCTCTTCCAAGATTGATAAAGGCAGTGTTAGACAATGGGTATAGGTTGGAGAACATGATCAACTTCAAAGACGTCAATTCAGGTGAAAACTGTCCAGTGCCTATAGAGGTTCCCTTGCTGACAACTTCATGATCAGTTCCAAGAACTTGAAGAATGTCTTGAGCCTTGAGTACTCTGTCATCATATGGAGTGGTGTCCACACTTGCTGGTCTTGTGATGCGAAGAACCTTTGCAATGTAGTTTGGATTTATGGAGAATTCCGTTCCTCTTACCCAACATTTCAATTCTACTCCGGTGTATCTGGCATTGGAGTAGAATTCCTTAATCTTCGAAATTCCCGAACATATCAGCCCAATCTCTTGGTTCAAAGATCTTTGGGATAAATGTTGTCCCTAGAGTATCAAATTTGACTATTCGTTCCGCAATGGGAGGAGCCTTTTCAAAAATGTCTGTGTAGGTCTTTGAGTCAAGAGGTGATCTGAATCTCTCAGTGGTAGAGTCTTTAGAAGATTGAGATGAAAGTCGAGTCCTTTTAGCAATCGGGGTTGATGGATTATCGGTTACAATGTTTTTGCCTTTAGAGGAACGGCGAATCATCTACAAGAGAACAGACACAGAGCAAAGAACCAAATGCAATACCACAAAGTACAAACATCAGTTTGATAAGATTCAGATATAATACTGTGAGACAGAGAGATTTCACTCAATCACAAAAACATGAACCAGGTCAACACCAAGAAAACATAAGCAACACAGACATATATAGTGAAATAGGCATTCTAATATGATGATGGTCAGTAAAAACTCAGAAACAAGAGGGCAATAAGCATCACAAAGACACAAATGACAAATATTGGGACAAATATGATATGAATGGAGCAACACATTCATGAAACTGAGCATAGAGCACAGACTCCATATAAACAACAGAAATATAATCAATTGACTATCAAAAACACTAATCACTCAATCAAAGAACACTCAACAAAATAAAGCAAACCCTCGTACGAACATGATATTACACAAAGCATAATGGCAGTAACACACACACACAGATTCGAGAAAAACACACTCAAAACATGAAAAATGAAGTGAGATAGAAAAAACCCATACCTTTTTCTTGAATATTGGAGTAGAAATGATGCAAAAAATGGATGCTTTGTGAAGAGATACTTAGAGTGTTGGGAAGACAATGAACAGTCACACAAATTCGAGGGAAAACTGTAAAGTTTTTGAAAAACTATCCTTAAAAAGCAAAACATGCGTTTTTTGTGATAGGCCAAAAACGTATTGACCCCTTGTGATTAAATTAATTAATTAATTAGCCAAGTTATTAATTAATCAATTTAACATGCAAACGCGTGGTAGCACAAACAAATCACCAATAAACTAATTATACAACGAAAATTAAATGACACGGTGATTTGTTTACGAATGGGGAAAACCTGATAGCAAAAACCCCACTGGGTGATTTTCAGGTCATCACTCTCGAAACTCCACTATTATCACAACAAGCGGTTATAAGTAAAGGAATCCCAAATACCTTACCAACCTACAGTTGAACCCTTACCCCAATACCCAATTGGACTTGTTCTGTAGTGACAGTTCCCCCTTTTGATGCACGGCTCCCAAGTACGTGACTAACCAATGCGCGGATCCCAGTACGTGGCTTCAACACCTACTGATAGAGAGGTTGGTTGCAAAGTTCTTCAGTTCATCCTACACGATGAAGATCAAGAAGATGCTTGGTCACAAAACCCAAAGGTGCACATACACAGCAACTTCTTCAAGAAGAGATGAACTAGGGCAAAAACTTCGTCTTCGGTCATAATTTGCTTGAACAGGGTTTGCTCAATGCTTGTGCAACTTGTGAACTGTTTGACGACTCTTAAAACAATCCTTTTATATGTCTAGGGTTAGGAGAAAAGAAGGACTAAAGACATATTCATGGATCCCAAGAAATCAGATCAGAATTCTGAATTTCTTAAATCTTGACAGATAGGAGGTGTCGAGTAGCTGTCGAGCAGGTATTGAGCTTACGGGCTTGAGATAGCTTTCTTTAAGCTTGATAGATGCAGCTGTCGAGCCAGCTGTCAAGTTTTAATGAATTTGCACTATCAGCTTGTTTTCTTGGACAGACTTGATGACTTCAACACTTGATCTTGAAACCTTCTTTCTTGAAGTATTAACAAACACCTAGAACTCCCCAATTACAAGTAAAGTGCATTTTGTCAAAGGATTAGTCAATTACATAAAAGAATGACATATGTTTTATAACAAGTGAAACATATATGTCCTAACAGTCTCCCCTTTTGGCAATCCGTGACAAAACCACAACAAACAAATGAACATATGAGAGAAGTCATAAATCACTCAACTCATATTCACTTGTTGAATACAATAAAATCTATCCAATCACAAACCCTTGAAAAACTTTGCAAGAGAAGAGTTTATGGCAAGTAGATTTTGACAACCTGTATTTCTGAAACACTTTAAACAAAAAACTCATCAAGGCATCTTGTGTGAAACAGAAATAATAGATTGCATACAAGTATAAGAATCATGTGTATAAAGATAGAAAAGAAACAACATATGTAGAGATAGGTGAAAGAAACATACATCCACATATAGAAAGGATATGTACAATATATGTAAAAACTGGTCACAAGACCTCATATACAAGAACAATATATCTAAAAAGTAGAAAAGATAAAAGATACATCGTATCCTCACTACATCCCACAAGTATCAATAGTATCAACACTCCCCCTAACAAAAATGTCCTATACTAACTCTCCCTCTAAGATGACTACTCTCATATCCCAAAACTACTCCCCCTTTTTATCACGAGTGACAAAGAGTAGAGTGTCAAGTAGACATCTCATCAGTAGAGCTAGCATCTCCATCATCATCATCTGAAGCATCATCGTCCTCGTCATCATCATCCTCAGAATCAGAAGCTGCTGGAGGAGGTGGTGAAGGTGTAGCCTCAGGAGCGAAACCACCCATGGTCGCCTGCCGTCATGCAATATGACCAACACGAACATTCACCTGATACAACTCAGTGGAGAGTGTATCAAGGCGAGCATCCATGTGCTACAGCTGCGCCATGATGTCTCCAAGTGAAAAATCGCTTATAGAGGAAGAAGGAGCAGATGTAGATGGAGCAAATCGAGATGGAGCTGAATGGGAGGGAGGAGTGGAATCTTGCTGTCTCGACCTAAACTGAGCCTCACTACGTTTTACGGTAGCGGCATCTATGGCACACATGAAAGTGAAATGGTTGGACACGGGAAAAGGAATGGAAAAATGGCGTAGAATCCTCGTGATAGCAGAAGGAAAAATGAGCTTATCACGGGTCGCCGCATCTAAGTGAACATCTATAATAGACAAAATAAAATGAGAAGGAAAATCTATGGTAAGATGCTCAAGGAGGGATAACAAAAATCGAGCACGAGGCTCAGTGATGGAGTTGTAGTGAGAAAGTGGATAAAGTACAAAAGTCATCACCATGTTTAAGAATTCAGGACCTTTAGCAAAAGGCCACCATGATGTGAGTTGACGCTCACCCCACTCCAAAAGGCAATCCCAAAAAGCAGAAATGAGCTCATTTTTGGACACAATCCTCAGACGCTCACAAGAACGATAGTCAGGAAACTCTATCTTAAGAACCCTAAGCACATCCGCAACTAGTTGCGGTGTGATAGGGATGCATGTACCTTGAACACGAGTAAAAAAGAGAAGTATTGAACGATCAATCCCATGCATGTTGGAGTAAAACTCTTGAATAAGCACGAGAGGACATGTGACTCGGACGTCACACAGTGACTCCCATCCCCTACTGTGAATGACAGAGGGAAGGTCAGTATCGGCGAAGTCCGCCAAAATGACTTGTGGGCATCATCATCACGGAACCAAAGATTAAGAGGAGCAGAATCAGAAGATGAAGAAGCTCCAGAATGCAGAGGGTTTCGAGCTGGAGTAGATTTACATTTAGGTGCCATAGACACTACTAACGTAAACAGAATGAGAAAGAGAGAGAGAAACAGACAATCAAAAAAGTCCTAAAGCAATTCAAATATATCAAATATATTGAATAGAGAGTACGTATGCATGGGGATGCATGAACATGTGACATGCAAAAGAAATTTCATCATGGGCTCAGCCTAATCCAAACCTATCAGCACACAAAAATAGTTCACATATCTAAATGCATGAAAATACCATTCTAATGCAAATGTGATGCAATGTATGACATTTTGAACACATTTAAATGAAAACCCATCCCAAAATTTCAAGAAAAACTCATTAATTTTGAAAAACCCTAAAATTTTCAAAAACCCCAAAACCTAAGATTCAAAAACATGAAATGCATGAAGAATGAAGGGAAAAGAGATCATACCAAGTGATTTGAAGCAAGGAAGGGCTGAAAATCACGTGGGTTGAAGGTTTTGAGTGAGAAAACTAGGTTTGGAGAGGAACAGTCGCGGACAGATCGAGAGAGATCGAGAAAATGAGAATCGGATTGCAGAAGAGGCTTATATAGGAACCTCAGTAATTCTCGACAGATGAGGTATCAAGAGGTGTCAAGCCATCTGTCGAGGAAGGTGTCGATAAAATACACGTCGACAGCTACAGGTGTCGAGAAGGTATCAGGGAATAAACACCAAAACCAAGAACAGAAGCTCGATTGATCCACCAGGTGTCGAGAAGGTATTGAGAAGACAGAAACTTTCTTGATTGATCCACCAGGTGTCTAGGAGGTGTCGAGATTGTGATAAAGAAAAGCTTGAGAAGCTCGACAGATAGCTAGGTATCGAGAAGGTATCGAGGAGGTGTCGAGCTTGCTTTTGAAAACAGTTTTTCGAGAAGTGAAAAACACAGACATGAATGCAATCCAACATGCACCTCAACCAATGATCCAATCAACATATTAAGCTCTCAAAATCATCTCTCAACAAATATTTTCAAGCTCATGGATCCTCAGAAACACACACACACACACACACTAAACAAGTCTAACCAATTTTATATTTCAAAAACGAGTCAAGACAGTTTAGTGAGCATACATTAGCACATGTAAACACTTGTAATGGCCAAATCATATTGTACCTGCACATGTATCAAGGGTAGCAAAGAATATTGCGTGTTGTGTGTGAAAAATATCACAAGATTGCATATATGTATACATGTTATAACGATCTGAGATATGAGAAAATAACTTTAACTCACACACAATTATAACTGTTTGATGGGGACTATCACCTTCGAGGTACATCCTATAACTCTCACATTTCCTAGAAAACACGCTTGCAATCATATTTAAAGCATTTTAATCTTTTTGCTTTTTATTTTTCTTTGCATATTTTCTTTTAAACATATCATGCATGGGCATATAGAAAAGAGAAAAGAAATACTCAACATGTTAAGCATAGACATTGCACTTTTGCTATGCCAAAGCATATGGATGTCTTTGACACTGCACTTTTGCTATGCCGAAGCATACAGGTGTCTATTATGATTGGCGGGCAACAGTGGTGAGATGGTTATTTATGCCTTTCTCTCAGGATTTTCTAGTCTTACCCATCAAAAAGAGTGATACGAGTGTTAAGTTTAAGAGATAACTTAATCTTACTCATCACAAACAAGAGCCACAAAGCTTACTTGCTTAGTTGTGCATAGAGATGCTCATCTAAGTTACAAAAGATACAAAGTTTAGAAAACTTTGTTTCAATGGCCATCCAAGGTACACAAGTACCAAAGTACACAAAACACACGCTGTTTTTGTATTTTTCAATTTTTCAATTTAAAAAAAAAAAAAAAAACAAACGAACAAAACTAAAAGCAAACAAACAAAAACATGTTAAACCAAACAAGGCATAAAAACTAGATTGACTCAAAAAAAAATGCAAAACACACAAGTAATGCAACAAAAAAAGAAAAGAAAAGAAGAAGATGATAAAATCACTTAGAGTCATTTTTATTCCACACCCTGGAAGAACCTTTCCTTTGATTGAACTCTTGAAACAGCTGTGAGGGGGAAGAATTCAAACCGTTCAAGTTCAAAAAAATCATGAGGGCTTTCAGAAGATCTGCAAGAGGAGCAAGAGAGGATTGAAGCTGATTTTGGCTTCCAGATGCTATCATGCCGTTGCTCTGTTGAGTGGCTAACCACTTATAGCAATTTGGTCGAGTATGACCGGCAGCTCCACAATGATGACAGAGATGTTGCTTCTTCTGTTTTGGCTTTTGAGAGTTAGCCTTCTTAGCCCTAGGGTTTTTAATATCTTTCTTATCTTGTTTAGGGGGTGCTTCTAAGATAGATTTACCCTTGTCATGGTTCTCACTAGCTAATTTAGTTTTAACATCAGTGTTTTCAATTTCAGTATTATTAGCAGGAGAAACAAAAACAGTAGCACTAGTAGAAGCAGCATTAGAGGAAGAAAGACCATACCCTAAACCTATTTGATCCGAAGTAGATATCTGATTGCTGAGCATCTCATCAAGTTTTGCACTTGAAGTTCTCTCCAATTGAGCTCTGACTTGAAACAGTTTTGCTTCAAGCTTCTTGGTCTTCTCAGCCAAGAAATTGTTCTCAAAACCTCAGTGCACCAATATTTTGATTAGCTTCATCAAACTTCGTGGAAAGCTCTTCACGATCAAGTTCCACATCACTGAGCTTCTTAGTGGCCAGCCTATACATTTTCTCATGCTTCTTAGAGAGCTTGTACAATTTCTCATAGGTTGAAT
Source organism: Quercus aquifolioides (assembly GCA_019022515.1). Lineage (NCBI taxonomy): Eukaryota > Viridiplantae > Streptophyta > Magnoliopsida > Fagales > Fagaceae > Quercus > Quercus aquifolioides. Next base: position 7,263,864 of record CM032336.1, on the reverse strand, counting down.
GGATATCATCTTGATCATCCATCTTCTCACACTTAGAATCTACCAGTTCTTCTTCTTTTTCCACTTCTTCAACAATCCCTTCAGTAGGATTGACTGTGGCAGTGAAGGCATTCAAGATTCCATCATCTTCATCGTCGAAATCATCCTTAGGCTCAGTATCACTCAAGGTTGCAGCAAGTGCCTTACTTTTCCCAATGCTCTTGAGATATGTAGGGCATTCTTGCTTCATGTTACCAAATCCGTGACATCCAAAACACTTTGGTCTTGCAAGAACAGTGTACTGACCACCATCCCTTGCATCCTTCTTCCCTTTGTCTTGGCCCTTAGACTGAGAAGAACTAGATTGTCTATGGTATTTGTCGAGTTCCTTCCATTGGCATTCTTCATGAGCTTCTTGAATTGCCTGGTGATGTAGGACTTCATCTTGGAATCTTCATCCTCAGAAGAATCATCTGTGTCACTGCTCTTTGTCTTCAAGGCCATGCTCTTACCTTTACCCGACTTGCCAATCCTAGATAGTCCTAGTTCATAGGTCTGCAAGTTTCCAACTAGCTCAGTCAAAAGAATCTTGTCGATATCCTTTGATTCTTCTATTTCTATAATCTTGGCATGGAATCTCTCGGGTAGAGATCTGAGCACTTTCCTCACAACCTTGGGTTCAGGAATAGTTTCCCCAAGATTGAAGGCTGAGTTCACTATGTCCTTGAACCTGGCATAGAACTCATTGAACGTCTCATCCTCCTCCATCTTTATTTCTTCAAAGCTTGTAGTGAGCCTTTGAAGTTTTGAGTCCTTGACAGCCTTTATACCCTTATAGGTTGTCTGGAGGATGGTTCATGCTTCCTTTGCAGTTTCAGTAGATGATATCTTCTTGAACTCCTCATTGGTGACTGCGCTAAATAGGGCATTCAACGCTCTGCTGTTGAAGTTTGCCACCTTGATCTTGGCTTCATCCCAATCAGCTGGCGCTTCCTTTGACTTAGTCCAGCCAATCTCTACAGCTTGCCACACTTTTTCATCTAAAGACTGCAAGAAAGCTCTCATACATATTTTCTAGTATGCATAGTTAGTGCCATCAAATAAAGGAGGTACGATTAATGATTGTCCTCTATCCATGACAAACAGGGGTCAATGGATCAACACAGCAAGGATTAAACCTAATCAGAGTGTGCCTAATCTGATACCACTTGATAGGCCAAAAATGTATTGACCCCTTGTGATTAAATTAATTAATTAATTAGCCAAGTTATTAATTAATCAATTTAATATGCAAACGCGTGGTAGCACAAACAAATCACCAATAAACTAATTATGCAGCGAAAATTAAATGACACGGTGATTTGTTTACGAATGGGGAAAACTTGATGGCAAAAACCCCACCAGGTGATTTTTAGGTCACCACTCCTGAAACTCCACTATTATCACAACAAGCGGTTACAAGTAAAGGAATCCCAAGTACCTTACCAACCTACAGTTGAACCCTTACCCCAATACCCAATTGGACTTGTTCTGTAGTGACAGTTCCCCATTTTGATGCACGGCTCCCAAGTACGTGACTAACTAATGCGCGGATCCTAGTACGCAGCTTCAACACCAACTGATAGAGAGGTTGGCTACAAAGTTCTTCAGTTCATCCTACACGATGAAGATCAAGAAGATGCTTGGTCACAAAACCCAAAGGTGCACATACACAGCAACTTCTTCAAGAAGAGATGAACTAGGGCAAGAACTTTGTCTCCGGTCATAATTTGCTTGAACAAAGTTTGTTCAATGCTTGTGCAACTTGTGAACTGTTTAACAACCCTTAAAAAAATCCTTTTATATGTCTAGGGTTAGGAGAAAAGAAGGCCCAAAGATATATTCACGGATCCCAAGAAATCAGATCAGAATTCTGAATTTCTTAAATCTCGACAGATAGGAGGTGTCGAGCAGGTGTCGAGCTTACGGGCTTGAGACAGCTTTCTTTAAGCTCGATAAATGCAGCTGCCGGGCTAGTTGTCGAGCTTTATTGAATTTGCACTATTAGCTTGTTTTCTTGGACAGACTTGATGACTTTAACACTTGATCTTGAAACCTTATTTCTTGAAGTATTAAAAAACACCTAGAACTACCCAATTAGAAGTAAAGTGCATTTTGTCAAAGAATTAGTCAATTACATAAAAGAATGACATATGTGAACTATTTGACGACCCTTAAAACAATCCTTTTATATGTCTAGGGTTAGGAGAAAAGAAGGCCCAAAGACATATTCACGGATCCCAAGAAATCAGATCAGAATTCTGAATTTCTTAAATCTCGACAGATAGGAGGCGTCGAGCAGCTGTTGAGCAGGTGTCGAGCTTACGGGCTTGAGACAGCTTTCTTTAAGCTCGATAGATGCAGCTGCCGGGCCAGTTGTCGAGCTTTATTGAATTTGCACTATTAGCTTGTTTTCTTGGACAGAGTTGATGACTTTAACACTTGATCTTGAAACCTTATTTCTTGAAGTATTAAAAAACACCTAGAACTACCCAATTATAAGTAAAGTGCATTTTGTCAAAGAATTAGTCAATTACATAAAAGAATGACATATGTTCTATAACAAGTGAAACACATATGTCCTAAAATTTCGTGACTGGGTTAAGTTGCCAGTCAGTTGCTAGGTAAGCCACGAAACACATTGAAGTTAAGATTCCTGAAAAATTTTCTAAGTGTTTTTCGCGACTCGAAGGTCTACCTGTGACACAGTCGCCAGGTGAGCCGCAAAAATCTCTGTGTAGCCCTCGCGACTGGACCTTCCACCCACGAATAAGTCGCTACACTGAGTCGCGAAAATCATAAAAACTCAAGTTTTGAAAAATTTTCTAAGTATTTTTCGTGACTGAGACCTTGACTCACCAGTGAGTCGCGAAAAATCTCGGAGTGGACTCGCGACTGGGACATGCGACTGGACCTACCCGCGACTAAGTCGCCAAAACAGGGCAACACTTTTTTTGAAATTTTTTGACATTTTTGTAAAAACAAAATACTTTCCAAAAATAAGCTAAAACACTCAAAAATCTTTTTGTGTTTGATCAGTAAAGATTGAGCTTGTGAAAACTCATTTAATTAAGTACAATCACACAAATGAGTTTGGCATTCATTGAACATAGAGTTGTGTGATGTGTGTGAGTATAAAAAATGAGATAGTCCTTAGTCTACTGTGAAGCTTTAATGATCAATTCAACCAAGACATACACAACTAGCACTAGATAATGTGATCCATCTCAATTATAGAAGTATGCATATATGACCTCCCACATAAATTTGAGTACATTTCTTTGAAACTTTTCATTTGGCTCCATATACATCATATCATTTGGTCATTTTGAACCAATACATCTCATTGTGAGATCGATGCTTGAAATTTTTAATATTTCAATTTGATGAGTTAGCCTTTGGCTTTTTGGGCATCATACATTTTATTTTGGTCGCTTTCCCTTTTTCCTAGTCAAATACTAGTATGTGCGACAGACTTTTGCAGCTCAATATTTCTTTTCATTTAGAGATTTACATTTGGTGAGCTCTTTAAGCAAAAACAACAAAAATAAAGAGTGGGAAGATATATAGGCATAGGTCTATGCATGTCTCAAGATCAATAAAATCGTTCACTATTCATTCATGACAAGATTGAACATCTATTTACAACAGTCACATAGAGGTCAAGATTTCTCCCACACTAATATGAGTGCATATGAGACAAGCTAAGCTCGTAGATGCACAAAGCCATTAGTACAAAGGTACAAGGCAAAATATGCTTTAAGACAAAACTCAACAAAGTCGATCAAACTTTTTGGATTTTCTACTTTTTATGTGTTTTTGGATTTTTGACATAAAAGTAAGAAAAGATTGATAAAAAATAATGTAAAAACATTTTTTAAAACGAAACAAATAAACAAACAACTATTCAACACTCAGAAGCAAAAAGCATACAACCAAACATAATCACAAAGCAGAGGAAGAATTGATGCATGGACATGTTATGATGCTTATGCATGAGTACCATTCGTCACCCACACGTCACGTGCGTTTGTGGTGATATCCTTGATGGATTGGGTACGAAAGTTAGGACTGTCAAACCTTCTTGTGAAGCTTTCCTAGCAACTTGTAAAGGCACTGATCATCTTCATCATGTCCATCATTCCAGGATCACAGTTTTGACTTCTTGGTTGCTCACTATCCCAAGACCTCTTGTCATTTCTTCTTCCTCGTGATCGAGGAGCGCTTGCATTGTTTAACGCTATCAACTTATGACAGTTGGGTCTGGTACGTCCTTGCAATCTGCAATAGTAACAAATATGATTCGTTCTAGGACCCTATTGTAATCTTGGAAGTGATCTTCCTCTAGCTTCATGTTTGGCTTCTGATGGATTACGGACTGTATTGAACACCCGTTGATCAGCCATATTTTTCTTCTTTTCAGTCTTAACTTTATAAGAAATAGACTTTTCTACAATTGGCTCTTTGGCCTTCACAAACCTTACTTCTTTGGTAACATTGGTTGATGAGCTACTCCTTCTGGTATATCCCACTCCGGACTTGTCTGAGACTGATTTTTGATGAGCAAGCATTTCATTGAGTTTCTTGGAGGAGACACGGTCTACCTTAGCATTTGCTTGAAGCACTTCATACTAAAGGAATCGAATTTTTGAATAAGCTTCTAACAGCTCTCCATTCATTTTCTCCACTTCACATTTAGTCTCCTTGTATTGCACTAGAAGAATTTTGTAGTCTTCCTCGGCCCTCTTCATCTTTTTAATGGCTATGTTAGCCACCTTAGCATATTCACCGGTCTTCTCAAGGAGTGAATTGTAGGTCTCTTGCAGTCCCACGGCTTCTCCTACTTCCTCATCTTCAGATTCCTCAACTATTCCAATAGACTCCAAATCAGAGTACTCACCAAACTCCTTCACAAGTGTACCCAAATCATCTGAGGATTCCACATGTGCAATGGTCATAAATGCGGAGTAGTTTCCTTCTCCGTCACAGCTTTCCTCAGAGTCAGAATTTGATGAATCTGAGTCACTTAGAGTAGTGGCATAGACCTTCCTATTTGATTTCAAATAATTTGGACATTCTTTCTTGAAATGTCCGTGTCTATTGCATTCAAAGCACTTGATTCCCTGTGAAGATTGGGATTCTCTACTATCTTTCCTACGGAATTCCCTTTTCTCCTTCCCGGAATTTTGAAATTTCCCTTTGTCACCAAATTTCCCACTATTCTTAAGTTTTAAGAACTTCCGGAAGTTTTTCACAAGGTACGCCACATCTTTATCTACAGCATCTTCTTCCGAAGAATCATGAGATACTACCCTCTAATCAATTGTCTTAAGAGCGAGAGATTTGCTCTTCTTTTGCGTAGGCAGTGACAATTCATATGTCTGCAAAGAACCAACCAGCTCTTGAACTTTAATGTCGTCAAGATCTTTGCTCTCTTCAATAGCTGTTACTTTGGCACGAAAGCTTTCCGGCAGTCGACAAAGGATCTTCCTTACAATTTTAGAATCCCCTGTCTTTTCTCCCAAATTAAATTTGCCGACGACCACCTCTTTCAACTTGCTATAAAAAGAGTCAAAGGACTCATCCTCACTCATCTTGAGCTCCTCAAAGCAAGTGGTCAATATCTGTAGTTTAGTGTCTTTCACTTTCTTTGTTCCTTCATAAGTAGTCTCCAGAATCTCCTATGCTTTCTTAGCAATAGTGATATGTGAAATCCTGTGAAATTCTTTTGGAGAGACACCATAGAAAATAGCATTCAAGGCTTTGCTATTAGCATTAGCCGCCGCAAGAGCTACCTTATCCCAAGTGGATTTGGCAGCCTCCAGCTTAGTCCAACCCACTTCAACTGCATCCCACACAGCATCATCAATAGAACACAAAAATGCTTTCATTCGGACTTTCCAAAAAGCGTAATTATTACCATAAAAAAATGGTGGCACATTTAGAGATTGAGACCTATCCATCTCAATGTGGGGTCAAGGATCGCACTATGGTGTTTAAACCACAACAAGTGCACCTGTTCTGATACCAATTGAAAGTTCAAATAGCGTTGAAAACATTATGAACGTTTAGACCCCCAAACAACAAATTACCAATTCAAGCTTTATATCAAACAACGTATGTGCGGAAAATGACAACAAGCTTATAATAGAATTGATAAACAATCTAAATCATAAATAATCACAATCACAGTAGTAATTAAATTGTAAAGATAAAGGGAAGAGAGATGCAAACACAAGGACAACACACGATGTGTTATCGAAGAGGAAACCGAAGCCCTCAGTGTAAAACCTCTCCTCCGCCTTCCAAGCGTTTCAATAATCCACTAGAAAATGTAATTGGGATACATGAACAGCAATAGACACTCCAAGCCTAATCTACCTAGGTACCTAAGCCCTCCAAGCTTTTTGCTCCAATGAGGTTGTGCCGAACCTTTTTCTTCTCTAGCTTACCGGATTTCGCTATAAACCATAGCATTAACCAATAACCATTGGTCCCTTCCAAACTGCTTCCCTTAGCACCAAAAGAACCTTCTTATAGACATGGGTATGGTGAGAAAATGATTTGGTCAAGAACCTCTCAAGGATTTATTAATGAAGAGGAAGAGAGTAGAGGAATTTGAAGAGTCTCTTGGGTGAAAATTGTGGACGAATCAGTCTTGTTTTTCTCTAGGGTTTCTCTCTCAAAATTCTCTCTAGAAGCTCTCGACATTTCTTGGGTTTAAGGGGTATTTATACTAGGGTGAGATAGGAATGTGAAGATTCAGGTTTTTCAAAACAGGGCTGGTTGGCGGCTTGGCCTCACGACTTGGCTGAGTCGCGAGTTCAAGCTGCGAGTTAATGGCCTGGCTAGCTTGAGACTTTTGTCCTGTAGTGCAACAGTTGACGTGACTATTCAGCTCCCTTGCATGCTCCACACGTGCGCCAACTTTGGCGGCTTGCCAGTCACGAGTCACCCGCGAGTCCAGCCGCGAGTCTCTGCATCCTTGCACAGTCTTGAGCAGTTCTTCACACTTTCTTACTCACTACCCTTACATGATTCCCACTTAAATACATGATTACTAATTGCTAAAATACAAGCAAATTTGGCACGGAATAAAGCCAACAAAATGGTTGATTAAATTCAAACTTACATATTATCATATAGGGATTTTTATACACCAATTATACATGTTAGAAAACACTTATATACAGTCATTTAACCATTTATAGTAGAATTAAATACAACAAAAATCCCAGCAATAACATCAAATGTACTCACCCTAACTTTTTCTTACTTCTTTAATCATATATAATCATTAATTAGAAAAAACCTGAATCTACCTTCAACAAATCACCAACACAGTTTCAAAGTGTTGACACCTCATTTTGCAATCCGCATTTAACCTCACCTGGAAGGTAAAAGGATAATTTTGCCCTGAAAATATGCATCTTGATTCTGGTCATTAGATCCTTAATCTCATTTCACCAAAATGATCTTGGTGTTGTAACAATTAAATTGACTGGTCATAAGTCCTAATCAGACCACCAGATTAAAAGTTATCATCAAATCAAGTTTTAATAGCTGAGATGCACTATCACAAATTGAGTTCGAGTATATGTGATTATGAAAAATTGATTTCAATTGGTTATAAGTATAATCAATTTGAGATTGATGATGTGTTATAATTTGATTAGTTAAGACTATATTTTATGGTAGGGTTGCATACACCTAATTAACTAGATAGTTAAACATTAATTATTCAATGAGTAATTTGTGCAATTATCTTTTAATTAAAGTAAATTTGAAACCAATTAAGTCTGAAATGAGAGTGATTGGAGCCATTTAATGTTAATTGAGAGCTAATTTGGGACTTATTAATGTTAATTGTTTGTTAACCCTCATTAAATGACTTTCCATTCATATTTTCTCTATTACTACTATATAAACTCTCTCTCTCCTTCATTCTAAAGCACACAAAAAACCCCCTCTCTTCCCCTCTTTTGAGTTCTAGTGAAGTTAAGTAGTCTTGTCATATCTTGGTTTTCTTGAGACTCAAGGTATTGAGTGAGACCCACTCTTCCTCTCCTAACTCTTCTTTTCCTCCACCCTTAGGACCTCTACCAAGAGTCTTCTCCTCCTCTACCATATAGATCTTGCATGAAGGTATAATCCATTTCCATAACTTGTTTTTTGTGTTGCCATGATGAGAATTTAGGATTAAAGTATGATAATAATCATTGAAATTCTTTTGAATATATTTGAATGTTCTTATATGTTCTTTACATGTTTTTGGTTGTTCATCACATGTTCATGCATAACACTAGTTTCGATCTTAAATCCTCATAAAAAACATGAAAAATATGTTTGTTTAATAATTCTTTTAAATTCTTGAATCTAGGATATCACCATCCACACACATTCATTAGAATTTATTTTTTAATCCAAACGAAATGCTTAATAAATTGAATTAGGGTTTATCACATGCACACACTTTAAATTCAACATGCAGATTGATTGATAACATATCGGATGATATGATATGAATGTTGGCCACCATAGTCTAGAAAACCGGTTTCACCGAGCAAGGTGGGTGCCTAACACCTTCCCACCTTGTAACATAGCCTCCGAACTTAGATCAAAGGTTGATAAACCAATGTTTATCCTTGTAATTTTTAATTTTTAGATTGTACCTAAGAAACAAAACTATATACTTTATCTTAGATTGTATCTAGGACCAAAGCCATGTAATTTTCCTATGATCAATGTAAATTCAATTGAAAATTAATAAAATGAGGAATTTTTCAATTTTGGTTTTCTTATTTATCCCAATAACTAAATAAGTGGCGACTCCATTGTAAAACCCTTAATCTAAAGGGGAAAATATAACTAGCCGAATCTCCATTTTGAGAAGCAATAACACGACTCTACCCATTCACGTGAGTTTGGCCCAACATCCTAAAAATGGACCGGGGGCGCGGTCTCTCACACAAAGCTTCTTAAAACACTATATATATATATATATATATATATATATATATATATAGACTTACAAGTTCATGATTTCCTAATTTCACAAACCACAAATTTCATCTTCTAATAATCAAATTAGAGAACATAGAAGTGAAACTAAAGCAAACCAATCACACCATCAAATACTCAAAATAAGATGAGGTTTTTATTTTCTTACCCACAAACTTTGAAGCTGAAATCTTAGGGCTAATCTTTTAATTTCTTCCTTAGAGTGAGATATATGGTTTTGGTGAGAGAGGGAGGGCTGTTGGCGAGAGAGTGAGAGAAAGGTGCCGTCGATAGGAAAAAAGGAAGAAGAAAGAAATAAGAACAAAGAAAAGGAATAGGGAAAGAAGAATATGAGATGAACCTTCTGGTGCAGCCAAGAAAAGATAAGGGAGAAAGATTTGGTGGGGCACATGTATTGCTAAGGAAAAATGGTTGATGAGTCACCCTTGTAACTTTTAAAAATTACTTACCACCCCCCTCACAAACTTATATTCTATAAAGGTCCAAACTATAAAATAACTTTGTATATAAACCCTTACCTTTATAAACTTCTTTTCATAACGTTAAAAGAGCATGAATATTTTATAACATCAAAATATTAAAGCCTTATGCTTAAACTAATTAAGATAATACTAAGTATATATTCATAATACAATTGGTCATTCAATTATTTATAATCTTTACAATTCTTATTCAATGGCATTATAAAGTAATATGTTTATTAAATACTCTTTTATTAATTATAGAAAGAAAGTGGCTTAAAATAATAATTAATCACTCAAACACATAGTTTAACTATAAAGTTGGGTCAGAGTGTTACATATTGCCTCTTAAAGTGACCTGTTTTCCCACAGTTCTAGCATTGTACTTGTTGGCCTGATCTAGATTTACTTCTGTTCCGATTAGAATTTTTGGATTTTGATTTGCCCTGATTTGAGTTTCTATCAATACCTCTGCCTCTTGTCTCAAGATCTAGGGCAGAACCAGATCTTGAGGTTTCACCTGCATCTCTTTTGCGAATCTCCTCAGCCAAAACGATCAGTGCACGAATCTCATCATCAAAATCAATTTCTACAAACGACAATTGATTTGTGATAGTGTTAAATTTATTTAGATGTTGTGCTACTAATGCATTCTCTGCCATCTTCAAATTGAACAGTTTCTTCATCAGATGCATCTTGTTGTTTGCTGACGGCTTTTCATACATACCAGACAAAACCTTCATTAGATCTGCTGTGGTCTTCTCCTTTACAACATTGTGTGCAATAGACCTAGACAGAGTTAACCTGATGACTCCTAGTACTTGTCTTAAGAGCCCATTCCTCATCTTTCATAGTTGCAGGTTTTTCCCCTAGAAGCGGCAGATGCAACTTGGTCCCATAAAGATAATCCTCAATTTGCATCTTCCAAAATCCAAAGTTTGTGCCATCGAACTTTTCTATTCTAGATGCCTTTCCTGATTCCTCTACCATTGCTCACACTCAAACTTAGCCCTAGGCTCTGATACCAGTTGTAGGGAATTAACACAAAATTCCCAAACTTATGAGAAACAAAATAGAGAAAAACACACGCCAAAGAAAAATAATCACATGCGCAAGACAGTATTTACATGGTTTGGCAATTTGTCTACGTCCACGGAGTTGCAGGGATTTCACTATTATCAGGGAAAAATACAAAGTGCGGCAGTACAGTTTTTTTCTCTCTCAAAAACTATATCAAGAAAGCCCTAATTACCAAAACAACGGTTTCTATATCCTACGCTGCGACTTGGGCCTATCGGCCTAAGCCTCCATTCCATGGACTAAGTCTTAGAAAATCTCCCATTCAAAAACCACGCAACATTATTTCAGGTCAGGTCATCATTCGGATCAAACACAACTAGGCTCCACAAAGCCCAACATAAAGCCTATGATAGAGTAGAGTAAACTTTTTTGGAAGTGATAATGCGGAAGTTAGTTTTAGTGAGAGGTGGATCAATCTTATGATGCTATGTGTAAAATTTGTATCATACTCCATTCTTGTTAATAGGGAACCTAAGGGCTTTGGTTTATTCGTTTGGGGTATTTACTAAGGTGATTCACTCTCACCCTTTTTTTATTTTTTATTGTGTAATGAAGGTCTCCTTAGTCTTATCTCACAGGCTGATAGAGATGGTTCTATAAGAGGGTTTTTCTTTGAGCAAGAGAAATCCCATATTAATTACACCTGCTTTTTGCAAATGACACTTTTCTCTTTTGCATGATTAATAGAAATGATTGCCAAAAGGTTCTGAATATTTTGGAAACTTATGATAGAATTTTAAGTCAACAAGTTAATGGAATAGAAGAAAAATTTCCCTCTTTTTCAATAAATCTAGTTCTAAGGATATGAAGGAGGAAATTCAGAAGACATTGGGAAATTCAGAAGACATTGGGAACTTGGGAGTCATAGAATGATAGGCCAAGAATGTATTGATCCAGTGTGATGAATTTATTGATTAATTAGCCAAGTTTATTAATAAATCAAATTAACATGCAAGATGCGTAGTAGCACAAACAAATCACAAATTAAACTAAGTATGCAATGGAAAATAAATTGACACGTTGATTTGCTTACGAATGGGGAAAACCTACATGGCAAAAACCCCACCCGGTGATTTTAAGGTCACTACTCTTGAGAATCCACTATTATCAAAATAAGAGATTACAAGTAAAGGAATCCCAGTACCTTATACTAACCTACAATACCCTTAGCCTAATACCCAATTGGACTTATTCTGTAATGACAATCTCTCTTTTCAATGCACAGCTCCCAGTACGTGACTAACTAATTGCGCGAATCCCAGTACGCGACTTAATCACCAACTTGAGAAAGATATTGCTTGCAAAGTTCTTCAGTTCATCACACGATGAAGATCAAGAAGCTTCCTGGTTTCAAAACCGTAAGGTGTACAAACATAGCAGCTTCTTCAAGAGAAAGATGAACTAGAGCATATCTCTCTGGTATGCTTGTGAAAAACTTTTGCATTAAGTTACATCAGCTGTGACAACCCTTAAAACAATCCTTATATATGTTTAGGGTTGTGAGAAAAGAAAGCCTAAACACATACTCACGGATTGGATGAAAATCAGCTCTGAAAAAATGAATTTCATAAACCTTGACAGGTAGGGTATCTATCTAGCTGGCTGTCAAGCTTCGGGCTTCACAGCTTTTTAAACCTCGATAGATGCTAACTGTTGAGTTTTAAAATCTAGCACTTCATTACTTGATTCTTGGATAGACTTGTGTGGCTTTAACACTTGAACTTGAAACCTTGTTTCTTGAAGCATTAAACACATTCTAGATGTACCCAATTACAAGTAAAGTGCGTTTTGTCAAAGGATTAGCCAATTACATAAAATATTGACATATGTTCCTAACATTGAATCACATATATCCTAACAATCTCCCCCTTTGACAATCCTTGACAAAACCATAACAAACAAATGAACATATGTGAGAAGTCATAAATCACTCAACTCATATTCAATTGTTAAATACAATAAAATCTACCCTAACACAAACTCATGAAAAACTTTGCAAGAAGAGAGTTTATGGCAAGAAGACTTTGACAACCTATATTTCTGAAACACTTTAAACAAAACTCATCAAGACATCTTAGTGTGAAACAGAAATATAAGATTGCATACAAGATATAAGAAACATATGTATAAAGAAAGAAAAGAAACAACACATAGAGAGATAGGTGAATAACATACATTAATATATAAACCAAATATAAGTACAATGTATGTCAAATGGTCACAAGACCAATGTACAAGAGATAATGTATCTAAAGTAGAAGGAAAAGAAAAGATACAAGAGTCCTCACTACATCCCTCAAAGAATATGAACACTCCCCCTATTAGTATGACTACTCTCATCGCAAAACTACTCCCCCTTTTTGTCACAAGTGACAAAGGGTACAAGAAGCTAGAAAGCTTCACTCGAGAAACATAAAGATGATAAAAAATGATCAAGGGGGCAAAATGAATCCATAAAAATGCATGAATATAATGAAAAAAGATGCTATGGATGACAAGATAATAGAAAGATGCAAAACATGTGAAAAACAATGCATGCAAGAGGATCTCGACAAATCGAGAAGCTGTCGAGCAGACAAAAAGTTTCTCAATGGATCGAGAATCTGTCGAGAAGCTATCGAGACAAAGTCCAGAAAGCTTGATGGATCGAGATTGCGTTAACTTCTATCAAGATAAGATGAAGGAGGGGCTCGATAGATAGCTAGCTGTGGAGAGGTATCGAGAAGCTGTTGAGATTGCTTAAAAACAATTTTTCAAGGAGAGAAAAACATAGATATGAATGCAATTAAGCATGCTACTCAACCAAAGATCCAAGCAACATTTTAAGCTCACAAAATCATCTCTCAACAAAAAAACTGTTCAGCTTATAAATCCAAAACACACACACACACATACACGCGCGCGGGCGCGCGCGCACACACACACACACGCACACTAAACACATCTAACCAATTTTATATTTCAAAAACAAGTTAAGACAGTTTAATGAGTATACATTTACACAAGTATTCTTTGTAATGGCCAAATCACATTGTACCTGCACATGTATCAAGAGTAGCAAAGAATATTGCGTGTTATGTGTGAAAAACATTGCAAGATTGTATAAGTGTCTACATGTTATGACGATTTGAGATATGAGAAAATCACTTTAACTCATACACAATCATAACTGTTTGATGGAGACTATCACCTTTGAGGTACATCCTATAACTCCCACATCTCTTAGAATACACGTTTGCAATCATATATGAAGCATTTTGATCTTTTTGCTTTTATTTTCCTTTGCATATTTTTTCTTTTAATAAGCATATCATGCATGGGCATATAGGAGAGAGAAAAGAGATACCCAATGATGTTAAGCTTTTGACATTCCACTTTTACCACTATGCCGAAGTATACAAATGTTATTTCATGATTGACGGGCAATAGTGGTGAGATAGTTATTTATGCATTTCTCTTAGGATTTTCTAGTCTTTCTTGTCAAAAAGAGTGATACAAGTGTTAAGTAAAAGAGATCACTTAATCTTACTTATCACAAACACGAGCCACAAAGCTCATTTGCTTAGTTGTGCATAGAGATGCTCATCTAAGCTACAAAAGATACAAAGTTTAAAAAAATTTGTTTCAATGGCCATCCAAGGTACACAAGTACCAATGTACACATACACACACTGTTTTTGTATTTTTCAATTTTTTAATTTTTTTTATATGAAAAACAAAATAAAGCAAAACTAAAAAGAAAACAACCAAAAACATGTTGAACAAAAAGAAAGCAATGCATAAAACTAGACTGACTCAAAACATGAAAGCAAAACACACAAGCAATGCAAAAACAAAAACACAAAGGATAGAGAGAGAATAAGTGATAGAATCACTTGGAGCCTTTTTCCTTCCACACCTTAGAAGAACCTTTCTGTTTAGCAAACCCTTGATCCGGTGGTGAGGGGGAAAAGTTAAAACCGTTTAAGTTCGAAAGGAATGTGAGGGCTTTGAGAAGATCTTCAAGAGGACCAAAATAGGATGGAAGCTGATTCTGGTTTCCTGATGTGATCATGCTGTTGCTCTGTTGAATGGCTAGCCACTTATAGCAATTTGGTCGAGTATGTCCAGCTATGCCACATGATGACAGAAATGCTGCTTTTTCTGTTTGGGTTTTTGAGTATTTCCCTTCTTAGTCCTAGAGTTCTTAATTTTTTTCTTATCAAGTTTAGGAGGTGCTCTTAAGATAGATTTACCCTTGTCTATGTTCTCACTAGGTAATTCATTTTTAATATCATTATTCTCAATCTCAATATTATTAGCAGGAGGAACAAAAACATTAGTACTAGTAGAAGCAATACCAGGAGAAGAGAAATAATACCTTAATTCGGTTCGATCGGAAGCCAATTTCTAAAGACTGGGCATCTCATCGAGCTTAGCGCTTGAAGTCCTTTCCGACTGAGCTCTGACTTGGAACAGTTTTGCTTCAAGCTTCTTGGTTGTAAAGTTGTTATTTACAATATTGTGTTTTGTTGGCTTATATTTCGTGCCAAATTTGATTGTAAGTTTATTCAATCTTTTGTACATTGTATTTAATGTGGGATTTCATTGTAAGGGTTGTGTGATAGAGAGAGAGTGTAAAGACTTAAGCTATTGAAGACTGAAGAGTTTTCGCGGGTAGCTCACGACTTAGCATCCCATGAAGTGACTCATGTGCCTTGCATATGTTGGAATGCGGAGAGTCAGGCCAGGATGGAGACAGCTGTGTCTCTTGAGTATCTTGTGGGTAAGGCCTTCCCGCGAGACACCCGCGAGACATTCTGTTCTGTCAGCCTGTCCATTCTGATACATGCTTTCTGTGCCTACACTATTTATACCCACATTACCCACAAATGTTGAGGAGTGCTTCTGAGAGAAAACCCTAGCCAAACACCTTGAAAGTTAGAGATTGTTATACCCATAATCCTCTACACATTTGCTTGTGGAATTTCCTCAGCTCCTACCTCTCCATTTCCATACCATTGAGACGTTGATAGCCCAAACACTTACCACACCCTTTCAGAGTGTCAAGTGAAGTTTTGGTGCTGTTGGGAAGCATTGGAAGAAGCCAAGGATGGCAGATGCAACATGGAGCTTGTTGCAGGATCCAGAGAATTAGACAAGACACGGTTCTGAGAAGCCTTGTTGGAGTAAGAGCTTTGGAGGGCTTAAGTACATCGGGTAGATTAGGCTTGAAGGGTCTCTTGCTAACCCATGTATCCCAACTGATTGTCTAGTGGATCGATTTCCGCTTGGAGGGCGGCAGAGAGGTTTTTCACCGAGTTCTTCGGTTTCCTCTTCGATAACACATCGACGTGTTATCTTGTATTTGCATCTTTCTTCCCTACTCTTTACATTCCATTTTACTGCGTGTTGCTTTGATAATGGATTAGAGTAGCTTGTCTGTTTGTCCACTCGCATTTACACTATTCCGCACTTAGTATTAAGTTAGTATAAAATCAATCAAGCTGTAATTTTAATTTGGGGGTCTAAATAGCTCTTGTGTTTTATACACTTTTTCGAGCTTTCAATTTGGTATCAGAGTGGGTACACTCGCTGTGGTTTAAATACCTGCGTGTGTTCCTTGACCCTGTTTGAGATGGACCGGTCTCAATCTTTAAATGTTCCACCATATTTTGATGGTAGTAACTATGCTTTTTGGAAAGTTCGAATGAGGGCATTCTTGTATTCAATTGATGATACTGTTTGGGATGCTGTAGAAGTAGGTTAGACTAGGCCGGAGGCCGCTAAATCCACTTAGGATAAAGCAGCACTTGCGACGGGCAATGCTAACAGTAAAGCTTTGAATTCAATTTTCTGTGGTGTTTCTCCAGATGAGTTTCACAGGATTTCTCACATAACAGTAGCCAAGGAAGCTTGAGAGATATTGGAGACCACCTATGAATGAACAAAGAAAGTGAAGCATATAAAGCTGCAGATGTTAACCACCAAATTTGAGGAGCTGAAAATGAGTGAGGATGAGTCATTTGACTCTTTCTAGAGTAAGCTGAATGAAGTGGTTATTGGCAAGTTTAACTTGGGTGAGAAAACGGAGGACTCAAATATAGTGAGGAAAATCCTTCGATCATTACCGGAGAGCTTCCGAGCAAAAGTCACAGCTATAAAGGAGAGTAAAGATTTGGATGAAATCAAAATCCAAGAGCTCATTGGATCTCTCCAAACGTATGAGTTTGGACTGCCTTCTCATAAGACGAGTAAATTTCTTGCTCTTAAAACCATCACCGAAAGAATGGATGATTCCGCTGAAGAAGATGGAGTGGAAAAAGATGTAGCATTTCTTGCAAAGAACTTCTGAAAATTTCTGAAGATGAAGAACAGTGGGAAACCGTTCAGCAGAGGGAAGTTTTCATCATCCAAAGGTGATAGGAACAAGTTTAAGAAGAAAGATGAAAAGGATCCACAATCTGCTCAAGGCATTGTGTGTTATGAATGCAATGGCCATGGACATCTCAACAAGGAGTGTCCTAACTATCTAAAAGGGAAGGGCAAGGCATATGCCACAACACTTAGTGATTCTGATTCTTCCAATTCTGATTCTAAAGAGAGTTGTGATGGAGAAGGGAACTACTCCGCTTTTATGACTATTGCTCATGTGGAGTCCTCGGAGGACTTGAATTTGCTCGTGGAAGAGCTTGGTGAATATAGTGAAGTGGAGTCATCGGGAGTAGTAGAAGAATATGATGCTGAAGTAGATGAAAATGCAGTAAGTCTTCAAGAAAACTACAATTTCCTACTTGAGAAGTCAGGAGAATACACAATGGTGGCCAAGGCAGCAGTTAAAAAGATGAAAAAGGCAGAGGAGGACTATCGAAGTCTCCTAGTGCGATATAAGGAGGCCAAATGTGAAATAGAGACGCTGAATGAAGAGCTGACAGAAGCCTACTCAAAGATAAAATTCCTTGAGCTTGAAGTGGTTCAAGCCAATGCTAAAGTAGAGAGAGTCTCCTTCAAGAAGCATGATGAAGTCCTATCTCATCAAAAACCTTTTTCAGACAAAACTGGGTTGGGATATACTAGAGAGAGTAGTTCAGCAGCTAATATATCCAAAGAAGTTAAGTTTGTGAAAGCCAAAGAACCAAAAGAAGTTGTCGCTACTGCTGAGAAAGTCAAGGTGGAGAAAAATAGAAGCGTGACTGACCAACGGGCTTTGAATAAGCCTCGTAACCAATCAGTGGTTAGGTCTGAAGCCAAAGGGAAATCACTTCCAAAATCACAAAAAAGTCCAAGAATTCAACATTTCTGTCATCACTGTGGACTTCAAGGACACACCAGACCAAATTGTCATAAGCTAAAGGCATTGAAGAATGCAAGTGATCAGAGGTCAAAAGGACCTAGAAATGACAAAAGGAATTGGGCTGTTGAGCAACCAAGAGGCCGAGATGGTGATTCTGGTGTGATGGATGTGATGAAGATGATTGATGCCTTCACCACTTGTTTGGCAAGCTTCTCCAGAAGGTTTGAAGGACACAACATCCGTACCCAATCCTACAGGGATATCACCCTAAACGCACGTGCCGTGTGGGTGAAAAGGGGTACTCATGCATAAGAATAAAAACATGTCCATGCATTAATACTTCCTATGTTTAGGGACATATGTGCATGCATCATTTCATGCATATTTTACTTTGTGTCACTTGCTTCTGGTTTCTAGCATGTTTTGTTTACAAGCTTTTGCTTTGCTCTTGTTTTTGTTGATTTTCGTTTCTTGTTCTATTTTTTAGTGTGTTCAAAACATTCAAAAACCCATAAAAATTGAAAAATCTTCAAAAAGTTTGATCACATGTTTTGTGTATATCACATGTGAGTTTGGTCTAGTACCTTCGTACTAATGGTGTAGTGCATTTACGAGCTTAGCTTGTTTTATATGCACATTTATCTATGTGGAAGAAATCTTGAAAATTTTGTATGATTGTTGTAAATAGATCTTAAAGCTTGTCATGAATGATTGGTCAATAATCTTGTTAGTCTTGATACTTGCGTAGACTTGTACCTTTATCTCTTCCCACTTTTTTTTTTTTTTGCAATAGAGCTCACCAAATATAAATCTCCAAATGAAAAAAGATATTGAGCTGCAAAAGCCTGTCGCATATACTAATATTTGATTAGGAAAAAGAGAAAGCGACTTTTGTATTGAAATGTATGGTGCTCAAAAAGCCAAAGACTGTTTATCAATGTTGAAGCTAATTAATCAATTAATTTATAACAGGGAGTCAATTCGTTTTTAGCCTATCATAGTCTTATTTTAAATTTGTTATTTGAATTTTTTTGAAACTTTTTTTATAGTATTTGAGATTTAATTGTACTATTACATCCAACTGTGTAATATGTAATCATTTATTGAACAGTATAAGCTCAACTTTCTTACTGGACTTGACGAAAATGGCCACAAACCAATAAGTTAAACAAAACCAACTCAATCCACATGGATTGGGTTTTGCTTGAAGATTTCTCAACTGAAAAAGGTTGGATAGGGTTGTGAAATACCTCAAATCCAATCCAACCAACGAATGCACACCTTTATGCCTCTACGTAAAATTTGGCGATAAAACCTTATTAATGAAAATTGTTGAAAAATGCTTTGTAGTCTATAGACTTCATTTTCGCCTTTAAAGAGATCTCACCATATTTATATATTATATTTATTTTTTTAATAATTTATAGTTACCACAATAGAGAATGAATGATTTGAAATCTGTTTCTTCTAATTAACAAAGGAATATGAATTGTCTCTCTAAACTACAAAACTATTGACTTTCCTATAAAGCCAAAAGGCCACACCACAATATTAAAATTTAAAGTTTCATTATATAATTTTCTTTGAGAGAAGAGATAATGGAATTAGAAAACTATTGAAGAGGAAAATCTCTATGGCGTTTGGCGATTTCAGCCCTCCATTAACTAAAGTCTAAACAGTTAAGAAATATGCAGTGTTGGCAGGCTGCCACAAATTCATGTCCCTCCTTGGTTGGAAAAGTCCTACTTAATAAGGTCTATTTTTCTTTGTATTTTATTCTAGATTTACATTTATTTTTCTTTATTATTATTTTTATTATCAAACACTATCGATCAGTGTGGTTGGTCACTTTTTTGGGAGGAGTTTTTTCATTGCATGTAGAGTAAGCCTTTGTGCTACTCATAGCATTTCCTATAGAAATCCTTCATATACTTTATGTTAACATATATAGTGTTGTGGGTTTTAGGCCCAACTAGATTACTTATATAGCACACATTCTTGTACTACACTCTTATTTGTACTGCACACATATGCCTCATATATAAAGCACTCATGTTTATTCTATTTTTGGAGAAATACAATACAATTATTCAGTATTTCTAACATGTTATTAGAGCCACTGCTCTAACCCTCTGGTGTGTAGCTCTAAAACAGTCTTGTCTTCTTGGCTGTCATCCACTGCAACCGTTGTTGTGTGTAGCACCATTGCCTCCACCGCAACTCCAGTACATCAAAGACCACTGCCTTGCCACCACCACCACTTCTGCTTCTCCGATCAGACCACAGATTACACCATTAGAAAGTAATCTTTCTGATTTGGTCTTCTATGAAAAATTGTCTTCATCGGACCTTTCACGCACCTCCACGAGCTGCTACAAGTCTCGGCGTTAAAATCATGCGCCACCACGTGCCGCCAATCCTCTTCACGCACCGCCACGCGCTTCCACGCACCTACACGCGCTAGAACTTGGTCCGTTGACATCATCGGTTACGCCACGTCATCAAGCCACGTCATCATTGCTTGCGTTAGCAACATGTCAGCTTGCTTACGTTAGCACTCAATCAGCGATTACGTCATCATGCTGATGTCATCATCGTTGACTTTTTGGTTGACCATCTCCTTTGACCGTTGACTTTTTGCCCGAGTTTACTTTTTGCAGTTCAGGTGCTCTTTACTTAGTTTTTCGCGTAGATTCCATTTTTGTAGTCCGTTTTTGCATATTTTGCTTCTAAATGAAGAATAAGGATAAGTTTTCTTCTTTTTGCAATAATCGCCACTGATAATCCAGCAAACGTTTTTGCAATTTTTGCAAACGTTTTGGCCACAATATTGAGACTTGCTATTATCGCAACAAATTAGCTATTTCAATTTCTGATGATACTGTTGCTAACACTGAGAATGTCCAGCCAATGGCTCCCGTCTCTGCATAGTCTAAATCTTCAAGACGCACTTTCATCATGTCCATAGATGACCTTAAAAACATCATTGCTAATGTCATTCATACGGTTGGTAATGCATCTTATTCCTCTTCTCTCTCAACTTTATCTGGTATGTCTCTTTCCTCTTGGCTTATGGATTTTGCTTGTTGCAATCACATGACACCTCACTCGTCCTTATTTTCTGAACTTAAACCTGCACCACACCTTCTTAATATTCGCACAACAAAAGGTTCCACAATGTCTGGTCATAATATAGGTCCCGTTTCAACCTCCAGCCTCTCGGTTCTTGGGGTCTTTAATGTTCCTGATATTTCTTACAATTTATTTTCTATGGGACAATTAGTTGAGTTGGGTTGTCGCATTATCTTTGATTATTCTTGGTGTATTATGCAGGATCCAAGGACAGGACAAGAGCTTCGGACCGGTCCTAGAGTTGGGCATATGTTTCCCATGGACAACCTTCGTCTTCCACTTGTTGCTTCTGTTTTTGTTGCTGCAGCTGCTACAGTTTCTTCAATTCCTTCCCTTGCACTTTGGCATGCTCAACTTGGTCACGCATATTCCTCTCGGGTACAACAATTGGCTTCTAGAGGTTTATTAGGTTCAGTGTCTACAGAAAATTTTGATTGTGTTTCATGTCAGTTAGAAAAACAACCAGCTTTGCCTTTCAATACTAGCGAATCAATATCAACTGATATTTTTGACCTTATTCATTCTGATGTTTGGGGGCCTTCCTCTGTCTCTAGTATTGGTAGGTCTCGATATTTTGTTGTCTTTGTTGATGATTACTTTTGCTATAGCTGGATTTTTAATATGAAATATCGTTCTGAATTATTGCAAGTATATTTTAATTTTGCAAAAATGGTTGAAACTCAGTTTTCCAAACACACTAGAATTTTTCGATCTGATAATGCTCTTGAATACACTCAATATGCTTTTGAAGCTGTTTTGCATTCGTATAGCACTGTTCATCAACTAACTTGTCTAGGTACCTTTCAACAAAATGGTAGAGCCAAACGAAAACTTCGTCATATTCTTGACACTGTTCGTGCTTTCCTTCTCTTTGCCAAAGTTCCTGCTCATTTTTGGTGCGAAGCTGCTCTTCATGCTGTTCATGCTATTAATCGCATTCCAAATCCTGTTATTCAAAATCAAACTCCATATGAGCGCCTTTTTAGGTCACCTCCAGACTATCACCACCTTCGTTCCTTCGGTTCTGCTTGTTTCGCTCTTCTTCAGCCACATGAGCATAACCAACTTGAGCCTCGGTCAAGGCTTTGTTGTTTTCTTGGCTATGGCAAAACTTAAAAGGGGTATCGGTGTTATAATCTTGTCTCTCATCGTCTGCGTATCTCCCGCAATGTTGTCTTTTGGGAACATCGCTCCTTTGTCGAGCTCTCTCACTTCCATGCCTCCCTATCTTCCTCATCTGTCTTAGATCTTTTTCCAGATGAGGTACATATTCCTTCTATAGCTGCTCCTGATCCTCCTGTAGCTGCTCCTAATTCTCCTGTAGACTTCTTTGTCCAACCACCAGATATCCTCGATCCCTTTCCTAGTTCACCCTTTAATGAATAGGTGGAAGATGAACAAGTCAAAGACAAGCTACCCAACCCTGAGCTTGGGTCCCTTTCTCTTGCTCCACCTGAAGATCTAGCACAAGACATTCCACCTCGTCACTCAACTTGGGTAAGATTCATTCCCGTACATTTACTTGACTATCGTTGTTACACTGCCCTTACTACACTGCACGAGCCTCACACCTATCATGAGGCTTCTATTGACCCTTTATGACAGATTGTAATGAAAGAGGAACTTGATGCATTATCTAAAAACCATACTTGGGATTTGGTGACTCTCCTCCCCTGGGAAATCTGTGGTTGGTTGTAAGTGGATCTACAAGTTTAAGACTCACTCTGATAGGTCCATTAAACACTACAAAGCTCGGCTTGTTACAAAAGGTTTTACACAGGAGTATGGGATTGATTATAAAGAGACCTTTACTCTGGTTGCTCGTATCTAATCTGTTCGTGCCCTCTTAGCTGTTGTTGCTACTAGTAAATGGGACATTTTTCAGATGGATCTCAAAAATGCATTCCTTAATTAGGATTTAAGTGAAGAAGTTTATATGCAACCTCCTCCTGGTCTATTTTTTAAATCAAACAAGGTTTGTCACCTTCGATGTGCACTTTATGGCCTTAAATAAGCTCCACGATCTTGGTTTGCCAAATTCAGCTCTACCATCTCTCGCTTGGGTTACATGGCCAGTCATTATGATTCTGCCTTATTTTTTCGTCGCACTGACAAAGGCACTATTTTACTTCTCTTGTATGTGGATGACATGATCATAACTGGTGATGACCTCAGTAGCATTCAAGAACTCAAGGATTTTCTTAGTTAGCAATTTGAGATGAAAGATCTTGGACATCTTAGCTACTTCTAGGGTCTTGAAATCACTCATTCTACAGATGGACTTTATATTACTCAAGCCAAGTATGCCTCTGAACTCTTGTCTCGAGCTAGACTTACTGATAGCAAGACTGTTGACACTCCAATTGAGCTTAATGTGCATTTGACTCCCTTAGGAAGGAAACCATTGTCTAATCCCTCTTTTTATAGACGCTTGGTTGATAGCCTAGTTTATCTCACTGTCACTCGTCCAGACATTTCCTATGCTGTACACCAAGTGAGCCAGTATTTGTCTGCTCCACGATTAACTCACTATGCTGCTGTTCTGCGCATTCTTCGATATTTAAAGGGCACTTTCTTCCATGGTCTTTTCTACTTTGCTTAGTCTCCTCTTGTTCTCCGTGCATTTTTTGATGCTGATTGGGGAGGAGATCCCACTGATCATAGGTCCACACTGGTTATTGCTTTCTTCTTGTTTCTTCTCTGATTTCTTGGCGAAGTAAGAAACAAACTCATGTGGCCCGCTCCGATATTAAAGCAAAATATCGTGCCCTTACTGATACCACATCTGAGTTCCTTTGTCTACGATGGCTTCTTAAAGACTTAGGTGTGTTCACATCTTCTGCTACTCCTATTTATTATGACAACCAGAATGCCATTTATATTGCTCACAATGATGTCTTCCATGAACGGACTAAACATATCGAGGTCGATTGTCATTTTATCCATTATCATCTTGTCCATGATGTTCTTAAGCTAATCTCAGTCTCCTCTAAAAATCAACTTGTAGATATCTTCACCAAGTCACATCCTAAGAGACGCCTTCGTGATTTGGTTGACAACATCAAGTTGGTTTCACATTCATCTTGAGTTTGAGGGGGACTGTTAACGTATATAATGTCATAGGCTCTAGGCCCAACTAGATTACATGTATAGCACACATTCTTGTACTACACTCTTACTTGTACTGCACACATATGTCTCCTATATAAAGGCACTCATGTATATTCTATTATTGGAGAAATACAATACAATTATTCAATATTTCTAACACTTTACGATGGCTGACAGCGATACCACCTAAAATCACCATTGGTTCATTGCTAGTGTGCATGGCTTGGTTTGAGCCAGTTTGATTGGTGTCTATGAGTAGAGATGGTAACAAGAAAAACCTTTTTTACATTATATATAATTTAGGTTAGATTAACATTAGAAGGAAAACCGTGCTCAGTACATAAACCAAGGAAACATCCAACAGTTCACCATTTCAATCATGGTTTTCAGACCCGGACTGTTCATTGAACCGTAAAAGGGAGAGGTTCAAGGTTTTTAAGGTCGAACCGAGGTTGAACCGGGGTCGAACCGTGATGACGTTATAATTAATTTAATAATTATTTAAATATAAATAAATATATTAAATTAGTATAAATAGAAAAATTAAATTAAATTGACCAATTAAATATATAAATCTATCTTTCAAATATATTTTTTCATATCATAATTTTCACAGGACAAATAAGAAATATCATATCCTAAGCACACATAGATATAATATTTATTTATTTATTTATATGTTGATTAGTTAAACTCATGATAGGAATATTGTAATAATATAAGAATTAGAAGGACACTTAGTAATTTTTAATTAAAATAATTATTTAATAATTATTATATACTTAATTGTATTCACTATTTTTTCTCTACTATTCAAACTTTTTTTGAGTAAAAAGTAATACTTATTAGAACACATGCGAAAAATTTAACAAATAAAATATTATAAGTAATTTTAATTAATATTTACAATTTTTTTTATACCTAAAAAATCTAATGTTACAAAATATTTCACAACTTTTTTGTCACAATTATAATGACTATTTTTTCTCTACTATTCAAACTTTTATTGAGTAAAAAGTAATACTTATTAGAACACATGCGAAAAATTTAACAAATAAAATATTATAAGTAATTTTAATTAATATTTACAATTTTTTTTATACCTAAAAAATCTAATGTTACAAAATATTTCACAACTTTTTTGTCACAATTATAATGTAGCAAAGTTTGAATGGTCCTTTAATTATTATGGTTAATAATACAAAGTTTTTTTAGATGACACATGTTAGTAGGTTTTGTTAATTATTATTATTATTAGACACGCAAAACAAAAGCCAAGAACTGAAGAAAGAGGGTCTGTAACTTTCTCACGTGAGTGGGTATTAGACACGCAAAACAATAAAAATATATATAAATTATTTATTCAAATAAATTATTAATAATAAAGGGGCTGTAACTTTCCCTCAAAAAAAAAAATTAAATAAATAAATAAAGGGGCTGTAACTTAGAGGTAGTTGGGTCAAGCTGTCAAGCACATAAAACTTAGAGGTAATTGGGTCAAGCTGTCAAGCACATAAAACAAAAGGCACAAAACAAAAGAAACGGAAAAGCCAAACTAAAACAAAACAAAAGCCAAGAACTGAAGAAAGAGGGTCTGGGTTATTTAACGAAGTGGGAGGAGAAGAAGATTGGCAAAATGGGATTCCGGCAACGTAGCGGTGAGTTGGTGACTTTCTGGCGGCGGCAGCTGCATAGTGAGAGACTGTAAGTTAATATGTTACTGAAAGATGAGAGAGATCTTTTGGTTCCAGATCTGAAAAGATCCTACTTTGTCATATCCTTCTTCTTCTTCTCAGTTTTTTTTTTTTTTCCTCACGAATCTTTTGGTTCCAGATCTAAAAAATCCAAAGTGCATGCCGGCCAAATTTTTAGTTTCAGCTGGTATTTGCTGAAAAAAAAAAAAAAAAAAAAAAAAGGAACCGTGAGAACCGCGAGAACCGTTAACGGTTCTCAGAACCGTGAGGTCCGACCGCGGTTCGCACGGGTCCCTGTTTTTTTCCTATAGAGCGGTTCTTGATGCTAAAAGAACCGCAAAAATGAACGGTTCGAGATTTTTCTGGTCGGACCGTACGGTCCGGTCCGGGTTTCAAATCTTTGATTTCAATCACTCCCTTTCATGACAAATTATACATCAAGGAAACATCAAATAGTTCACCATTTCATTTCCATTAATCAATTTTATAATACTCCAAAAAGCCAAAAAATAAAAAAACGAGCAATAAGCACATTCTGTTTCTCTCTGTTTGACAAGTTGCTCTTTCGGGAGATATTTTAAAGTATATGATTTTGCTTTTTTTTTTTTTTTTTTTTTTTTTTTAAGAATGTCATAAAGAACGTCACCGATCAAAGCACCAAGCCACACAAGTAAGAGGATAGACCACACACAGTAGCCGAAAAGCCTTGCAACAAAAACCAAACCACCCTGGTTCACGGCTGGAGCTAGCTCACCTAAATTGCCATGATGGCCAATTGCATTCCGGCCCAAAAACATTAACAAAGAAAAACACAACGACCCAGAGCCGCATTACTTATGGTGACTAGCTACATTCAACCCAATAATATGAACAGAAATCATTGTAAATCACATGCACACACGATAAAGAAAAACTAATGGGATGAATATAATAATTCTTCGACATTGAGATTTCCAAGTGTAATCAATCCAATTTCAGTAAGAACTCAACAGCGTCAAACAAGCTTCCAGAAACAGTTGAATCAAAACAATTTCTCATAAAGAAGTTGATTCAAATTTTTTTTTTTCCCCATGTAGTTACAAGAAATCAAGCCATTAATTTGTTGTACCTAGCTAGCTAGCTACCCTACAAATCACGCTGTACAAACAGATTCACATACTGAAAAACGAAATGATGACGGTCATGAGCAATGTTAAATGTATTATTATTAGCAACGTGATGTGTTATACCATGTTGTGTATGCTAGAGTGAATGTGGAAGGGGAAGCATAGAATAGGAACACTAAGAACATGAGAGTTACGTGGTTCAGCCTTGACGGCCTACATCCACGGAGGAATCCCTTAAGGGCTACATCTTTATTGTATAAGAGTGTAGTACAATAACATGTGTTACAATGAACCCTAACATGAGTATATATAGGCGACTAAACCCTAGACTACTAGTACAAGCAGGAATGGGCTTGGGCCTATTATATTGGGCTAATATATGTCTAATATATATCTCTAACACCCTCCCTCAAACTCAAGGCGGAAGCTCGATAAAGGCTTGAGGTTGGATAAGCATGAGAAGATCACTTGGAGATACCTTGAAGAATGCCTTTGAAGAAACCAAAATGAAGAATGTGCCAATTGACCAATTTCGGAGTTTCAAATGAAGAAACGGAGTCCAAAATTGGAATCTACGCGAAAAACTGAGCAAGATAGGCCATTTCGGAAATTTTAAACTTTTGGTCAAAAGTCAACGCAAAAGTCAAAGTCAACGAAAGTCAACGAATTTGGTCAAAGTCAACGGTCAGTGCTCACAGGTCAGATCCAGGTCGGTCCGGGTCAACGGTCAGCTAGGTGACGCGGTGCTGACGAGGCGACACTGCTGACGTGGCTAGCGACGTGGTTGATGACGTGGTGATGACCTGGATTAGGGCTGACGTGGCAACGGCTGGCTGGTGCTGACGTGGCAAGATGACGTCAGCAGCAGTCTTCCGGCGCGTGTGGCGCGTGCATGTATTCCACCGGCACGTGCTGGAACTTCGGAAGGCGCGTACGAGCGCGTGCAAGGGAGATTGATGCTCGGACTTCGGGGGTTTGGCAGATCGGCGAGCTACGAGGCCGTCATGGCGGCGCGTGTTGCCGGAGGAGGACTGCTCCTTAGGAATCCGAGGCAGTGCGTGGAAAACTACGCCGAAATAGCGGAAGCGCGTGGGGGCGCGTGAGCTGTTTTGGTGAGATCAGCTTCCTGGGTTTTGATCGCGAGAGGCCGTGGAGCATGTCTATATGGTTGGTTTCATCAGGTAAAGCCTCGATTTGCACAGATCTGAGATTGAAGCCACGGGTTTGCTTGAGTTTTGGATCTTCGAGCACAGCAGTTACACAACAACAATGATTTCGTGGGAGCTGTGTGATGCAGTGGGTCCTGATCTGAAAGCAAGCATAAGCACCGTCGTGGATCTGTGTCACGCATGTATTAATCTTCTTTACTGTGTAGAGATGTTTGTTTGATGCCAAGGACGAAGTTTAGCTCTGATACCATGTTAAATGAAGTTATTATATTAGTAACGTGATGTGATATACCATGTTGTATATGCTAGAATGGATGCGGAAGATGAAGCATAGAATAGGAACACTGAGAACACGAGGGTTACGTGGTTCAGCCTTGTCGGCCTACATCCACTGAGGAATCCCTTAAGGGTCACATCTTTATTGTGTAAGAGTGTAGTACAATAACTTGTGTTACAATGAACCCTAACATAAGTATATATAGGCGACTAAACCCTAGACTACTAGTACAAGTAGGACTAAGCTTAAGCCTATTACATTTGGCTAATATAGGTCTAATATATATCTCTAACAAGCAAGAATTAATGATGGAACAAAGATTCAATCTTGGACCTCTGGAAGATATGAATGAAATCATCCTGGTATGGTATGTTGTCAGTTGTCACGTACATGAGGATCAACTTCACCACAAATTTGTAGCATTTCCAGTTCCGGCACTTGTTGCTGTACTCTATGATAGACATAAGCTAGTAGATCAACATAATCAGGGTTAAGTTCCCAAAACCAACAATTTGGCTTTCTATTAACAGCCAAATTAGCACCCTCAACTACACTTTCTATGTTTGTATTTGTTTTGAGTTTACACCCTTTATCTTTGTATTTATTTTTATTTTGCACCCTTTATGCTTGAGCTTATTTTGATTGTGCATGCTCTATCTTTGGGGCTACCACTCACATAGGAAACCTTTAGAGAATTTATTGAATTCTTATGGCCAGAAGTTTTAGCTCATGCAAAAGGTATGGATGTGGTTGGTGAGGTAAGTGAAACTTAATTAATGTTTGGATTAGTGACAAGGTTTTATAATGGGTTTAGGTATTACAACAATCTAGTTTTGTATTGATTTTGGGTTATATGTTGAGTAAAAACCTGCTAAATTTAACTGATTTGACCAATCAATATTAGATGATGTCAAATTGTTTTTTCTATGGTGGAGGCAGTTAGGCCAAAATTTTGGCCAAATACAACAAATCTGTCATATGTTTTTTGGTGTTTTGGAGGCCAGCAGATAGGCTTGCTCATGAGCAAGCTCAAAATAGACCCACTATTTACTCTTTATATCACCATCCTCCAAATTTTCCATTAGTATTACATGGGCTTGGGCAGTTCCAAAAATTGAAATAAAGTACAATAAAAGTGGTAGGCCCAAGAGAATTGGGCTTGCTTTTTGTGGGACACTAGAAAATAGAGGTATCAAGAAGTGATAGGTGTTTTCAAGCCTTCGATCTTCTGTGATGGACAAGTGTCTTCAAATCTTCCATGTAATGGACATTCAATATTGTATATTTTGCCAAGACACATATAACGTTATTACCATACTAACACATGGCATATAATTTCCAACTTTGTGTCATCATTTTTAAAATTACAAGTGGCTTTATATCAAATATATGTTTTAATTAATATAATTATATTTATAGTGCAAATACTTGGTATAATGATAAAAATAATCATTATAAAGTGGATAACAAATTTAAAAATTCAAATCTACCACGCACACAAACACAAATATGCTATTATTCATTGCACAATTACACACCAACCTAATCATATCTATCAGCCCAAATGGGGAGTGGCTTAAATTACATTTGATAGGGAGTGCTTTAAATTACATATTTTTTATATGTTAATTGTAATATTCAAGAAGGACGGACATTATTTGCTTTTTTAGCAGTTGTAATAGAAACAAAATCTTAAAAAATTTCGTAGTTACCATAATTAATTTTTTTTGGGTAAGTGTACCATGTACATGGACAAGTGATAAAATCACTGCAAATTTATTAAAAAATAAGCCTTAAAAACTTAAGTGTCAATTAAATATTGTATGTTATAATTTAATGTGATTTGGTTAGGCACTAGATTTCTATCACAACATCTCTACACACCAACTAAACTTGGTACTTAATAATGAGAAAATAAAGTTGTAGAAAATGAAATGCAATGGAAAATATTCATAGGTTTTTTTTTTTTTTTTTTAATATGTAAACCCTCTATGCATGGATAGGAAGAAAACAGCAGGTTCAAGCTAGTCGAATATTCTACTATTTTTTTAAATGATTAAAACGGACAAAGAGAGAGGTGAAAAAAAGGACAAAAGAGAGGAGGTGGGAGAGGCTTCCATCATAGCAAAAGAGAGAAGGCTTCTAATTGTAATTTCCTCTTCCTTGTGTGATTTTTCTTATTGGGTAATTAAGGTGATGCATTCCCATTGAAAAATGACAAGGTAGTGTTTTGGCAAAATAGGAAAATACATATATGGAGCTTCTATGCATATGCGTGCTTGTACTTGTATTGCATGTAGTGCCGCTGCTTTGAAAGATGGTACTCTGTTTTGATATGGTCAAAACCTATTGCATGCAAGTATGATATATCTATCTAAAATTTATTGTTGCAACTGTAGTGCCTCCTTATCATTTTGTCATATCTTGGATAAGTGGTGACGACAGATTGGCCCTTTTTTTTTCCTCTGACACCATCTTGCACAAATACAAAATATAAATATAAATCAAAATTTAATTTATTATACTATTGATGTGGCACAAATTACATTTATTATGACATTAATTAATTTTTAAGTATCTTGTAATTAGAATTGGTAACCACTACGCACCTTTGGTGCGGTAGTCACTCTACAAGTATAAATGTTTGTAGGGTGTGGAGAGTAAGGGACATGTTTCAAGTCTCCAAAAGGAAGATTCACACGCATATACACTTAGATTAAGTTAGAGTAGAAATTCTATCTTGTATCAAAAGAATTGGTAGTACAAATTTATTTATTATATTGTTGATGTAGCACCAATTAAATTCATTTGACATTAATTTGTAGCACCAATTATACTCAAGGGTTCTCAAGTCGTGATAAACAAAAGTGGTGTTACAGACACAAACTATTTTATAACATTTTTACAAAATGTTGATGTGGATAATCTCTTATTAGTTTTCATTTAGGCCCACCATTAATATTATTTTTTCATTTACCAATAATCACTCATCACATCAGCAGTTTGTAAATTTTTTTGTAAAATAGTTTTTATCTCTAGCATTATTCGATAAACAAACTTAGGATACTTCTTGTTGTCCATAGTTCTGGTCTGCAATCTCCGCTGTGAAGGAAAAAGACTTATTGTGCTCCTTGTTATTAACCCAATATTCCTTATCTCAATTCATTTTTCCTTTACATTGAGTTCCTCCACCTCCTCACTCCATTTCTGCTACAAGGAACGCTTCCCAACGTGTTCATATGTTGTGTCGTCTTAACAATTCCATTATTTCATTCTTGACCTTCATTGTTGTCCGTATGTACGCCAACGTCACCTTTTCCTTGCTCACAACCGCACACCATAATTAAATTATTCATTCCCCCAAGGTACCTATTGCTATTGGGTAGGGTAATTAACTTCTACATCACCGGTCACCATGCATAACCAACTATCTCACATCTATTACAAAACTCAGGTAGCTGTCACGCAGCAGAAATGGAAACACGCATTAATTTAGCAGCCCATGCATGCATGGGAGGAAACATCTCAAGACCGATAAAACTTACAGAAGTTAACCACATTTCTTTAAATACTGTTGAAATTCAATCACACAAACAATGAACAAAATGTGTTTGGAGAGAGAAAGTTCTCTCTGTGTGTAATTGTAACAGAAAAGGAAACTGATCTTATCTAACAGAATTTCTAACAACCTGTCCACATGGCTGTACAGTACTCAGTGCTACTAATTACATAATTACAAAAAGTCCTCAATTAATAAACGACTTGTAGCATAAGGAACTTTCATCAGAATACGACCTATAGTTTATGCAGATCGATCTCAATTGGACTTGACCTTTATGCGTCATCTTTGACAAATACTTAATTACCTAACTGTTTTACAAGTTGCTTTTTCTTTTTCGAGATATTTTAACGTTTATCTCTCACTCTTGTATAAATATATAACTCCATGCATCCCGGTCAAATTAACTAGCCAAATTAATAAACCACTGTCCACTGGGGCATTAATTGCATCTTATAATTTGAATAGCTGCCTATATATGAAACCTCCTTCCAAGTTTCAGAGTTATTTAAAATTTTTTATTTGGTTTTTTTGAGACTTTTTTTTATAGTAGGATTCGAGATTTAATTTTTAAAAAAAAAAACTATATTATTACATCCAATTGTGTAATTTGAAATCATTTATTGAATAATGTAAGCTCCATTTTCTTACTAGCCTTGACAAAATGGCCACAACCCAATAAATTAAACAAAACCAACTCAATCCACATGGGTTGGGTTTTGGTTGAAGGTTTTTCAACCAAAAAAAAGTTGGATAGGGTTGTGAAATACCTCAAACCCAATCCAACCAACCAATGCATACCTCTATGCCTCCGTGTAGAATCTGGCTATAAAACCTGATTAAAGAAAATTGTTGAAATTGCTTTGTCGTCTATATATAGACTTCATTTTGACCTTTAAAGAGATCACCATATATATATATATATATATATTATTTATTTATTTTTTTGATAATTTATAGTTAGCATAATAGAGAATGAATGATTTGAAATCTGTTTATTCTAATTAATAAAAGATTACAAACAGTGTCTCTAAGCTACGACACTATTGACCATCCTATATGATATTTCAAGAAAAAAGACCATACCACAATATTAAAATTCAAAGTTTCATTATATATTTTTCCTTTTGATTTGCTTTGAGAGAAGAGATAATGGAATTAAAAAACTACCGAAGAGGAAAGTCTTAGGCGTTTGGCAGTTTCAGCCCTCCATTAATTAAATTCTAAACAAGAAATTTGCGGTGTTGGCGCTGCCACAAATTCGTGTCCCTCCTTGGGTGGAAAAGTCCTAAGGTCTACATATTTGCAAATCTCAATCAATCGGTGTCCTAATTAAGGATTTGCCATGCTTATCACTCAATACTTCTCAACAAACTCTTTAAACACAAATAGGGCTTTCTGATAAAAATCTTCGTATTTTGTTCTAGATTTACATCTATTTCTCTTTATCATTATTTTTATTACCAAACACTGTCGATCAGTGTGGTTGGTCACTTTTTTGGGAGGAGTTTTTTCATTGCATATAGAGCAAGCTTTTGTGCTGTTCACAGCTACGTACGACATCTAAAATCACCATCGCTGGTTTGCATGGCTTGGTTTGAGCCAGTTTGATCGGTGTCTATGAGTAGATGGTAACAAGAAAAACCTTTTTTTACATTATAATTCAGGTTAGATTAACATTAAAAGGAAACCCGTGTTCAGTACATAAACCAAAACTAAGCATAGTATCCTTTCGTTTACCATTATACATCAAGGAAACATCTAATAGTTCACCATTTCATTTTCAAAAAGCCAAAAAATAAAAAAAAGAACGATAAGAACTTTTTTCTGTGTGTTTGACAAGTTGTTCTTTCGGGAGATATTTTAATGTATATGATTTTTTTTTTTTTTTTTGGGACTACATTAGGGGGCTTGGGATTGGAAACCATCCAACAAAATTTATTCAAGAAATCATCGTAAGAGTAATTCTACGGTACCCCCCCAAAAAAAGGGGGGGTACGGTACCCACTAGTAGGTAACCTGCTACATCAGGTTACTTTTTTCTCACATTTGACGCTTCCATCCTCACATTGTGCAGTTCCAATATCACATGTGACAGTTCTCTTCTCACATTTAGTGGTTCCCTTACCTTTTTCTCACATTTGACGGTTCCATTCTCATATTGTGTGGTTCCAATATCACATATGACAGTTCTTTTCTCACATTTGATGATTCTCTTACTTTTTTTTCTCATATCTGACGGTTTCATTCTCACATTGTGCGGTTCCAACATCACATATGACAGTTCTTTTCTCACATTGGGTGGTTCTCTTACTTTTTTTCTCACACTTGACGGTTCCATCCTCACATTGTGCAGTTCCAACATCACATGTGACAGTTCTTTTCTCACATTTGATGGTTCCCTTACTTTTTTCTCACATTTGACGGTTCCATCCTCACATTGTGCAGTTCCAACATCACATGTGACAGTTCTTTTCTCACATTTGATGGTTCTCTTACTTTTTTTTCTCACATCTGACGGTTCCATCCTCACATTGTGCGGTTCCAATATCACATATGATAGTTTTTTTCTCACATTAGGTGGTTCTCTTACTTTTTTTCTCACACTTGACGGTTTCATCCTCACATTGTGCAGTTCCAATATCACATGTGACAATTCTTTTCTCACATT
Source organism: Quercus aquifolioides (assembly GCA_019022515.1). NCBI lineage: Eukaryota > Viridiplantae > Streptophyta > Magnoliopsida > Fagales > Fagaceae > Quercus > Quercus aquifolioides. The sequence goes on along the minus strand of CM032336.1, from coordinate 7,229,292 downwards.
TGACGGATCCCGTACTTTTTTCTCACATTTGACAGTTTCATCCTCACATTATGCAATTCCAACATCACATGTGACAGTTCTTTTCTCACATTTGGTGGTTCCCTTACTTTTTTTTTTCTCACATTTGACAGTTCCAACCTTACATTGTGTGGTTCCAACATCACATATGACAGTTCTTTTATCACATTGGGTGGTTCCCTTACCTTTTTCTCACACTTGACAGTTCCATTCTCACATTGTGCGGTTCCAACATCACATATGACAGTTCTTTTGTCACATTGGGTGGTTCCCTTACTTTTTTCTCACACTTGACGGTTCCATCCTCACATTGTGCAGTTCCAACATCACATGTGACAATTATTTTCTCACATTTGGTGGTTCTCTTACTTTTTTTCTCACATCTAACGGTTCCATCCTCACATTGTGTGGTTCCAACATCACATATGACAGTTCTTTTCTCACATTGGGTGGTTCTCTTACTTTTTTCCTCACACTTGACGGTTCCATTCTCAAATTGTGCAGTTCCAATATCACATGTGACAGTTCTTTTCTCACATGTGACAGTTCTTTTCTCACATTTGACGGATCCCTTACTTTTTTCTCACATTTGACGGTTCCATCCTCACATTGTATAGTTCCAAGATCACATGTGATAGTTCTTTTCTCACATTTGGTGGTTCCCTTACTTTTTTTTTCTTACATTTGATGGTTCCATTCTCATATTGTGCGGTTCTAACATCACATATGACAGTTCTTTTGTCACATTGGGTGGTTCCCTTACCTTTTTCTCACACTTGACAGTTTCATTCTCACATTGTGCGGTTACAACATCACATATGACAATTGTTTTGTCACACTGGGTGGTTCCCTTACTTTTTTTCTCACACTTGACAGTTTCATCCTCACATTGTGCAGTTAGGGGTGTCAAATAGGTGGGTTTGGGGTGGGCATAATTGGGTTGGGTATATAAAATCCATTTACCCATTAAAACTCATTTAGCTAATTACTTCTAACCCAAACCTAACCCAATCCAATTATTATGGGTAAACCCCAACCCACTCAATTACCCAATTATTAAAATTACCAAAATGCCCCTAAAGTGTAAATGACCAAAGTATTCTAAAATCTTCAAAAATGACCAAAATACCCCCAAAACCCAAATAAATGATCAAAATACCCCAAAACCTAAAAATTACCAAAATACCCCAAAACTCAAAAAATGACCAAAATACCCCGGAAACCTAGAAAATGACCAAAATACCCTTGAAACCCAAAAATGACCAAAATACCCCCAAAACCCAAAAAATGACCAAAATACTCCTTGAAACCTAAAAATTACCAAAATAATCTCGTCACCTACAAAATGACCAAAATACCCCTAGAACCCAAAAAATGACCAAAATACACCTGAAACCTAAAAATTACTAAAATGCCCCTAAAACCCATAAAATGACCAAAATACCCCTAAAACCCAGAAAATGAGCAAAATACCCCTGAAACCTATAAATGACCAAAATACCCCTGAAATCCAAATGTGGGGGAGAGCTTGAGTGGTAGTGAGTATAACGGCTAGTCATGGCAGAGCCAGGTCCATAACAAGCTGAATCGAGGGGCTCTGAGCACGATGATCCCTTCCTTAACCTCGAGTGCAGGCGACCGTGAAGGAAGTGTCCACGCCGCACACCCTGACCGGGGTCACCCACGAGAAGGGAGATCCTCACCCACTTGCAGAAGAGATAAGAATTCAGAGATGTGCTACTGCTTCTATATTAAATGCACCACACCTACTTTCCTGGCCGCATTTATGTGGAGAGGATCCCTGAACAGTGTTTCCTTAATCACCGCAACTCACAGAGGCCAGAGAATGTAGTTGATGGGACATATACTCAAGTGAGCACCTAGATGGTTGACAAGTGTATGATTAGGATGTGCTGAAGAGAGCTATATAATGTAAAAGATCTCCCATCAGAAAAGGGAGAGGAAAAAAAAGGAAGTAGGAAGGGTTGTAATGTTAAGAACTGTTCAAACTTTGAGAATTATTGTATAAAAGTATAATTCATCTCCTCGGACGTACACTTTTCTCCAAGTCTTACATGCATTTTTCACTTGTCCATTGTCGAAACAGTTACTAGCCGTTGTTGCACTCTCTAAGACCTAGCTCCTTAGCCCATTCTCTACAAATTCATTGTGTTAGGCTCATCAAACCATCGTCCAAATCCCTTTTGGGCCTGGGTTGAAAAATTGTGACCCCACACAAAAAAATGACCAAAATACCCCAAAAACCTAATAAAATGACCAAAATACCCCCGAAACATAAAAAAAGACCAAAATACCCCTGAAACCAAAAAAAAAAAAACCAAAATACCTCTAAAACCTCAAAATGACCAAAATACCCCCAAAATAAAAAAAATGACCAAAATACCCCTAAAACCCAAAAAAAGACCAAAATACCCCCGAAACCCAAAAATGAACAAAATACCCCTTAAACCCAAAAAATGTCCAAAATACCTCCAAAACATAAAAAATTACTAAAATACCTCTGAAACCTAAAAAATGGCCAAAATAACCCTGAAAACTAAAAATGACCAAAATACTCTCGAAACCTTAAAAATTGCCAAAATAACCACGAAGCCTAAAAATTGACCAAAATAACCATAAAACCTTTAAAATGGCCAAAATAACCACAAAACCTAAAAATTGACCAAAATAACCTAGAAACCTAAAAATGACCAAAATAGCCCCTAAACCTAAAAATGACCAAAATACCTCCTAAACTTAAAAAATGATCAATATACCTTCAAAACCTAAAAATTAACTGAAAGACCCCCAGAAACCTAAAAAATGACCAAAATACCCCTGGAACCTAAATACGACCAAAATAACCCCTAAACCTTAAAATGACCAAAATATCCTCGAAACCTAAAAAATTACCAAAATACCCCGAAATCTATAAAATGACAAAAAAGCCCCTTAAACCTGTAAGTCGATAAAAATACACCCTAAACCTAAAAAATTACCAAAATCCCCTGTAAAACTAAAAAATGACCAAAATACCCCCTAAACCTAAAAAATGACTAAGATACCCCAAACCCCTAATTTGGTAATTTTAGAGGCTTCAGGTGTATTTTGTTCATCTTACGGGATTAGTTGTATGTTGGTCATTTTAGATATTTTGAGGGGTATTTTTGTCGTTTTATAGGTTTAGAGGTATTTTGGTCGTTTTAGAGGTTTCAGGGTATTTTTGGTAATTTTAAAGGTTTCACGTTGTTTGTGGCCATTTTAAAGGTTTTGTGTTTATTTGGGTCATTTCAAAGGTTTATGGGTGTTTTCATCACTTTAGAAGTTTGAGGGTATTTTGGTCATTTTTTAGGTTTTAGGGGTATGTTGGTCACTTTTTAAGTTTAGGGGGTATTTTGGTCATTTTTAGGTTTCGGGATTATTTTTGTCAATTTTTAGACTTCGGGGTGATTTTGGTCATTTTTAGGTTCCAGGGTTATTTTGGTCATTTTTAGGTTTCTAGGTTATTTTGATCAATTTTTAGGTTTCGGGGTTATTTTGATCAATTTTTAGGTTTCGAGGGTATTTTGGTCATTTTTTATGTTTCAGGGTTATTTTGATGTTTCCTTACAATTAACAATTCAATCGTCACAGTAAGCACTACCAATATCACATCTGACCAAATTTTACATTTGGGCTTATCATTTATGTCACTTTTTTACTTACTAATAATCGCTCATCACAATAGTAATTTTTTTTAAAGTTATTAAAAAATTTAAATCTAAAATCGAAAACCAAAAAAAAAAAAAAAAAAAAAAGCTAGAATTATCTTGGTTTCTTTCACAAATATTTGAATATACCAATTAACTTCCTACGTATCTCCCTTGGTAACTTCCATCACATTCAGGAGCATACCTCTCTATAAAATAACGTAGTTGAGATCACTTTCTTGATGTTTATATTTTTATTATTTATATATGATGGTGAACCAAAAATTAGACTATCTCCAATTCGTCTATAGTGTCATTCAAGACCAGAAATGTCATCCAAGTGCAAGAAGGTCGTCCAACATGAAGTCACTTGGACGACCGCCAAACACTTAGAAATTTTCAGAGTAAATCTATATCCAAAAGCTTATGATTCGGACCATGTTATACTATTCTAAAGTAGAAGCAAAATCTTTATTCATCGCTCTAACTTCCCGCTAAATTCTTAACTTCTGATGGCAGTTATAGAAGTTAAGTCTAAACCTTCTAACTTCCATCCACGTTGAGGAAGTTACTAAACAAGTAACCACTCCAAAGCTCACTACAAAAAGACTCAGCCATATGAAATCAAAGTAAGTTTTTCACCACTTATAGAGTTGGAATTCCTGAGTTCAAGAGAGAAAACTAACTCAAGCATCAGCGGGTTCTTGGCCAGTTCACCCCGGTCACCTTTGATCTTGTGCTTCTTTCTTTTCAGGTCTTTCAAGCAATCTCAAGCCCATTGAAGCCCGGATAAATTAACATTTATGTGTGAGATTAATAGGGATAAATTATTTATTTATATCTATTAATATATATTTTAAGATGTTCTTTGCAACATCTTAGTGGCATTAGCTTGCTAGTAATACGAACATGTTTTTGCTTGTGTACAGATTTTTTTTTTTTTTTTTTAATCTCACACATAAAGGCACAATTATAAATTTGCCAAGTTTCAATAAAAAGATAATCCAAACACAAATGAATCATTCCAAAGCAATAAGCAAAATGAGAAAAAAAATTATCTTGATTAAACAAATAGTTAGATGTTTCACTAGCACAATCGTCCACATATATCCCATTACATATATAAACCGTTTCATTTTTTCCTCCAAGACATAAATTTCATGTTTTTGAAAAGCAACACACTCATATCTCCACCTAAAAAAATACTTACACTCCCCATGCTTGTCAATATTTACTCGAGCTATAAGTTACAGATGTAACAAATACTCTCCAAAGTGCAGCCAATAAATGTTTGTAGCTATGGTTGTTCTCATCTGGAATGAGGCCACAGAGCAAGACGAACCTTCTTCTTGGTCCCTGCATGTCAAACAGCTTTTGTGAGAACAGAATAATTGTTTTCCATTGGACATCTATACATAAAATGAAGATGATACACAAGTCAGCTCAAGGTGATTGGCCAGTAAAGGGGCCTTTCAACTGCGGTCAATAGTCAGTATTTACACTGAGTTGAACTTATTTCCATACAATTTATTGGGCTCACATTAGACTAAAATGTTCAAAGAATAAGACAGGAATCAAAATGTTCAAAGAATTTTCATCACTTTAAAACTCATTATAATTTCAAAGAAAACACTTCCCTAGACCACCTTGACCCTGGTGGTGCTTTTGGAAAAGAAGCTGGGAACTAAATTCACCCCCTGCTATGACCAAGGTTTAAACTTCTATCTCTTCTCTCTAATTTTGCAGCAACTGAATAAAGCATAAAGCTTCTCCTATTTTTCCTCAGCAATCAAGAAATGTATTTAATTATCTCAACAGCCTATATCGTCCTAGCATAATGGTAACCTGAAATCCCTAAAACCATCAATCTAGACCATCATGAAATACTAGCAAATTATACTCAATCAGTTTAAATTCACAAAGCAACTAAACAATACGCACCGCTTGTTCATGGACCAAAAACCATTGGCATTACTCCTAAATCTCTCTTCCCTGGACCATTTGCTTCCATTAGTACTAGGATGTGCGTGGGCATAGCCTGATATATTTCCTTTCCCCTTTACTACCTGCAAAAGAATTGAACCACACAAACATTGAATCAACAAAACAACACACACAACGCAAATACAAATGAACTAGACTCAATCTAATCAACAAAACAAGTTACTTCTCTAAAACCCAAATCCAATAATTCACCCACCAAATCACACACTCAATATGAATTGATAAATGGTTGCCAATGCCATCTACCTTTAAAGTAATATCACCACCAAGAGTGTTGGGCAGTCAAGCATTGGTCTCTGATCTGATTAACAGTGATACGGCAGAGTGGAAATATGAATTGATTCATCAGATTTTTGTACCACATGAGGCTGAGATCATTTTGGGTTTGCCACTTAGCTCAACTCTGCCTTCAGATACCTTGATATGGAGTACAACCTCAAATGGGAAATTCTCAGTGAGGAGTGCCTACAAAATTGCAATGGAGACTAAAGTACAACCCGATTCTGGTTCCTGTTCAGACAATAGTAATATGAAGACACTTTGGAAGGTGCTGTGGGGTTTGAAAATTCCAAATAAGGTTAAACACTTTGGGTGGAGAGCGTGTAAAAACATTCTACCAGCATTGTCTAACCTTAAGAAGAGAGGAATTGTTGAGAATGACTTATGTGAAGAGTGTAAAATGGGCTGTGAATCCTCAGGTCATGTGTTTTGGAGTTGCTTATGTGCTTCAGGTACCTGGGCTCTTACGTCTTTTTTCTGCAGGCAGCAACATCTGTTTTTTAATGATTTTATGGAGTTGTTTTGGTTCCTGGTGCATGTTCAGAAAAGTAGTGAGGAAGTACTCTCATTAGTTGTGACCATTGCTCGGGCTTTGTGGACTAGGCGAAATGAGAAAAGAAATGGAAAGCAGTTTATGACAGGTTTTGAACTAGTTAAGTGGTGTGGAAACTATATTGAATCATTCAAGGCAGCAAATTCTTCAAATTCACCAAGTTCTGCCGATTCATCAAATGCAGTACCAGTTTCTGCAGATGCAATTTCTGCAATTGCAGTTTCTGTAGATGCAGTTTCTGCAAATGCAGCAGCTTCTGTACATGCTGCAACATCTGCAATTTCTGGAAGTTCTGCATTAGGCTCGGGCAAAACAATGCAGACAGGTTTGGCCACCTCCTGATGCTTCTGTTTTTAAAGTAAATGTTGATGGGGCTATCTTCGTGGAACAACGAACGTCTGGGGTAGGAGTGGTAATACGCAATTGTGAAGGTTTGCCCATGGGAGCTTTGTCAATGAAGCTAAATCAGCATCTGGGACCCTTGGAAGCCAAAGCAAAAGCTTATGAATTGGGAGTTATGTTTGCTAAAGATATGGGATTTCACGAGATTGTTCTTGAGGGGGATTCTGTTATGGTTTCAAATGCTATTGCTAGCATTTCTCCCCCTCCATCTTCGATTGCTTCAGTTGTGTATGGAATTAGTTCTCTGTTAAGTACTTTTCGTAGATTTTCTATTTCACATGTTGGTAGGAAAGGTAATCAGGTAGCCCACTTGTTAGCAAAACATGCTCAGGGTGTTGAGCAATATGTTGCTTGGATTGAGGAGAGCCCTTGTTTCTTAGAACATGCTCTCTCAATTGATGTACTTGTTTCTAGTTCATGTTAATGGAATTTCAGTTTTCTATCAAAAATAAAATAAAACTAAACTCAATTCAACCAACAAAATTAGTTACTTCCCCAAAACCTATATCTGAAAACTCACCAATCAGTTCACATGGTCCGACAAGCTAAGCTCAACTTAACCAACAAAATTAGTTACTTATAAAACAAACCCGAGTCCAAAAATTCACCAATCAATTCATACATTCAATGAGTTAAACTCAATATAACCAAGAAAACCCAGTTCCTTTTCCAAAACTTGAATCCGAAAACTAGTCAATCATTCAAGCAGGCACAAAAAAGGGTATGCAGAATTAGAATCACGCAACAAAACAAACAACTCAAACAAATCCATAGGTTCATAGTATCGTGTCCTCCCCACACTCCCCAACCAAATCTAATCTCATCCCAACTTATGGATAAGGGTTCCCACGTCTCACTCAAGTTTCAAGTCTGAACATCCCCAAACTCAAAAAGTGTAGCGATACGATTAAATCACATATATAAGAACCGAAACTCAAACAAAACAAAAATAGCATAAACCCACAAAGTTTAGAGAAATAATATAAACCCATATTAGCGTTAATCCTATGTAGAGAGAGAACCTGAAGATTGTGGGTGGCGCCGCTGAGTTTGATTGGAAGAGAAGAAGCGCCGCCGATTTGAGGTTGTGGGTGTGCCGCCGAGTTGGATTGAAATTTGTAACTCTGTTTCTTCTCTTGTGGGTATGGTTTTGTTTAGCAGCTGTCTGGTTCTTGTGGTTGGATTCGAAGAGAAGAAGCTAGAGAGGCAAACTGGGAAGAAGATGAAACAGAGCGTGATGCTGTAGAGAGAAAAGTGTAGAGGAATGATTTGTTATTTCTTCTTTGATTTTCTTTTTTTTTTGGGTTTATATATAAAACCTGCCTAACCGGTAACCAGTACCCTTTAAAATTATATGAACGGTGAAGATTAAAACAATGTTAAATTAATGGCTAAGATATAAGTAGGTACCGTACCCCCTTTTTTTTTTGGGGGTACGGTAGAATGACCCTCATCGTAAATATACCCAATAATATTTAAAGAAAGTCATAAAGGAAAAAAAAAATACTAATGGGGAAACTTCATTGCGATTTCCAAAGGAAAACTTCATTCATTATATTTAACTTGCCTGCATAGACTTCAGTGTAAGCAATCCAATTTCAGTAAGAACTCAACATGCAGCATTAAAAAAGAAGAAAGAAAAAAGAAAAAAAAAAAGACGTGGAAAAAGAAACAATTTCTCGTAAAGAAGTGGAAGAAGAATCCGATGCTCTTATGGATTTAAATGTGTTTTTTTTTTTTCCAAGTAGTTACAAGAAATCAAGCCATTAATTTGATTGCACGTAGCTAGCTATCTATCCTACAAAATCATGATATACAAACAGATTCACATACTGAAAAACGAAATGATGATAATCAAGATCAAGAATGAATGATGGAACAAATTAAAGATTGAATCTTGGACCTCTGGAAGGGCGATAGGCTGACGGCAAAAAGGTATGTGAATGAAATCATGATCAGCTGGTATGCTGTCAATTGTCAGGTACATTTCCAGCATTTGGGTCTACTCGCCGTAGTTTATGACAGTGTTTCCAAACCCACCAGAGGAAAAGGACGACAACGACAGCGGTAAGGACTAGCAAAAGCACTATTCTGACAATTAGTTCAGTTGGGAATGAGGGCGAGGGTATTGGGGAGAGATTATTCATGGTGTAAGCGCAGGAGCAAGAAACAGAAACAGAGGGTTTGGATTTCTTTCTCTTTTTTTTTCTTCTCAGGGGTTTGGATCTCAATGCCTTTTTATGGTTGGTTTTGTCAACTTGTACGTAGCCTTTCAAGCTATATGGGTCCAAACTCGAAGCTCAATTCTTTCAACCGCCCTAACTGCTTTTTCTTTTATATTTCAGAAATAATTACAGTTGTATTGTTATTCACTTTTTCTTGATAGGAAGTCTACGACATAGCACAAGTATAGAATTAGAAAATATTTCCCATTAGTCCTTGAATTGCCATGCTAAGAAACAACAAAATACTCTTTCTTTTTTCTTTTTTTTTAATAAAAGAAATCAATTATTTGCCTGCCATTATTACAAAACACCAAAGTGTAGTGCCTTACAAAAAACCGTTTGATCTCATATAATAATATATTTGTTGCTTTCGAAACTCTATATAGAACGAATAACCACAAGCTGGGTAAGTCAGGATTTATGGCTCTCAAATTTTACACGAGTAAAACCTATGATAGAGTAGAGTAAACATTTTTGAAAGTGATAATGCGGAAGTTAGTTTCAGTGAGAGGTGGATCAATCTTATGATGCTATGTGTGAAATTTGTATCATACTCCATTCTTGTTAATGGGGAATCTAAGGGCTTTAATTTATTCATCTGGGGTATTTACGAAAGTGACTCACTCTCACCATTTTTTATTTTTATTGTGTAATGAAGGTCTCCTTAGTCTTTATCTCAAAGGTTGATAGAGATGGTTCTATAAGAGGGTTTTTCTTTGAGCAAGAGAAATCTCATATTAATTACACATATGCTTTTTGCAAATGACAGATTTCTTTTTTGCATGATTAATAGAAATGATTGCCAAAAGGTTCTGAATATTTTAGAAACTTATGAAATAATTTTAAGTCAACAAGTTAAGGGAATAGAAGCAATATTTCCCTCTTTTTCAATAAATCTACTTCTAAGGATATGAAGGAGGAAATTCAGAAGGCGTTGGGAACTTGGGAGACAGAGAATTTTTTTTAAAAAATTAAGAGTTTTTTGAGATGTGTATTTAAAACGACAGGTAGTTAAAATTGACAAATGACCTTCTAGAAAATTTTTGCTAAATTCATTGTGAATGCTCTTAGTATAATGAATTATTGTAACTATTAGACAATTTACCTAGCTCAAAGCTAGCTAGCTTGTTGGAGAAATATTTAAGAGGTGAACTAGATAGAATTAAGAGTGTGCATTCACCCACAATCCTAACTTCATTTTTTTGGGTTGGTTTTATCATGGGTACGTAGATGGATTATTTTATTATTATTTTTTTTTTTCCAAGCTTAGGTTATTAGGTTGGCTTTGCATTGGCAAAGTTTTCATTCAGCTTTTTTTTTTTTTTTTTTTGATAAAAATTTTTCATTCAACTAATCCAACCTAACCCATGCTATTAATAATTTTACAAAATATAGATTTATTATAAGTTTGTTTATTTGATATATTATAGATTTGTAGTCTTATTTTAAATTTGTTATTTGAATTTTTTTGAAACTTTTTTTTATAGGGTTTGAGATTTAATTTAAAAAAAAAAAACTATAATATTACATCCAGTTGTGTAATATGTAATCATTTATTGAACAATATAAGCTCAATTTTCGTACTAGTTCTTGGCAAGGTATGCAATCTTTGTAGCAGAGAGCTCATCATCAAATCCACCAACATTAACATCATCAACAGACTTAAGAGCCATTGATTTGGATTTGTTTACTTTGGGTAGGTCAGACTCATAGGACTGAAGAGATCCTACAAGCTTATTAACAGGGATGGAGTCCACATTCTTGCTCTCAGTAATGGCAGTCACTTTGGGTCTAAAGTTTTCAGTTAAAGATCTAAGAATCTTCCTAACAATTTTAGGTTGATCATAGATGTTAGGTTCTAAAGATTTAGGAATTTATGTATTTAGAACTCTAATATATAATGTTGGCAAACCATGACCAAAACAATATGTTTAGTCTTGTTTAGGCTTGCTTAAAGTTGTGTCTTTCATGTAAAGTTGGAATCGAGAGGCTGCAGATGCATTGGTGCATTTCGGCCTGGCTCGATCGATCAAAAGAAAGACTCGATCAATCGAACCTTGGGCAGAATGCTTTTCTGCAGAATTTTCCAACTCAGCCCTAACTCATTAAACGTTTGGGTTTTCTGTTTTTACCCTAGGTATATAAAGAAAAACCCTAGCCACGTTTTTAGAGTTGCTCCTGTTGTATTGTTGCTCATACTTTTTTGTTTTATGTAAATCTCTTGTGAGATCTAGAGGAGCTTTCCTTTATACAAAGCTTAGGGTTTTCAAGGTAGAGATAGTATCAACATCTTGATGATCAACTCGGTTGCTGAGATAGTATCAACATCTTGATGATCAACTCGGTTGCTGCCATTGGAGCTTAAAGAATAACAAGCGTGGGTGCTTGTACTTGATTGAAGAGTCCAAGAAAGAAGGAGTCTGTGGATTCGGAGCTTGCACATGGTCGTGTCAGTAAGTTCTACTGGTGGGTAGCATTAGGAAGTCAAGCGGGGAGCTTGTAAGTCCTTTTGTATGAACTTCGATTCTTTCGCATAGTGGATTCAGGTTTACCTTGAGGATAGCTAGGTCAAATCCTCCCCAGGTTTTTACCGTGTGGTTTCCTGGGTGATCATATCATTGTGTTATTTATATTTCCGCTACTTTATACTTTTGATATGATTGTATGTTTGTGATAACCTAGAATTGCTTAAATTGACTAAGTTAATCACTTAGCTAATTAACTAGGTTAATCCGGTTGGTTTAAGGGGTCTAAAACCGTTCAAGTGGTATCAGAGCAGGTAGCTCTCTTGTTTGAGATCTTTTGATCTCTGGGCTGATCCTTGACCCCTGTTGTCATGGATTTTTGGAAAATCATTTTTTTTTTATATATCAACTTGTCTACTTGTTGTCTTTGCCTCTTGTTGTTTTTGTTAAATCTTTCCTTGAGTATCTTGGTATAATCATATGTGATAAGAATTATTTATGCTATACTGCTTTAACCGCCTTAAAGGCACGTGATTCTTGTCTTTGGTATTTGGATAGTGGTTGTTCCAGGCATATGACAGGAAACAAAGGTTTATTCAAAACACTCTTTGAAGGAAAGATTGGGACAGTCACTTTTGGAGATGGAAGCAAATCTGTGATCAGAGGCATTGGAACTGTGGATATTCCAGGATTGCCAGTGTTTGAAGATGTTTGGTATGTTGATGGACTGAAGGCCAATTTACTCAGCATAAGCCAGATTTGCGACAATGGATTAAATGTTCTTTTCACCAAGTATGAATGTGAGATACTTGATGGAGGAGGTGACTGTATGTGTGTTGGTGTAAGGACAGCTGACAACTGTTATGGCATAACACCAAGTGTGAACAACAAGTGCTTTAGTGCAAAGATTGATCAAGTTGATTTGTGGCATCAACAGTTGGGACATGCCAGTCATAAGCAGTTAGAGAAGATTTCCAAATGTGAGGCAGTTATTGGTTTACCTAAGTTTGAGAAGATAGATAAATGCATTTGTGGACCATGTCAGATAAGTAAACAAGTAAAATCCAAGCATCTGTCTGTGACTAGTGTTCAAACTTCAAGACCTTTAGAGTTATTGCACATTGATCTCATGGGTCCTTCCAAAGTTTAGAGTTTGAGTGGAAAGAAGTATATTCTAGTTGTTGTGGATGACTTTACTAGATATACTTGGGTTGTGCTTTTGAAAGATAAAGCTGAGGCTCCTGAGAAGATGATACATTTGTGCAAGAAATTGTAGGTTGAGAAAGATACCGTGATAGCCAGAATAAGAAGTGATCATGGAAGAGAATTTGAGAATACCAAGCTGGCTACTTTCTGCAATGATCAAGGCACTCATCAAGAGTTCTCTTCGCCCAAGACACCTCAACAGAATGGGATTGTGGAAAGGAAAAATAGGGTTGTTCAGGAGATGGCACGGGTTATGTTACACAACAAAAAGTTGCCAAAATCCTTCGAGGGAGAAGTAGTCAACACTGCTTGTCATACCCTCAACCGAGTGTATTTCAGACCTGACTCCAAGAAAACTCCCTATGAACTCTGGAGAGGGAAGAAGCCTGTTGTCAAATATTTCAGGATATTTGGCAGTGACTGTTACATTCTACGTGATAGAGAGAACCTAGAAAAGTTTGATGCAAAAAGTGATAAAAGATACTTTCTAGGATACTCTTCCACTAGTAGAGCTTATAGAGTGTACAATCTGAGAACCAAAATAGTCATAGAATCTTCAAATGTTGTGATAAATGATGAAGTGTGTTTAAAAGCACTTGCCGAAAGCACTGCTCTTACTCAAGATAAGTCTTTAGAAGTTAATGATTCACTTCTTGCTGAGTATGTTAGGAAACATATTGAGGAATAGCTGTTGTTGTTGAATAATACAGTTTTAGTACCATCAAGTTTAGAACCATCCACTCCGGTTCGTGAAAATCAACAGGTACAAAGTGAGCTCAGTCCACCATCTGAACAGAAAGGTACCTCAACATCTTTAGTTAAAGGTCCATCCTCTAAAGTGAGGCTAAATCATCCCTCCACAAATATATTGGGTAGTCTGATTGATAACATGAGATTGAGATCAAAAGCCTTGAATGTGATTACTCACTCATGCTATCTGTCCTAATTTGAACCGAAGAAGGTGGATGAAGCACTTCAAGATGCTGATTGGGTAAATTCCATGCATAAAGAACTTCATCAATTCGTTCAGAATGATGTGTGGGAACTAGTTCCTAGACCGAAGAGTGTAAATGTGATTGGAACTAAGTGGATCTTTAAGAACAAGTCAGATGAACATGGCACTGTGATCAGAAACAAATCAAGACTTGTTGCACAAGGGTACACACAAGTGGAAGGAATTGATTTTGATGAGACTTTTGCACCAGTAGCAAGGTTAGAATCCATCCGGATACTGCTGGCCATAGCAAGTCACCTAAACTTCAAGTTGTATCAAATGCATGTCAAGAGTGCTTTCTTGAATAGGATGCTACAAGAAGAAGTATATGTTGAACAACCTAAAGGCTTTGTTGATCCTCACAGATCGGATGATGTCTACAAATTGAAGAGAGTCCCTCTATGGGTTGAAACAAGCTCCGAGGGCTTGGTATGACAGATTAATTGCATATCTCACTGAGCATGGATTCAAAAGGGGATCTGCAGATACAACTCTCTTCATAATAAAGGATAAGACTGATTTTGTTGTAGCTCAAATTTATGTTGATGACATTATTTTTTGTGCTACTAATGATTCTCTTGCTCATTCTTTTGCAGATGAAATGAAGGCGATGTTTGAAATGAGCATGGTTGGTGAACTGACTTACTTTTTGGGATTGCAGGTAAAGCAAACGGAATCAGGAATCTACATCAATCAAGCTAAATATGCAAGAAATCTGGTTAAAAGATTTGGACTGGACAAGGCTACTCATGCTAGAACACCGATGGCTGCTAATGCAAAATTAACAATTGATCCATCAGGTGAGTCTGTTGATGTTACTTTGTATAGAAGCATGATTGGATGTCTTTTGTATTTGACCGCTAGTCGGCCTGATCTCTCTTTTAGTGTTGGTGTTTGCTCTAGATTTCATTCTAATCCTAAGGTTTCTCATTTAAATGCTGTTAAGAGAATTATAAAATATGTGAGTGGAACCTATGATTATGGATTATTTTATAGTAAGGAGTCAAATTTGTCTCTTGCTGGGTTTTCTGATTCTGATTGGGCTGGGAATGCTAATGACAGAAAAAGCACTACTGGGGGGTGTTTTTATGTAAGAGCCAATCTTGTGGCTTGGATGAGTAAGAAGCAAAATTCTATTTCTTTATCCACTGCTGAGGTAGAATATATTGCTGCTGGGAGTTGTTGTTCTCAGCTCCTTTGGATGAAAAAACTGTTGAGTGATTATGGGATTCCTCAAGACACCATGGTTGTCTACTGTGATAATTCCAGTGCTATAGATATATCTAAGAATCTTGTTCAACACTCTAAGACCAAACACATTGAACTTAGATATCACTTCATTAGGGATTTGGTTGAAAAGAAAATTGTTGTTCTTGAGTATATCCCTACTGATCGTCAAAATGCTGACATCTTTACCAAACCGCTTGATGGAAGTAAGTTTGAGACACTTCGTCAAGTGATTGGTGTGCTTCGGTGTCCTTAGTCTCTTTTGGCTTTCTTGGTCCTTGTGCTTTATTGCTCATTCCTCTATGACCATTGTTCTTTGGTATTTGTGTTTTTGTTTTTTTTTCTAGGATTTGCATTGCCTTTCATTCTAGGATTTATTTTTTTTCTCTTTATTAATGATTAAAAAAAAAAAAAGGAAAAGGAGAAAGCAAAAATATGTTTGACATCATTTTTCTTGGTTTTTGAAAACAAGGTTGGTCAATTTATTTACACTTAACATGTCTTTTGTACCTTATTTAGTTTTGATGAGTTTATTTATTGCACTTGACTAGTTGAAACTTTGTAGTGCATGTTGTGTGGGAAAGATGTTTATGGTGTTTATCACTTTGTCTTAATCTTGAAATCACATGTTATTTGACTGTCGGACTTGATCCTTTTGAGAAAGGCATAAATAACCATCTCACCACTGTTCACTAGCCAATCATGAACACCTTAGTGCATACCATAAGATTTTGTGCTCAAGAAAGTGTAGCACATGCACAAAAAGAACATAAGGTGTAGCCTCGGTTTAATTGTTTAATGCTTAAAATTGGTGTGTACTATTAGGCTTGATGCCAATTCACATAATTAAAATTGGTGTGTACTATTAGGCTTGATGCCAATTCACATAATTATGAGGCAAAATTCAAGAAACTTACATGATTGCAAGCTTATGTTCTAGGAGATGTGGGAGTTATATGATGTAACTCTTTAGGCAATAGTCTCTTTTAAATTCTGTGTGATGAATTTTGTAGACTTTATGATTGATCTCTATTCACATATCACCTCACATGTACCTCAAGTTTTTGCTAGTTGCACACACTACACAAGTTACTCTTTGCTAAACACTGTACATGTTATTGTGTGTGTTTTTGGTCTGACCAACCAAGATTGAAAATACCTTGAGTATTATGCAAAACATTTTTTTTTACTTGAGAATTTAAAGGGAGAATGGCTGAAACTTTCTTTGGAGAAACTAGGATTAAAATTTGGGTTTTTGAAAAACCATTCCATTTCATCTCACACTTATACATTTTGTTTTATTGATTTTAATGCTTTGAGGAGTTATTTTCAAAAATTGGTTTGAGTTTTTCAAAACTGTAATTTTTCTCAAAATGCTGTGAGCCGCTGCCTGTTTCGATCGATCCAATCTGTTTTTCGATCGATCGAAAATACTTAAAATTCTTTTAAAAAAATCTCGGATTGATTCGATCAATCGAATGTCGCGAATCAGGTTTTTTAAAACACTGTTCTTGACTGATTCAAAACACCTTTTCAAAAGTTTTTCAAACTTTTCTTCTCTCTCCGACTAGGCAAGGCTCTACAGTCAATTTTTTGTCGTTTTCCTCCGAAGTTTTTGCAAGGATTCTCTTTCTTCAAGCCGGTAAGACTCTTTTGCCCTTCCTTTTTGAGTTTATTTTCATTTTTCATGCATTTTACACTTAAATTTTCGGACCTTTTCTATTTGGGATTTTTGTTGATTCAAGCCCTATTTTGTGAAATTGATCAATGGGTTTTTGTGGGGACATGATATAAACATGATCTTGATGGTTTAATTTGATCAATTTTGGGTTTTGTGAAAAATTGAATTTTCTAGGGTTTGTATTGAATCCGAATTGGGGATTTTGTTCAATTAGGTTGAAATTGATGAAATTGGCTTGTTGTTTTGATGTAATTAGGCATTATAATCTATGTGTTGTGTTCTGTAATGCTTAATTCATCAATTTGCTTCAAAATTTTCAAGTGGTTTTTCAAATTTTTGGGGTTTTTTGTTAGAAACTCTATGCTCAAGCCAATTTTGTGAAATTGAACTTAATTTGACCCTTGTTTACTGCATTCGTACATACATCATGACATTGTAACTGTTCATGCATCATATAGATTTTTGCTTTATATTTTTTTGTGCTCACTTGCAGTCTGCTCTTGGTTTTTATTTGTTTCTCTTTTGGTTCTCTCGGTGTGTCTTTGTCCTTTCCTTAGCACTATGCCTAGAAAGACTAGGGCTTGTAAGTCTGTTGCGATTACTGGATGACACTGGCTAGCAGTCTGATATCAAGACATCATCAACATTAGAAAATCACCCAGGGAATATCAAATTAGATGGTTAATTGAAACTTGAGAATGCCAATATTATTTCAATATAAGGTTTTTAGTTTAACAAGTAAATTGATTTACATGTTACTACAAATGTAATCAACTGGCGCAAGATATTTGTGCATGCGGATTGGGACCAATTGGTAGCAAAAGCTCCATTAAGGCCTTTTTTGGTTCTACAAAATATGTATTGATTAGATCTCATCTCGTTACTCACCAGGGGATACACAGCACCAGAGTATGCAATCCAAGGTCAATTATCAGAGAAGGTTGATGCATACAGCTTTGGCATTGTTGCCCTCAAAATTATTAGTGGCCAAAAGATTACCAACGTGAATGTTGATGCTGACAGCGAATATCTACTTGAACGGGTATGTTCTCAAAGCTACATACCTCCTGTTAGCAATGTAGAACAATAAGAAATCAAGCCAATATGTATCAAGTGCATGTACACATTACTACTTAGTGCTCATTTTTTTAATGAGAGTCAGTGGACACAACTTTTTTTGTACTTCTGCCACAATCTTGACATGTGCAAGTATGAATGGTGGGAAAAAGTAGTAGATGATCCATGTGTGACATTGTAGAACTGTTTTTTAATTGGATAAAACTGGGCTCCAAACTAGTTTGGGGAGGGGAAACAACCCTTTTAACTTGTTAATTGACCATTTATCTGTGCTTCTAATCATATGTTCAAAAGTCTTATGATTTAATGACATTACTAATATTGTGGCAACATCTCCAAAAGTTTTGTGATAATAACGAGAGAATCGATGTGAGGCATAGTAATAAACTATAAGAATTACTAAATAATAGGTTAAAAGAGATTCCTCAAATAAATTTTAAAGAAAAGTTTGTCCTTTCCTAAGAGGAAATTACTCATTAATGTCTCATAATATTTTTCCCAAAAAATGGATAAACTGATATAAGGTAGCTGTTATGTGTTTATGTTACCTAAATTACAAGTGAGAAAAGGATTCAAGTTAAATAAATAGTTTTCACTAAAATTTCCTTTGGGACTAAAAGAACAAAGCTTAAACTTCCCATTTTACAAGTTGATTATGTTTTATCATATGACATAGGCCTGGAAACTCTATGTGAATGATATGCACTTGGAGTTGGTGGACGAAAATTTAGCCCCAGATGAGTATAAAGCAGAAGATGTGAAAAAAATCATAGAGATAGGCCTCATGTGCACTCAAGCATCAGCTTCCCTGAGACCCACAATGTCTGAAGTTGTCGTTTTGCTCAAAAGCAAGGGCCCTCTGGAGCATAGGCCGCAAAATAGACCTGCCTTCGTTGATTCTGATACAAGAGTAGTCCATGGAGACACATCCACCTCCACCGGCTCCTCTGGTTCCAATGCCACTGCCTCCAACTCTCAGCTCTCTGGTCGTTGAGTTGTAAATGTGCAAAATTTTGATGTGACCAGTGAAAAATAAAGTCCATCAACATCACTATTCTGTTTGATTGATTTGACTTTTTTATTGATCCACAGTTTAGTTTTATGTGAATTAAGAAACTCTTACGATTTGATCTTATGTGAATAAAGAAAATTATATTCGATTCAGAATTGTGAACATTAAATCAGGAACTGTAGCAAATCTAGTTTAGCAGCTAATAAATGTTAGTTGAGCTAGATCTTTGTACTATAGGTTTTTTTGAGACAGGTAGATACTAGGGAAAAGGGGGATGAGGTTCGAACCACAGACATGGGGCACCACAAATTATGTCATTCCCATTGAACTATCACTTGAACCCCATTTGTACTATAGATTCTACGAGTAATATATATGTGTGTGCGTGTGTGTGTGAGCAAGTAATACCTAAACCTAACAGGACCAAGACTCTATAGGTTTTGACTACAAAAACCAAACTAAATAACTATTACAACCTGCAAACAAAGCCCAATAACAAAATAAAACCCAAAATAAGACCCAGTCGACCATAATTACAGCCCATGCTTACAATAGTTCATTTCTTTAGTTAGGTTTCAGTTAAACGAATATAAAGAATGGGGACTTTCCTAAATGTTCCATTATTTGTTGATATAAATTGGTTAAAGAGTTAATGTGGCCCTATGTTTCTGCTTCCCTATCTGCATACAAAAAATCAAATCCACAAAAGTGATAAATCAAGCCAAGCACAGGATATTCAAATCCACAAAAAATCAGGCCTGGCTAAGAATTGCCTAGACAAACTTACAGAAGTTCAACTGCTTGACTCAAGCTTAAGCCAAGCCAATGACCAAACCTAGGTCAAAACAGCATAGAACTCAGTTCAGCTTTGCTTAAAGTATCCCTACAAATACCAAATATTAGGAAAATACCAAGGCATGGCTAGCACAATTGATTTGAGGGAGGCTATTCTATTACATTCTAAAACCTTCGCTATCAAAACCCAAAAATATTCAACCTCTATATATAGCCTAACAAATCTGGTATTACAAGGCACCAACAAGTCAAGGAAAAAAAAACACCAAGAAAAACCATCCTACCAGACATGCTTTCTATGTATTGATTCATTCATTGTAGATAACCCCTGTATCAAATCATTTAATAAGCCTAATAAGATTGTGATAATGATGAGGATCACAGTGACAAGAAGAATAGAATTATTATATATAAATATAAAGGCAATAACAAGAAGCAAATGGAACTGGAAATAACAACTTACAATCTACTATCGCTAGAACCAAGGTTAAAGATTTCTTCGACCTAATTGCCATGCAAACTGATCAACAGCCGCCATAGCACGAGATGCTGATCCAATAGAACCATCATACCTGCCAAACAAGGGTGAAAGTAGGCAAAAAGGTTAAAACCCTTTGAAAAGTTATATCGACTTGTTCCCCATCCCATATCCCATTCAAATTTCCATCCTAATACCTAAATGTATTGAAAGCATACATTAACAAAATGCATTTAAGTGCATGCATACTTACAATGCAACCAAGAGGAATGCTGCTGTTTGCATGATAATAGCACCTTCACCAGCAGGTTTTGAAGTGTTCATGCACCTTGCACAGAACCAATTCTCATGAATTGAAGTGACCAAGTCTGTCATCAAATCCCATCCACCAAACTTTAAAAACAATAAAGCAGCTATATCATTATAATTAAGATGTATAAAGCTTTATGAGACACATAGGTTCAATGTATAAAACCTATTACATATGGATTGACATGATGTGATATGCCGAGCAAATTCACCATATAGCATAAAATGTTAGTCCCTAGCAATCTAGTGGCAATTTTGGTACAATATCCTCTATGCTTCAAATTTGATACATTCTTGGGAGGGGGGGGGGGGGGGGGGGGGGGGGGGACAGGGATTTGAACCATGGACATCTCAATTAGAAAGACTAAAAAATGCTATTTGACCAAAATGTCATTGGCTCCTCCATGCTTCAAATCAATAGAACAATCATTAGAATTTCAAAAGCTTTACAATACATATAGGTTATGTTTAAAATGATTTAGATATGATGTTGCATGATCCATTTGCTATATAGTCCTACTAGGTTTTCTATAAAATGAGAGTATCCTGGTACTGTGCAGTTGCTTACAGATTCCAGAACACATTTTTCATTACCATTTTTATTTATATAAGTAATAAACATGTTAAAAGAGTGCAAAAAGGGTGCAAAACCCTAGTAAACTAGAGGTATACATGAGAAAATAAAAGAAGCTAAGAAGCTAACATCAAAAGTTTAGCAACTCAACAAAATCCAACATAGGAGAAAAAGTATAGCCATTAATGTTCTGAGGAACAAGCGATTGACATCTTGCCTGCACATTCACGTCCTTCAAAAAAAAAATGTGGGAATTCCATTCACTCCAAATACACCGTATTTTAAATAATATTATGCTTATGCTTTCCCAATCAACCCTTCCAACAAGCTAACAGATGTACCACAGTATATGTTATCGTCCACATAACACCAAAAAGAGGATAAAAAAGGGGGGAAAGACCAGAGATCTCTCACTATGGGACAATGAAGTACTAAATGATTCAGTCTTGCCATTCGTCTTGCACACAGCACCAGACTACTATAATTAAATTTTGATTCCTCATATATCAACTGTCCAAATCTTTCCCAAAGCTGCAGTCCGCACTAAAACAGCAATTATAGGTGATTCTTTCACCTAACATATACTCCACCAAGAAAAAAAAAGAATTTGTCGTTTTTCCAGATCATAGTTTTTTTCTTACATGTTTTCTGTAATGAGAAATATTAATAAACCTCCACATTGTTTTTCCATTACATATTAAGCAAAATATATTAAAAACGAACTTGTTTTTCCAGAACATAGGCATTATAATTGCTGGTCACAGCCAAAGGATAACTTACACTGGTTTGGCCCAATAATGAAGGTCTCAGTTTGGAGTTTATCACGCTTGATGAAATCCACAAATTGGCTCAATTCAATGGGATTTACTTTAATTCCTTCTTGTTTTGCACTGCAAGAATCTAGTCAACCATCAAATTCAGTACATCTAAACAAAATGAACTAAAAAACTTGTAAGAGACATTTCTTGTGACTTACTCCTTGTGTCCATCCCATTTTGTTAGTTCAGCATAGAAGATCCAAATTTTTATAGGGATTCTATTGTCTTTGACATAAATAGTTATCATTTTCCAAAATTGCCATCCGAAAATTTAGTAAACAAAAAAGGGTACTTTTTAGATAAAGTAACTGTTAGGAAAGTTATTAATAATCTGCCTGTTGACTTTTTGAAAGGACAGTACATTGGGACATCCCAATATGAACAGTGAACAAACCATAAGTGGCAAAGGTAGCACGTAAAGCATTTGCAGAGCAACAGGAAATTTAAAAATTAAAAAATTAAAAATAAAAATAAAAAACCTTATTTTTCCATTTAAGTATCAGAGGTCATAACATAAAAAAGAAACGACATGTGTAAATTATTTGAAAAGGCAAGGCAAAATACAAAAACATAGACATGCACACTTCATAATAGCTATGATGAATAGGGTGCAATCTATATCCAACAATCTAATTGACATGGTTATTCATTTATTATTTCTTTAGAAAGAAATACATACAAAACATTAAAAGGCTAATTCTAATAATTTATCCTTTGTGGGTGTGGGAGGGGTGGGGTGGGGATGCCTTTTGGTCAAAGGACCATTAAATGTTAGCAATTACATTTTTTATTGATTTTAGTTTGAATTCAAGGATCTCTTGAGAAGAAGATAGTTTATGTTTCCAGAAACTATCAGAAGGCCCGTCAAGGGGAGATTGTCCCAGATTGCTCACATCATTCTTGGCTACAGAAAGGGTTACCAGTGCAGTTAGAGGAGAGACGTTACATATGCACCTGGTGGGTATTAAACCCACAACCTTTTCCCATCCTATTCTTAGAGCATTGGCAGTAGCTTACCAAAAACTTTCTCCCTATTTTAGGATAAGAACCTACTTTTCTTATTTTAGCTAACTATTTTTCTTTTTCACCCACATCAAATTCCCTATTTAGAATCGTATTTCATTTAAAAATTATTTCCTCATTCATTTTTTATTATTTCTCTCATTTTTCAAAACACCCACATTTCTTTATCACAGTGACCAAGACACAAAAACAATAAAATACTGATTTGGGGAATGAACAATGCTTCCTTAAATATTCACTGTAACAAAATCCTAAAACAGGAACGGATAGGAAGGCTGATGTGGGTTGTTTTTTGGGTGATTTTTGGTTTTGCTTACCTATATTGACCCCTTACCCTGTTTTAGGGAAGCTGCTACCAATGCTCTTATAAAAGGAGATGCCATTGGATTTAACACTCACGAGCTAAATGTTTTTTTTTTTTTTTTTTTTTTTGATAAGATAAAAGAAGTTTAAATATTAGAATATTTTACATATCATAAGATCTTTTATTCAACAATAAAAGATTTTACCAGTTGAGCAAATGTTAGCAATTACTTGTGAGCTTAGAGCATTATTAGATGTGGAATTACACATTCTTTTTTCTTTTATAAGGTTATGATAAATGGATCACACACACATAAACAACATTGCTCTAGTTAGCATAAATCTTGATTCGAAAATGAAGCTATCAGATGAATTTGCCAATTCAACACAAACCAGCACTTTACACTAACTCAATTCAAAGATTTAAGAGGCATGTGACATTAAAAATGTTGCAAAACAGGTTTTGCATGCTTCCTAAAATCTTTTTGACTTATTTGGCAAAAGGTTCAAAAGGGAAATTCAGCTAACTCACTTTTCTTTTATTTTTGTTTTAACCAGAAAGTCTAGCTCACCCCAAGAGGAAACTCACTCATATATCAACTTTTACACATCTTCAAACTCCATTTCATTTAAGGAAAAAATTAGAACTGAATTAGGCACCACAAACCCAGAATTCCAAGGGATCTATCAAAAACTAACCGGACCTATATGATTGAGAATCCTATAGGCTTCCTAAAATAAAACAACACAGCCAATATAAGATGACTCTAAAGAAAACTCAAATAATTATGCATCATAGGTTCACATGAAAAGAGAGTGCCTCCGTCACCCCTTAAAGGTGAAAGCTTGTGTGCAAGTTTCACGATTCTTGAAGAGGATCCTGTTTCAGGATTTTTTATGTGCATTGAGACGTCTTCCAAACCCGTCTTCACATATTTCCTGAATTGATGAACTAACAATTCAAAAGTGAATTCAATCACACTTTAACAGGTACAAGATCCTTCACCTTGATACAATGCATGAAAGTGAAATAAGGGAAAGGCAGGGACAATTAATGACTGCCTCAGTAAGATGAACTCATGGAATGCTATTAAGGGAGAGAAAATTTTCAAGCTTTTTACGATTCATGTGGCTATACATAAAAGTATACTCATTGACTCAAAGATCTGATGTAGTGTTCATTTTCATTTGTTAATAAAGTTCACTTATTACCTATCCCCCAAAAAAAAAATTCCAAGTTGGTAATTGGGGAAATCTATGTGTGCTTGTGGTGGGTTATTGGGCTAGGAGAATTTATGGATTGTTGCAGAAGAAAGGGCTAGGTTAGGGCTAAAAATTGGCTAGAGTTTGATAGTATGGAAGTAAAATGGAAGGGATTAGGGAACAGGATAACCAATGGAGAAGAAAAGGGGAAAAATGCTAGAGACAAAGAGAGGAGAGGAGAGACAGAGAGAACAAGTTCTTCCAATTTATCAATTTTTATTCATACAACCCTAGAAACACATGGAACCAATGTAATATTAATTGAAACCTTAAAGGTTTCCATAAGTAAAATATAACCGCAATCAAAGTAATATGACTCCATTATAGACTTAGCATATGTTTGGAACAAAGGAAGATGAGGGAAGGGGAGAAAGAGAGGGTGGCTGGAATGTAGTAAACATTCTCTTGTCCCTTCGTCACCCCCATCCAAGCATAGAGTCAAACATTTGGGTAAATTAATTAATTACACCACCTCCTTGAGGTTTATTGAAATAACACTTTTCCCCAAATGTTTGTATAAATGACACTCCCCCTTGAGGTTTGTATAAATGCAAAAGTTGTCATGAGGGAGTATCATTTTGTAATACCTCAAGGGAGATTGGTGTAATTTACCCTACATATTTAAATTTCTCTCCTTCATCAACCTCCATCCAAACATTTAAATCATGGGGCCAAAAAGAGTGTATCATTAGAGCATAGAGATTCCTATTATACTCACACCAAATTTTCCTAGCCTTCATGCTCCTATTATTGTCCTCCCAAACTGCACAAAGGATTGCTAACAAAGATTCTTTTGATCCTCGTAGCCACCAACTTTGACTCTCCCAACCATCCATCAAGTTGCCAAAATGCTAGGCATTAGCCACTGGATTCCACACAAACCCAAAAATATGCCACGATATGACTGAAAATGAGGGGCAATATAGAAGCAATGGTCAACATCCTGCCATAAAAACAAATTACCAGATTCCCCCACAATTGGGAATTGCTAATTCCTAAAGACCAAATTTTCCCCAATCAAAATCTTACCAACCCGAAGTTTACTAACGTCTTGATGTAGGATCTTTAGGAATTCTGCACTAAATTAGATTCTGGATGAGAAATTAAATGTGTTCATGGCTGTTTTTTTAATTAAAACAATGACTATAACATGAAATGAAGAAAGATAAAACACTAAGTAATCACACCTAGGTTTTCCTAAGAAATCACACTTAGGTAGGAGAAGGCAATCACACCCTCAAAGCTTACAATAAGCTGCTGGAATTTTATCAAGAACAGTCTCACTATCGATGTTATTGGCAACAATAAAGCCTTAAATAAGTTAGTTAAATCCTTTCTCAGAAGGTCTAGACTCTAAATAACCTATTCCTAGAAAGACTAGAATTACTAATAGAAAAGAAAAAAGTACTTAAGAACTTCTAAACCATATAGGAAAAGGCCTCAAAACACAAGATAAGATCCATGGGCCTCTAGAAAAGCCCTTTGCAGAAAATCTAAAAACTACCAAACTACCCCTATTTTATTAAAACTGAACCAGCACTTTCTAACCTAAAAAACTTAAAGACTAAAGATTTAATAATAACTAAAGTAATCTCAAAGGTGCCAAGAAGGTCCTGCATTAAAAGTTAAAACAAGACCACAATTCTTGAATCTTGTATTTAATCTTCTTTTTCCTCGAACTCCTTCTAACTGTCTGCATCATGTCTTGTCCAACCCAGTCTCAAAACCAGCCTATCCACTCTAGGAGAACTGGAGAAGAGAACGTCATGTGCCAATTGCAAGAAACCTATATCAGTCCACTGCATTGCCATCCCTTTTTCTTATGAATTATATGTCAGACATATCACACCCAAAAGAAATCTCAAACATCAATACTAGAATTCCTATAGCATCTAATAAAAGATAGAGATGAAAAGAGCATGAAACAACAATAATCCAAATAGATGGGAAACAATTGGGCATGAATTAATATACAACTTAAACATATTCAATACGCACCAAGGTTGTATTAGATTAGTGGATTTAATAGGAGGTGGTTTAGACATTCCAATTTCATATAAATACACTTTAAATTTTCCACCCACAGCAAAAATTAAAAAAATAAAAAATAAAAAAAATCAATCCATGAAAGCAATCTAACCTCTAACATGTTACTCAATTAAGCATTGAAAGAGTTTGTCAAAACTCAAAACACACTGCCAAGAGCTTTTTCCAACAGAGACATCCAGGATTCAAATTCCACTTCCCTGACTATTGAATTATCAACAAAAAAAAAAAAAAAAAAATTCACCTGGGCTAGAATTTGAAACCCTTCAAGACAAAATTTCAATCAAAGAATTTCTAATTTGACAATTTGCTTCAATTGCCACCAAACACGATACAGTACTCACTCACAAAGCAATAACTATCCAAAAAAATATGACAAGTATTGAGAATGGAGAAGCAATAAGTAACAGGGAAAGCATAGATTTCATTTGGTATAAAATAACCAAATAAATTTATAATAACAAGTATGTAGTATTATCTAATTAGTACTTACATTGTAGACAACAAGCGGGAGGGTCCAGTTGGGTCATAGTTAATTAGAAGAGCAGCTTTCAAGGGCTCACCTGCAAAGAAAGAAGCAATAATAGCAAATCTTTCCTTAATTTTTACAAAAATAAAACCAAAACCAAAACACAGTACATAGTAGTTGTGGTTTGTATTGTGGGGTTGTAATTACCAGAAGAAGAGGAAATGTTGTTAGAAGCCCACTTGTCCCAAACTTTATGCACGAAACCCCATTCCATTTTTATTCTCAAACGATCTCTCAGTACTGGTAGATGTTGTTGTCTCTCTCGGGCTCTCAGGCGAGGCACAAGGTGTTTGATACTTTGATGCAGTTAGGAAACGAACAATCCGGTTTGAATTTTATTAAGGTCTTTTCTGGGGCTTTTTAAGAAAATAACCATCAATCCCAAACAATACCATTAGTTAGGCAAACTTTCAAACTAATTTCATTTATAACAATTCGAGTGAACTGGAGTCGATTTCACTGTGCTTATTCCCTAATTCGCCAGCAGCTGAGGTGGAGGAAAGTAGACACGTAGGCCATAAATCGACTCCAGAGGAGACGATTTCTATACATAGAAATCGTCTCCTCTGGAGTCGATTTCTATGTACAAAAATCGACTCCAGAGGAGACGATTTCTATACATAGAAATCGTCTCCTCTGAAGTCGATTTCTATACATAGAAGTCGTCTCCTCTGGAGTCGATTTCTATACTCTGTCTCAGCTTTTCAGATGTCTCATCCCAGTCTCATCCGAGTCTCATCCATGGCAGAGGAGGCACGTGCACAGCTGGAAATCGTCTCCTCTGGACTCGATTTCTAAGAATGGTCCCATCCCCTCCACGTGTTGCCATGGGTCCTAACTGGGACCTTTTTTCCTTCTTACCCGGACCTTCAGCTCTTTCTCTTTTTTGAACATATCAGCTCTTCATAAACTCCTCTTCATAAAACAAACAACAGCTCCTCTCACTTGCACTCACACAACACTCATCATCTCAGGTAATGTGATGCTAGTTTTTTTTTTTTGAAGAAAAATTTTAAAACATATTAGGAAAAGTTTTGTTTTTCTTATTTGTTAGTGTAAATATTGTGATTAAATTGTTAATATATTGTAATTTTTTTTTGTTATTTGCTAGTTTTTTTTGGACACATTATATACACACATTTATAAGATCATGAATACTTTAAGATCATGAATACATTATATACACACATTTACACTAACAAAAACACATAATATACTTTAAGATCATGAATACATTATATACACACATTTACACTAACAAAAACACATAATATACTTTAAGATCATGAATACATTATATACACACATTATATTATGATGATTATGGGGAATATTTAGAACTAAATATTGTGATATTACAACATATTGGGAATTTGTTTTTGTTAGTGTAAATATTGTGATTAAATTATTTGCTAAGTTTAAAAAAAAAAAAATTAATATTGTGATTATTGGGAATATTTAGTACAAAATATTGTGATTAATTATGTTATTACAACATATGGGAATATTTGTTTTGGTTGTTAGTATAAATATTGTGATAATATGCTAAGTTTTTTTAAAAAATTACTATTGTGATGTATTGGGAATATTTAGTACTAAATATTGTGATCAATTGTTAGGTATATTTAGTACTTTTAGGTCTTTATGGTAGAATGATGAACTGTAATTTTCTTGCAACAGAATTTGTTCCATTGTTGCAAGAAAAACACACGGCAACAATTTATCACCTCAGAGATTTCATTAAAGGGAAGTATTATGGGCATAAGCTTTCTTACTATAAGATATGGGATGCGAAACAACGAGCTATTGCAAAGATATTTGGGGATTGGGAAGAGTCTTACCAAAGGTTGAGAAAGTTATTGTTGGCATACTTGGATCAAGAACACCCGGTTCTGGTATCACACCATACCTAGGGACGAGTTCGGTGATACAATATTGCGCTATGTATTTTGGGCTTTCGCTCCATGCATTAAAGGATTTAGACATTGTAAGCCAGTGATCAGTATTGATGGGACCCATTTGTATGGTAAATATCGAGGGGTGTTGTTGATTGCAATGGCCACCGATGCCAACAACAAGGTTTTGCCTCTCGCCTTTGCCGTTGTGGACAAAGAGTCAGGGCCTAGTTGGAGGTGGTTTTTAGACTGCCTCAGGAATGCACTGGGGGATGTGATAGCAGATAAGGACATCTGCATAATTTCTGACCGACATAAGGGTATTCAAAATGCAATTGCAAACTGGCCTAGAGATGATGATGGACGAGTACGAGTAGTTCACAGATATTGCCTTCGACATGTTTTTAGCAACTTCAACACGCATTTTTAGGACACCACTTTAAAGTCATTGGCCTTACAAGCGGGGTATGCTACTTAGGAAGCTAAATTTGAGTTGTACATGCAACCTATAAAGGAAGCTGAGATCGAGGCCCTTAGGAAGAAACGAAGAACCGAGCGGCAGGAAAGTGAGCCCAACTCATCCATCATGCCATACACATATCTAATGAAAGAGGATCTACAAATGTGGACCTAGCTATATGATGGTGGATACCGTTATGGGGCTATGACAACCAATGTCTCTGAGTGCTTCAATAGAGTACTCAAAGGTGCCCGTGGCCTACCCATTGCTGCAATGGTTGAATTCACTTGGAGCAAACTTGTTGCGTATTTCCATGATTGACATAAAGAAATTACTCATGATCTCTCAAATGCCAAGGTATGGAGTAAATATGCCTTAGAAATCTATGGAAAAAACCTGCAAAAATCTATTTCACACCAAATAGCAGCATATAATAATCAGAATGGTATATATCAAGTAATTACTGCATACAACATCAATAGCTCTGGAGGGGGACACCATAGTCATGAAGTAAACCTAATAGCCAGAACATGTCGTTATGGAAAGTGGCAAAATCGAAAGATCCCTTGTTCTCATGAAATTAAAGCTCTTTAGCACTTGGGGCAAGATGCGACTACATATATTGACCCATGTTATAGTTTGGAGAACGCCATTCGCACCTACTCACATCCATTTGTGGTGCCAATGTCAGATACATTGTGGAGGGATGTGGACGGTCGACCTGTGGCATCTAGGATACAAAATGAGATGGATGGGGTTCAGCAAGAACCAGGAATCCGGAGGGCAAATTCTGACTTGAGGTAGATTCAACAAAAGCAGAGCTGTGGACTGTGTCATCAACATGGGCATAACCGTAGAAGATGTCCGCTTTCCCGTGGGGCTTCGACAAGCGGTAATGATCCAAACTAGGTAAGTAATGCTTTTATATAAAATGCCATGATGGACAACAATTAAATGTTGTTGCCTTGATTTCAGCATATTTAAATTAGAAAATGGCTAGATATTAAAACCAATCTTGCATGTATAAAACCAATGATTTTAGGGCTACTAGTAGAATTTCTAAAATTTCTTTCATATCTAATCCACTTCAACCTATTCCACCCACCACCAAAAGAAAGAACCCAAAATATAAATAACAAAAAAATTCAGTTCTTCATTGTACTTTCAAACAACAAATTAGTATCTTCCATGATCCATGCCAAATTTGTTGTATAGAACTGCATGAATTGCCAAAAGTGCCATAAATTCATATTGTTCAGAGCAGAAGGCATTGCAATGTAGTACATTGATTGCTGAGCATATTTATACTACAAAAATTAGGAAATAAGTATCAACAGAGCAAGAAACTCACTAACTATTACAAATTAAGACAAAACATAACAGGTACTCTAGGGATGCTTTTATATAAAATGCCATGATTGTATCAATTAGCCAAGTTGCATAGATTAGTGCGTATGTTTTGGCTTTTGGTATCTAATGACAATATTTGAATTTTTGTCAGGCATGCAGATACTCGCTTTTGGACTACCATTGTAGATGTAAATTGAGGTTCTCTTTATTGTGTATTTGAACTTATTACTACGTTGTATGCGGACAATTATTACTACTATGTTGTATGCGGACAATTATTACCACTATGTTGTATGCGGACAGTTATTATTTTTTTATCATTGAATGAAGTTGTAATCGAAGTATTCTATATCTAATGAATTATCATTGGATAATTTAATGAACTTGTTTTTCCTATTTTGTGTGAAAGAGAGACTTAAAATTATGTTGAGGAACTAAATTTGTCATTTTGTCTAAACGATTTGATTGTGGGCAATGTTTTCGCCACTGGTAGAAGGGGCTTTGGTGAATATAGTGATACAACAGTTATGGCGGGAGATTTCAGCGAGCAGGTGTTACTTTGACAAACTGTTAGAAATTGAAAGTCTTTCCTTTGGGTGGATGTATTTTTTCCTGAGCTAAAAAGATTTAGGATTGCAGGATCATATGTTAAAAAATGTGTTTATTATAGCAACACCTGATACACTTTGATCTTATATTAAGAACCAGATTCAAAAGGCTTGAACTATTGAACCAGATAAATTTTTGACTCTTTTTTAGGAAGTGGGGATAGTTCCTAAAAACACTACATATAAGACCATGTTAATTCTACTGCTTACCAAAAACACAAACCGTTCCTATCAAAAAAAGAAAAGAAAAAAAAAAGACTTAATTGTTCTTCTGCATCTACATCTTTCAGTGACAATTGAGACAAAGTGTGTGTGTGTTCGTATAAAAATTAAGAATGGCTGGTGAAGAAGAGGGTCCTGCAATCATTATGATATGTGTTTTGATTGCATGAGAAAAGAAAAATGAAATTAACTTGACAAAATTTACTTAACTCAATATTTTTGTGGATTAATAATGGGTTAAGTTGGGTTGAATTTTTTTTTTAGCCTTGACATATACTACTTTGTGTTTTGGTTGCATGATAGAAGAAAAGTGAAACATTGGTTAATTTTTTGTTCTCATGCATCCACCAATATAAGAATATATTTATACACACTTTTTACATTTTCCATTATAATGCATTTGTGGGTGAAATAATTTTTTCATCATACCCCCAGATTTTTTGTGATTGAAAAATGTAATAATTTCATATTATAATGGATGCAAATAATTAAATTTGGAAAGAGCTTAAATGGTACTCTACCATTAATCCACCCTCTCACAAATCACGATTAGGTAACTCTGTTTCCTCTCATGCTCTCTTACTTTTAATTTCATTTTTAGTTTTTTTACTTTTTATTTTGTGTATTTTGACAGAGAGAAGACACATTTTGAAAGAGATTATTATTGAGTGATTAGATTGATTGCGGAATAGTTGACAATGGTGATGAATCCAAGACACGATGTTACATAAGCCCTTATTAAAAAGCCTAGATGAATGCAAAGGAGTATGAGACATCTAATTTTTTATTTTTATATCTTCATCTCCTATCAAATAATTTCCAATGGTGAAAAATTAGCAATTTAGGATGTACAAATACTACTATAGAGACTCAAACATTTGTAAGTAAATAAAAATTGAACCAAATACTCATAGAGAATCAAACAATAGCAATCATGAAAAGAAAATAAAAACAGTAAATAATGATTATGGCATATACCCACATTACACATTCAATCATAGACCTTCATCTATTAGCACTGAGAAATTTCTCAATGATTTTTAAAAATAAAAACAAACAGTAAATAATCTCCTTATGCATTTAGAAGAAAAATAGCAAAAAAGATGGATGGGATTACCACTTAAGAACAACTGTGATTCCTGCCAGGGTTCCTAAACAATGTCAATCATGGCACCATATCCACATCTCCATATTGAGAATTAGTGTGGCAAAGAAGGGCAAAGTATAGTAAATAAAATGATTCTCCTTTAGAAAAAGAGGCCATTTCCCACATATTTCTTAAAACAAGCCAGCCAAACAAAATATAATTTTCTCCATGTGAATATTTATCTTGTAGTGTGGTTGTAAGAAATGTAACACTAGAATTTAAGAGAATCAAACTTACTGTAATTGTTCGCCTCTTCTTCCCTTGCTTGGATGAGTTATCTTTGTGCATTTTTAACTGTCCAGAACAGTAATGGTCAATACGTTCCAAAAGCCAAAAGTCTGTGGGGAAAAAAATGTCTGCATCACCCTGAAATAGAAACAACTTTAACTCAATTAATTGGATTTTCTTAATATTTGAAACCTAGGTATGTATAAAGACCAGAGATGAATCTGCGGGAAAATATGTGAGTGACCTTAAAATTAAAAATGAAAAGAAAACAAGAAGAAAGATTGCAATTTAGCAGTAATTATTTCGATGAAGCTGTTGACATATAAATAAGTTTATCATCAACTAGACCCTTATTGTTTTTTGATAGGTACCATAAGTCATGTTACCATAATTTTTAAATGGTTCTAGCTCTCCAAATTTACTTGGACAGTACTTATTAACTGTCACTACTAGATTCATCCATGTAAATTTTCAGATCTTGTCCAAACTTACAGGATTCTACCTAGTCAAAGAAAAAATTTGGCACTCATCAGAAGCAGTATATTTGTGGTCATTTATGGCATTCCATACAAACAACACTTGAAGTAGAAATAAGAGAAAAGGAAAGAAAAATAATAGCATTAACATACCTTTGCATCCAAATAACTGCCACAACACAACAAAAAAGGGTATAATCCATTAATCCCACTGTGAAATTTCAGATTCATGTTAATTGGGCCAAAATTGAATGGGTTTTAAATTTGCTTGAATTTGATCCAAGCAAGCCTTACAATTTCATGCTATTGTTAGAAAGTTGCTAACATTGAGAAATCTAGTAATAGCAAGTATCCTCCCAATGAGAGTGACTAACAAACTTTAGAAGCATCATTTACAATTTTTCTCATGTAAAACGTTTTAATGATAATCCCTTAGTTCTACATTCATGGTTTCCATAAAATTTAAACTTGTTCAAGATAGTTTGAATTCCTAAGATGCAAGAAATACAAGTCCCACAAGCGAGAACACTGTGTACTACATATCGAAAGAAATGCTTACTTAAGCGGGAAAAGGGTGCTTTCCCCAACATCTGCTACAGCTCCAAAATCAAAAAACAGCATCAAACGCATTCTCTGAGAATATTTTATTAACCTGAAAAATCTGTTAAGGTAAAGTCCAGGTGTGACTATTTATATTAAAGTAACAAGTCTTACATGAAGTTTATTCCATAAAGGGCACCTTCAGCGTAAAAAATATATATATAAAGGGCATAATAAGGATACAAGTTTTGCGTTTGATGCAGATGGCGTGCTGATCCTAATGCCTTTTACATTTATGCTGTCTCGTATAATGTTTGGTAGGTGGGGGAGGGGGTACTGCATCTCCTTGGTGAGGCTCCTCGCGTTGCTACAAAGATGGAGTTACAACCAAACAATGGATTACATGAATTATAATAGCATTAACAACAATTACTCAATATTAATTACATTAAATGAGTTGTCATACCGCGGGGCCAGCCTTGTGTCCTGCTTTGTGACCACCTGTCCCACAAGGAGGTGCTTTTCTTGTGCGTTTAGGTCGACCTTGTGGGGGTGACTGTAACCCAACAACTACCTGCTCATTCTCAACATGCACATCTGGCTGTTTTGCTTGACTCCCAACAACTGAAGATCCTACAACTGCGGGGGAGGATGGTGTAGCAGACGAAATGTGAGTGACGCCCGTAGTCATGGGATCTATACGCAGTCCAGGAGTGGGCATGAATGACATGGAGTGACTATGGGGTGGTACATGGTCTATATGACCAATGCTGTACGAGGGGGATAGAGTGTGCATGACAGGAGGGGTTTGACTAAAATCATAGCCGAGATCAAAGGATGGCGGAGTAAATGAAAGATGAGCGGGGTCAAAAAATGTATGTGAGGTGTGTGAAGGGATCTCAGGGTAAGAAGACGCATGAGCAGTGGGTAGAGGGATCTCTACGTCAGGAACTACATGAGCAGTACGTGGAGGGATCTCTAGGGAAGGCGATGCATGTGGCGGAGGAGGGAACTCTGGGGCAGGAGATGCATGTGGGGGTGGAGAGAGTTCTGGCGCAGGAGATGCATGTGGGGGTGGAGGGGGATCCGGCCTACTGACAGCCTGATGGGGTGCACCACGGTGACCATGGCTATGGCTGGCACGATTTGAGCTTGTGCTTGGTTGTCCAGTATCTTCTGCCGCATCTGGATTTGCCCCATCGATCTCTTCCAAGGGAAGTTTGGCAGTTATACGATGAAGGCGTTCCACATATTTAAGTAAAGCTGAGATTTGCTTGTACATGGGACTGCCTACTGTATACTATGTCAACATCTGCTTGTGACTGTCAACCTGCAAGTACAAAAATACAATTAGTACATCTAACAAAAAACTGGTGATACGCAACAAAAATTGAAAAGAAAGGTCGAAGCGATTACCATAAGAATAAGTGAAGCGGAAGTGTGGTCGACGAACCTCCAAGTCACCCTATGATACCAACCGAAGTATGGATGAGCAGGCGACATAGCACCCTGTAGTCGTGCTCTATGACATAGAGCTTGTGCTCGACTATTCCATACTTGGATATGGGCATTATGTTTGTCTCCCCAAATCACCTCTATCTTCCCCCTCAAGTCTATGGCATGAAGGGCGTCGTCAGTATCAACATATAGGGGGATTTCTTGTACCATCCCAAACTGACGAAGAACACGGTCCGGTGTATGTTTTTCTACAAGCCAAAAGCATACAAGCGGCACCTTCGCCGTCCATACGTCCCTTCCTGCGACACAGAACGGAGGCAGGTGGGCTAAGTCATCTTGATATGGTTCCCACACCACCTGAAATAGCCAAATAAAAGGGCAGTACATTATGCAATGTTCCATTATTTTCGAGTATGAGCTATTTTACAAGCAGTAAATACAATAGTCATAAACAATAGAAGGAACACAATTTGGGTACCTGGTTGGGACGCATACAATCTAATAGCTGACGGTACCGAACCAAACAGATTTCTTGGGGGCTATTTTTCGTGGTCATGACCCACACAGTCCTACAATTAAGAAAGAGAGGGTGTTACTTGGAATTGAGAATTTGAAGTAATCAACAACAATAAATGATGGGCAATCGTAAATTTAACATTACATACCACTAAGTTTATACCAAACAATGATTATCTAAACATATGATTAGTGGTGGAGCTAGAAATTAATAACACTTGTATTATACATAAATAATAACATATGACCTCAGTGGTTATAAAACGATATATAAAAATAAATAAAAATCCTATTAATTTTAAAGATTTGAGGAATAGAGGCAGTTAAAATTATATTTTCTATTCCAATTTTCAGAATCGATCAAGGAAGAGACTTACTTAATGGACAGTGGAGAAGGTGCAAATGGTGGGCCATATGCATCATCTGGTGGGAGGTCCTCCTTCTTTGGGCACAAAAAAGGGAGTCTGAACCATGCCCAATACTGAACCAGTAGCAAGGCCCCACCAATCTGACTGGCACCACTGTCGGTTGCCCTGCATAATTCTCTGTACAACCATGCAAGGCAAGCGCTCCCCCAACTGTACTGACGTGGATTGCGAAGGTCCGTCAACATCTGCAACCATATCATATGCACCCGATCGCCAGACTTGTCGGCGAAAAGTGTGTCTGCCAGCAGTGTTAGAATATAACACCGTGCATATTGATGCACAACCACCTCTGCTGCATCATTAGGCAACCCGTGGTCAATTTTTTCTAGTAGCTTCTTAATTAGGATCCTTTGTCCGTTAAGCACATTTCCATGAAGGGGAATTCCAAGCATACTCTGACATTCATCTTCCCATGTCAAATTAGTTCTTCCAACAAGTGCCTCACCATCAATTGGAATCCCAAAAATAACTTCCACATCTTGCAATGTGATTATTGTCTCGCCACATGGCTGGTGGAAGGTGTGGGTTTCAGGCTGCCATCGCTCAACCAAGGCCGTTATCAAGTTATTATCAATTTCTCTATATGAGGTCCTATACAACCCAATTAATCCAACTCTCTTGATAATGTCGATGACGCGATCATCCACCACTATGGGGCGTCGTTTTCGAAGCTCGTCATTACGACCACGGCATTTAAGTGCCCCGGATCCTGCACATGATAGAACCATGGTGATGAAATGTAATATGTCATAACCTTGTATATGTGATTGTAGCTATTGATCCCAAAAAACAAAAATATAGCTGTTATAAAGGGAAATTAAAATATCATCCCCAAAAAAAAAAAAAAAAAAGCAACAACGGGAGCAAAATAAAAGGATGTAATGCACTTGATTCAGTTGATAGAATGCTAGTGCACAGTGTAGAGCTATCAAACATTTACTAAATTGATAATTAATAACCAAATATTATTCATGTAATACTTAATTATAAAAAGACCCATTTGAAATTATTATCTGACAATTTTATATCATACAAACAATTGTATGATAATTTTTTCTGTCTAAAAAAAAATATAAAATAAAATAATTGACCACATATAGCCAGCATTAATGGAGTTTTGAATGCTTAATTATCACTGGTCAGTGTAAGAACTTAGAACTTTGAAGGTTTTCAATGCTGGTTTTATTGTGGCCGGCTAGATTGAGAGCTTTTGTTTCAATTTTCTAAGTGGTGGTTACATGATTCTTGAAAGGCTGTCAAAATTTTTTTCAACAATGAATAGATAGGAGTTTCATTTTTTCATAAATTTGTTTAATCTTGAATCTTAGTATTTTTTTTCTTAATATAAAAAATAAAAATAAAAATAAAAAAAGTTCATACTTCATTCGTTGGCCCCCAAAGTTGAAATTTGGGTTCTAGTCTCTAATGAGTTGTTTGATTGTGGGGTATAAGATAATAGTTCTTTAGTCTCCTAACAAAAATCAAACCTAAGATGTTAGTAGGTTGGATAAATTTTCTTAGCTTTGTTGGATATAAATTCATGGTTCTAGAAAGATATATGCATTTTGGGGTTAAGTTTTATTGGTATTTGACAAACCAATCTAACTTAACCCAACTAATGGGCATGACTATGCATTCAAACCTAGTAATACCATTGACAAACTTAGAATATTAGAAATGGAAAAAAAAATATATATCAACATAATGTAAAAGGATAAGAAGAGAATATTCAGCACGTGGTCCGTTTTAATTTTACTTTGCCTTCCCAAACAGCGCACGATCGATGAGTTGTTCGAAACCTTAACAACGAATTATCAATAGGACTAGGTCCGAACTCATCACGACTCTGAGCAGGAACTCATCACGACTCTGAGCACGGAGTTTAGGGAGTCAAGAGTAAATATAAGCACATGTTGAACATAAATTGGCAAGGATCATGATCAATTAAAATGTGACTCAGGTCATGATCAATACCAGCTAAAGAGTACGGGGTAATCATGTTTATCATTTTCTCAACCAAAAAAAAGAGTACAGGGTGATCATGCTTATCCCAAAATCTTTAAAAATAGAATAAACTGAAACATATAAACAAACATTTATACTCTTCGGAAAAAAAAATAATGACTAATTGTACCAATGTACAAATTGTGATTGGCTAATTGTCTATTGGATAGTGATTCATCTGAAAGAATAGAGAAAGCGTTCTTAATCTATAATTTTTCAAAACCCATGGATTTGAGACGGAACAAATAATTGTCATGATGAAAGCTATAAATTTTCATTTTCATTTTAATTTTTGTATACACTCGAAAAGGTTTTGAATTTATACTCACCGTTTATACCATTGTATTTCATAGTTCCCCAACTATTATTTTTAGGATTTTTGTTTAGTTAGTTATATGCTCTGAATCTGACAGTAGAATTTGCATAACAAGGACTTGGTTGACCAAGTATCTAACAAGATTATACTAAGAGTTTATATCTAAGCTCGCATAACCAAACTTGACCCTCGCACAACCGAAGTCTTCGGTCTTGCACAGTGAACAAAAACTTCAACCTTCAACCGTTATTTTCACAAATTACATTACAATTATAAAACAAACAAATACAAATAAATTTGTCATGAAATTAGCCAAAACTCCTAAATCCTAATAGTTTTATCCAAATGATTTTTCAGCGGTTTAACATATTGCCTTGGATAACTAGCTTAAGACATGCATCTTATATTTTGTACAACAATTACATTAGTTTACAATTGTTTTTTATTATGTTATTAATATTTTTAATTTTGGTTTTATTCTTGTCCTGCCTAAACTGAAATTTTAACTTTGCCACTTATTCCACATACATCCAAATTTTCAAAGTAAATCATATCAGAATTTTAACTAACTTATATCTTTTGGCAAACCTCCTTGTCTTATATGGAGGGTGGTAATTTGTTGATTTGGTCAGGAGCCTCTAGACTTAACTCTTCACTAGCACAAATTTGAAAAATAGGATGGGCTAATTTGTCATTACCAGCAATCAAATACATGGCAAGTTTTGATTGGTGGAAACATAAAGTGAAATACAAAAATGGGTTATGTGTTAACAGGTGCTTTCATGAGAAATATAAAAAGATGTCAAAATAATTAATTGCTTTGTCATTTTCCCATAAAATGTTTATCAAATAAAAATTAAAACCAATGCGCATAAGACATCTGTTAACATTTCCCAACAAAAATTTAGAAGAAAGGATTTATTCCTAAAGAAAATAATATGGACAATACAAAGTTCTATTAGCTGAAAATAATAAGAATAAAAAAAAAAAAAGGGCATGTGAACAAGTTTTAGATTTGTTGCTACGAGTAAGGAGCCACACAAGTGAAGACACCTGATTAAGCGAAATTTCATTGAACAGAGAAACTACAACCAACTTAGCAGTATAAACACACTAGCAGTATAGACTCAGACTCTTCATGTATATTTGGGATCATTTTGCCTAATCCGAATCTAACACGAGCCAAGTAGCCATGATTATTCTCAAAAAGGGAAAATAGTAGCCATGATTGATTGGACTAATGCCTCATTACTTTTCACATTGTCTTTTTTATATACTTGAGCATTTCTGTCTATAACCAGCGGAAGCACTTAGTTGCAGCCCAAGCCAATTTACTCGAAACTCTTAACTACCCGGCAAACATTTTACTGTCTAATTGATCAAAGAGGGAAAAAGATGAACAATGGAATAAAATGGAGTCAACAAAAAAATACATCTAAGCATAACCACTTTATTGGGATAAAATATTCAAACGATGCTAAGGAAAAAGTGATAACAAAATAAGTTCAAAAAGAGGTTTGTAAACAAGTTATTTTCAATTCTTAACCACTCAAAGCAAGAAATAATTATTGATGAGCTACTTTGCCCATGAATATGGTGCTACGGAAATCCTTTCAGTAAGAAGAATGGCATATGAGGCAATTAAAGATTTAAAATGTACAAGCAACATCTTTAGCATACTATGATCACAATTGACAAATTAAGAAAAATGTATTAATAAATCCAAGGAGATCATGAAGACAATTCTAACGCATCCCCCCCTCCCTACTTAAAAAGTAGGTTTTGCCAACACATAAGGTTTTATTAAAAGATTTGAATTCGCTCACAATCTTTAGTGTAGCAATTGGCAACAAAATATGGTGACAGAATGGTCCCTCAATTTCCCTTCATTCACACATAAAGTTAGAGGCAACAAAACAGTAATCTTTAAAGCAATAAGAAAATACCTCTCCTTGAGATTAAGAAGCAGGTAAAGTGAAATAAGCCGTAAGCCTTTAACTGCAAGACTCATATCACATCACTCTTAACTGTTTTTGTGTGTGTGTGTGTGTGTGTGTGTGTCAAATTGATACTTCAAGATATCGAATTCTCCTCTATGTGGTAAATTCCAGTTTAGAGCAAAAAGTTAAGAAAGAAAAAACGATCAAGTCCTCTTACAAAATACAAAAAACCCAGTCCAAAAGAAAAACATATGAAATTGACAACCTTATCCACCAATGTAGCTTCAATTTAGACATCACACACTCTCATCACTCAAAATAAACAACAAATGCAACTCCAATTCAGCCAAAGACACAGAACACAAAGCAGTAACACCATGCTCCCATACAGTTAATGACTTACTGATAACATGTTTTGCAACTAAAATGGTCCACACAACTGAACCTGATGACAAAACTTATGAAACCCATAATTCTCCTACACTTCACATTTTCCTCACACTCTCTCACTAACCAAACAGAAACTAAAACAAAAATTGAAACTGACCCACTAAAGAAAATCAAACAAAAAAAAAAGGATAGAAACTGACCCATTAAAAGTTATTTCCAATTCTTAACCACTCAAAGCAAGAAATAATTATTGATGAGCTACTTTGCCCATGAATATGGTGCTATGGAAATCCTTTCAGTAAGAAGAATGGCATATGAGGCAATTAAAGATTTAAAATGTACAAGCAACATCTTTAGCATACTATGATCACAATTGACAGATTAAGAAAAATGTATTAATAAATCCAAGGAGATCATGAAGAATATTTTTAATACAATTGTGAAAACATGAAGTTAAACAGAACATTATCAAGAAAGAAACATGAAATTCACAGTCCCATTTACTTTCAACCACTTAATAAATAAACGTGCTAAAAGTTGATAATCAACACAAACAACTTGGTTTTTTCATAGTTGAGTATACATGCATATTGACAGCAAGCACGACCTTGATAGGCTATCTATCATAAATACAAATCAACTCAATTAAGGTAATCAATCAGCAATATATGAAGAACAAAACGGAAAATCATAAAAAATAAGCATGAAAATAAAATGCACCTTGCCTTTGTTCCTATTAAACAAAAAAAAAAAAAAAAAACTGATCTCAGTTTTACAATAGAGGAAAAGAAAATGCACAAACAAACTGGTCTGGTGTTATTGAAGGATGTTACAAGGAACAATCAATGCATGCATTACCTAACCCCAGAAAAAGAGAGTCCTTACTTTTTGTGAGGTAATCGGAGCGACGGATCGAGGCGGAGACGGAGCGATGGGAGCTAGAGGCAGCGACGGCGACGGAGCGAGAGGGATTGAGAGTGACACCGACGGCGACGGAGCGAGATGACTGAGAGAGAGACCGAGAGTGAGAGTGTGAGAGAGACTGAGAGTGAGAGTAGAGTGACAGAGACTGAGTGAGAGTGAGAGTAGAGTGACAGAGACTGAGTGAGAGTGTTTTGAACTTAGTTTTTTCTTTTTGAACGGGATTGAGAGTGACAAAGACGGCGACGGCGACGGAGTGAGATGACTGAGAGTGAGAGAGTGTGAGAGAGACTGAGAGTGAGAGTAGAGTGACTGAGTGAGTGTTTTGAGTTTTTTGTTTTTGAACTTCAGTTTTTTCTTGTAGCGCGATGAGGGACGCGTGGAAGTGAAAAGGATTGGGCTTATGAAAACGACTCCAGTGGAGTCTTCTTCTGGGCAAATAAAACGACTTCACACTGAAGTCGTTTTATTTGCCCAGAAGACGACTCCACTGGAGTCGTTTTATAGCCCAAAAAAACGACTCCACTAGAGTCGTTTTCTGCGCTTATAAGTCGACTTCGCTGAAGTCGATTTTTGGTCTACGTGGACAAACTTTCAGCCACCTCATTTGCGGTTAAAAAGGAAACTTGAGTTCAATGGTCTCGATTTTATCAGCCAGAAAACGTCTCCTCTGAAGTCGATTTGTTAGAAATCCAATTTGTTTAAAACGTTGCCTAACTAATAATATTGTTTGGGTTTTGTAGTTATTTTCTAAAAAAATCCTCTTTTCTGATTATAAAAAAAATCATTATTGGGCCACTTTTAGATGTGGATGTGGGCCCAGAGGTTAATGCCTAATGGAGAATGAAGATGAGAAAGTTTAGTCCATCAGCCCAATAAATTTACTCACCGACCATTTTCACAAAATGGTTTACAACTGAAAGCTCGAAAACGTGTTGAAAAACACAAGAGCTGTTTAGACCCCCGATAAAAATTACGGCTCGATAGATTTTACACAACTTTAATATAAAGTGCGGAATAGTGTAAAAGCGAGCGGATGAACAATATAGCTACTCTAATCCATAAACTAAACAACACAGCAGTGTAATGGAATATAAAAGAGTAGGGAAGAGAGATGCAAACACAGAAAACACCAAGACGTGTTTTCGAAGAGGAAACCGAAGAACTCGGCGAAAAACCTCTCCGCCGCCCTCCAAGCGGAAATCGATCCACTAGACAATCAGTTGGGATACATGAGTAAGCAAGAGACCCTCCAAGCCTAATCTACCCGATGTACCTAAGCCCTCCAAGCTCCTACTCCAACAAGGCTTCTCGGAACCGTGTCTTGTCCTAGTTCTCCGGATCCCGCAACAAGCTCCATGTTGCATCTGCTATCCTTGGCTTCTTTCAATGCTTCCCAGCAACTCCAAAACACTCTCTACACTCTAAATGGGTGTGGGTTGTGTTTGGGTGCAAATCTCCTCTCAAGCTATGATAATGGGAGAGGGATGGAGAAGAGACTACTATGATTTCTCACTAAGGAGGAGTAGCTCTCTCTAAAAAGATGGGTGTGTGTGTTGTAGAAAACCTATCTAGGGTTTTTCTCTCTGAATAGCCTCTCCTACATTTGTGGGTAATGAGGGTATATATAGTATGGGTGAAGGGTAAGAAAGTCACTCTTAAAAAAACCTCCA
Organism: Quercus aquifolioides; assembly: GCA_019022515.1. NCBI lineage: Eukaryota > Viridiplantae > Streptophyta > Magnoliopsida > Fagales > Fagaceae > Quercus > Quercus aquifolioides. The sequence goes on along the minus strand of CM032336.1, from coordinate 7,185,750 downwards.
GGCAGAATGTTTCGCGACTGTCTCGCGGGAAGGCCTTACCCGCGAGACACTCGCGAAAACGATAGCCTGGCATGACTCTTCAGCTTCCAGTCATGTGCTTCTCACATGGCTCTTTCGCGGCTTAGCTTCCAGCGACACACCCGCGAGATCCACTGATCTTCAATAAAGCTTGAGTCTTCACCAACTTGATACTATATCCAATACAATTAAATCCCACAAAATACAAGGAAATAAAATAAAGTAATTACAACATATTTTGTCATGGAATAAAGCCAATATAAAACATAGTTGTAAATCACAACTTTACAACAACTGTCAAAATAAATTGTGAATAGTAGATGATGCCTATAATGAGCCTAAATGAGAACTACTAAACATGCAAACTCAATTGTTGTAAAAATTGTTATATTTGTAATATTATTCGTTGAGAAATGACCCAATTACTTAGTTGAGGACAATCCAACTAAAAATGATGTTTTATTATAAAATTTGTGACATGTAGCTAATAAGCCCTAAATTAAAGGAAATGGGACGTAGGTATTCAATATATGAACCCTTGTTTATCCAAAGTGTCAATTTGAAAGAAATATTATCATAATCCAATGGCAAAACTTTATAAAGATTGTGTCATATTTAATGGGCAGAAAAATGAGATGATTTGGTCTATGTATGTACAATCAACCAAATTACATCATGCTCCCTAGACATTCTAGGCAATCCTAAAGCAAAATCCACAATGTCCTGCTCCTATTTCCACTGAAGGATTGGTAAAGGCAGTAATTTATTATATACAACTTATTTTGCAACTATAACAATCCAAATTATTGGTTGAAAACTCTAGGGCTAACGTCAAAATGGTAATTTCACAAACCTATGGTTTTTTTTTATTTTTTATATACAAGATAGAAATTCTACTCTAGTCTAATTTCAGTGTATATGTATGTGAAACTCCCTCCTGAAAACTTGAATCCGGTCATTGCCCTCCACAACAATCTTCCTAGACAAGTTTTTAAGTGAAACCAAACAAATACATTCTTTGTTTTCAATATATTTTTACCTTAGCTGTTTTCTTAGCATGTATCATGAGCAAAGGGTTGGTTGATTTGATAATCATAATATGTTCTAGATGCTTGTATTGCAAGTTCACATACAGTTACTTTTTGATTTGTCAGTTTGATTTTTGCTCCCTATCTAACGTTGATTGTTGGGTCACAATTTTGGACGGCCTTTCAGAGGTCTGCATACTTTAAATGGCTACATCATTAGGAAGTAATAGTGGATTATATATGGATTGAATCAATAGCTATTATGTATGTTTTGAAGTATTTGACCATATATTCCTTAATGAAAAATGTATAATTCTTAATTGAATTGTTAACATTGAGTTTATATTCTTCATGCTATGGAAAAAGTGGATACTAATCTTTGAATTTTTTATTAGCTCCTATCCCAATGAAAAAAGAGAAGGATATAATGCCAAAAAGAAGTTATCAAATGTGCTTGTTGATTGGTCATACTTGGAGCATTAATTTCCTTTGAAGGAATTCTATGAACAACATGATCTCTATACTTTTGAGAATGAGATAAATCCTAGAATTTTTCTTTGATCTGTAAATCTTAGAGATTCAAAGAATGCCGTAGTGGACACTTGCCAATGACATTAATCGGCTTAAGTTCTATCAGGTGATGACCATGTTCTTGATGAAGTGTATCATTAGTAAAATTAGATTGTAAAGTTATCAAATGGTTTGTTCAGTGTTTTTTAAGGTCTTAGCCATTGATTTGAACTTTATCATGGTGTATAATATTCATATACAGTGAATATTATACACTGTTAGTAGTTCTACTTTTACTTCCTAAATATGTAATGGAACATTTTGCTATGCTGTTTAATGTTATAATCTATCAATTAAGATTATTGCCATCTAATTAACGTGTTGACAGTAGAGGATCATCACAATTAATGGATTGATTTCTTCTACTTGCAGCTTGGTGACTTTTGCCTTGCCAAGTAGAAAGCAAGCAATGATCCTGTACATACACTAATACTTGGAACATTACGGTGAGGACTTTTGAAAGCTTTCCACTAATGTTTAAACATTATGCAATTTCTGTACTTGCAGTTGTCTGTGCATTCGGCATTGTTCTCTTACAACTGGTATAATGACACATCCTTAACTAGGCGATGAAGTTGTATGTTTTAGACAAATAATTACTTATTATTCTTAATTGCTAGATAGTAGATACTAGTAATCTATAAATGGGTTTAAAGTTCAAATTTGCTTGACATTTAGGGCCATGAAAGATTATAGAATCAAGTAGTCTTTGTTCTCATGATGTGGTAGTGAATGCTGAGGTGTGTGTGCTATTCTCTCTTGGAACTTTAACTAAGATAGTAGATGTGGTTTTTGGCATAACCTTCTTAAAGTGAGTGCTGGTCTTTCTGGAATGGTGGGTAAACCAATACTTATTCTATATGATAATTTAGTTTTAAAAAAAAATTTCTTTTTTCATATTTTTAATGAATGCTGTTCTCTCTTTCAACTTTCTCAAAATTTGTGCTTGTTAGCCTTTCTACTAATCATATCAATATAAATCAATTGCTCCAGTCCCTTGATTTTCTCTAATCAATCAATTCTCTGATTCTTGTCTAGAATTTCTGGAAAGTAAATTATACTTTCCAACAGTTATGACTCAGTTTTATAATATATATTCTGCTTCTGCTGGCTTGACCTGAGTTTTGTTCATTACACTTCGCTCATCTCCTTCACAATGACTATCAGACTATTTGGAATTGGAATGAAGTTAGTCACTGGACAATCTGTTTGTCTTTATCCATTCAAGCATTTCAAAGGCACTTATGTATCAGCTGATGCATAAACTTTCTGCCTCTATAATAAAATTACATAGAATGATGGTGAAGGCTGTGGCTGTTCTTGGCAGTAGTGAGGGTGCCTGTGGCACTATCTACTTCACCTAGGAAGGAGAGGGTAGCTTGAAATTCCTGTATGATTAATAAGGAAATGTAAATTTCTATTTTCATAAGTAAGGTTATAGTTTTCATTTCAAATTTTTGAGGCGCAACTACTGTGACTAGAAATATTTCTGGCAGCCTTTAAACCTGGACTCCATGGCTGGCTTCCTTGTGCATGTTCTTGGGGACTCCATTACTTCTAACTACACTGACTGGTGTATTCCAATGACCATTATGTTTGTTTCTTTGTACCATAAAGCATAATGCTAATATTTTATCAAAAAATGATATGGATTTTCAATTTATTTATTTACGGACAGAATCCTATGGCATGGTTAATTTTAGAAAACGCAAGGGAGATGATTGTATTTTTTATATTCCCTGTGAAAAGTTGGAAGGGGGGAATTGAAATGTAAAAACAACGAATTATAATATAATTTTTTCATAAAAGTAATACTGTAATGTCATTGGCAATTTCTGGGTTGTGTTTGTTAGTCAAGTACTGATGGACTAAGAAAGCTAAAACTAAGGTATAATCAATTCGTTTAAGTATATTCTTTTTTAATTCTCAAATATTAAAGTTGTCTTACTTGATTGTGTACTTCTGGCTTAGATCAATTTTATTTGATACGCATTTATTTGTTTTAAGGGTTAGTATTTGTAGTTTGTGGGCAAAAGAAAGAGATTGAATTTCATCAACCCAAGTTCTCACATTTTAATTCTCTTTTTTTTATTAATAAAAATTCTCTAATACTAATTGGAAAAAAAAAAAAAAAAAAAAAAAAAAAAAAAAAAACTCTGTTTCTCCATAACTTATAAGATCCTGCTATAGTGGTGGCTATTTCAAGGGATGCTTTAAATTCAAATCAATATGTTGATCAAATCGCCTAGCCAAAGCATCCGAAGACTATAATTATGAAAAACAATAACTCAGCCCTCAAACAATCTTTAAATTTTCAAGGTAGATTTAAACAATGTTTCTTTCTCATTGTAATTTGTGATTCTTTCTCATTGAAAACTTATGTTTCTTTCTCATTGTGTTTCTTCCAACCCAAACTGATACAAGAAGAGAGAAGCTTTGACATGAGGTTGATAGTCATTAGTGAAGAGCTTCCAAATCCAAGTTTTCAATTTATATTCTCTCTGGATCTGCTTTTGATTTTTGATACTCTACGTTGTTTTTGGGTGGCATTGGCAACTAGTAAGTTCAAAATGCTCCTTTTCTTTCTTAGTTGGTGAATAAATTTATAGCTTTAATCTTGTGCTTTCTCTGTCACATCTCTCTTCTGTTCCATTTATGGCTATTATGACCAACATTGTGTTTGTTCTATTTTGTTTTGAGTGTATTACATCAATGTTGGTGTGTAATATATTTTTATGTTTCTTATTTTACTCATTGATTGTTTAGTGAAAAATGACACCAGAACATTGTTTCTCTGTGTGTGAATTTAAGTAGTAATGCACATATGAAAAACTGATTGTGTGATTTTCTTTCAGTGTTATCAATGTGTGGTTGATGCATTGCTATCTATATAAAATGTTTTAATTCTGTTTTCGGCGAAGAAATTTTGGATTGTGACTTTTAATTTCTTCTATATTTGCTTGAGTAAACCAGTTTCTTTGGAGTTGATGGACCTCAGAATTAGATTGACATTTCTTTTTTGTTTTAAATAATATCTTTTTCGATGTTTTCTCTTCTTTGATTTGATTTTTTTTTTTTTCATTCATTTTTTTCCTAATTGTTTGGTGGTACATTTCTTAGTAGAATAGCGATTACATTTATCTATGGTGTGCATTGTGGATCATATCTCGATGGCATTTCCAAACTTTTAAATTCAATGGAAACATTTCCAGGATTATAGACTGCATGACATTGTAGCTTACTACATCAATTTGGTGTGTATGTATATGTATTGATGATGCCGAAAATCGTCAGTAAGTCACATGGTCCTTACGTACTCTAGACAACACCTGCGCAACACAGAACAAGAAGACCTTAGGAGAGTACCGGTATGGTACCGGCCAAAAACCTTCCAAAGGTTAAGTTACAGAACTTTTCACAACTCTAGAGTGTCAAAGCTGAGGGAGTTATGCGTACCTTGGTTTGTGAGGGTTTTAGGGTTTTTATAGTAGCATAGGGTTGACATCCGTTCCTTGGCCTAGAGGATCTTTCCTTGTGGGAGAGATCTTCTTTAATTCACGTATCTTCCGAAATCCTTTCCGTGTAGGAGTCTTATTGATTAGGGTTTATCGTGGGGCACAAGACATTTCCTTATATGCTCATGCATGGAGGCCAAGTAAGGCCACGTTAGACTCGTCAAAGGTTTACTTATTTTTTTTAGCTTGCTTCCGTCAGCATCTTTTCCCGTCTATGTACTCAGGCCGTCTAGTTCAGGTGTTGATCTCAAGGCGCACTCGTTAGCTTTAAGGTAGAAGCGTCGACTTTACAACGTTGTTTGCCCATGAATGCTCAAGTAAGGCTGATGAGTTCATTAGGACCGCCACCTTCGCCCCATGCTGATGAGTTTAACAACATTATAAAATTATCCTTATCATGTATCAAAACATGTTTCAACAGTTGAGTTAAGGGTTCCATTTAATGATCTTTTTCTTTAATAATTTGGAATCAAAGGATTAATAATTAACATTAATCATTCTCTCATGTATGCAAATAATAATTACAAATAGTCTACATCTCTTTTTATAGAGAAAAAGAAGATGCATAAATACAAAGATAAAGAATCTCTTACAAATTAACTATAAGGACCATTCGTGTCATTTATTACAAAATGGGCATCAATTATATTTACCACCAATATAGAATTGTCTAAAACAATATTACAAAAGGCTCATCTAACTTTTTGACCATGTACACTTTCTTGTCAATGATAACTTTGAACAAAGCTACAACGCTACAAAAAAAAAAAAATACAATGATGAATACTATTTACATTAGCAGCTAGCATTTGTTGATTACAAGAATTAGTCCACCATGCACAGTTGTTCCTTTACTATTTGCAAAAGGGTCCATGACGCTTCTCACAAATTTATCTTATCCTCTCCCCCCTACCCCTCCTTTTTTTTTTGTTGAAAGTTTAAGTTTATGCTTTGCAAAATCTCTCCTTTGCTAAGACACTTTGTATTTTAGATTGCACACATTGAAGTTGAGGATAAAGCTTCAAAGGAATGCAGAATTGGCATTAGGGAACTCATGTTTTGAGCTGATAACTCTTTGTGATTTGCAGCATTATAATGCATGCTAATGATGAATCAAGCCCTGAACCTTTTCTTTTCATTGATTTGGATGAAATTTATCATTAGACAACAAGGCCGTTTGTATATGGGAGAAGGATATAAAGGAAAAACATTATTTTCCAAATAAAAGAATCCTAAACATGTCTCTTGATATACAATCACAAAAACTATCATGAAGCTACTAAAAATAAGGAAATAAAATTATAAAACCTAAAACTCTAAAAAATTTAAATAGAATAATAAAAATCTTCCAATAATGACTATTGAGTTCACATCTCATCCAACATGAAATTGTTTATTATACACATATAGATGCTCAAAGTAGAATTCTATTGCAATATGATATAGATGCTCATAATAGAATCAACATTGAATGTATCAAAAAAAAAAAAAATTCTTGAGTAAGTGTTGAATACATAAGCAATGGGGAAAGACACCCAGCACACCATTTGGTGTAGTGGTGCCTTTTTCTTATTTTGAAGACTTGATAAATCATTAATTTTATTTTCTTTATTTCTTATCAAAGCTTATTTTGCATATAACTATCATTCATGTAAATGATAAATTTTGACATTAATCTATAAATCTGGGTGTTCTTGTTAAATGGTAACAAGGTTGTGGCAAGTGGGGTTTCAAGGGTAAGGGCAATCTATCTTTTGGAAAGGCCTTCGGTCATAATACCAGACTCCAACAGCCTTTGCAATTGTCTGTAGAATGGTTTTTCATACAAAAAAATGGAATGAGTTACTCCACAGCAAAAAATGGAAATCAACAACGAAAGGTAAAAAAGAATATGAAGAAAAATGTGATAGTAAAATAATTGATAACATAATAGAAGAAGAAGAAACGGAGAAGATAAAGTTACTTCTTACCGTTTTAGCAGCAATGGAGAATCATCAAATAACCATGTCTCCTACAATTCGATTTGGCCGTGGTCATAGCAAGAGTCGATAAATAGTCCCTTAGATGAAGAGTTCCCAGCGTTTTCTAATGCTTTTAAGAAGTCAAGCCTAAAACCTGAAAATAGACATCAAGATAATAAGCCAAATTTCCAGAAGCCAGTTCTTATCATTACCAATCTTGTTCCTTGATATATAGCAATGGTATTCTATATACTTGAAGAACCCTATTCTTGAAGACAAGATGATGTTGTTGAAACTCTATGCTTGCCTCCTTGAAAAATTGTTCAAGGATAAGAAAGAGGCTTTTGGTATTCACCTTGCATGGTTTGAATTTGATCGTCCGAGCAGTTCTTTATATTACGTCTGCAGTAATGCCAGGTGCCATGAGGATCAACTATAGTTCGTACCAAAATGTTTTTAATCTGAAAGAAAACAATGAGTATAGTACAGCTCTTAGAGGAATGAAAGGGATTAATTTTGAAATGAAAGTAGATACTAAAGATAATAATTTCATTTATAGATATGTGTTACCATTTGTCATCAGTATGGGCAAAAAATTTGTGAAGTAGAATAATCACAAAAAAAGAAAAAAAGAAAAAAAGAAAGTAGACATCAAATAATCACATGATGCTTTTCCATCATATTTTTCTTGACTTTATTTTTGTTTTTTCTATTCATTCGTCAGAGAAAGCTTTGCAAAAGCTTTTTCCAGAAACAGAATATAAGTTTTAGAGGGGAAAAATATTGAATGAAACATCCCAGTTACACCAAAAAAAAAAAAAAAAAAAAAAAAAAAAAAAAAAACAGATAAATCCTAAAATACACAGTCACATCAAGTGAGTGAAGGTGGTAAACCATTCTTCAAAGCACCAAGGCCTTGGGCTCAGGTGGGGAAATGAGTGTGGTGGATTGGGGTTGGCCTTAGGTTCCAACTTCACTAAAAATCAGATTAACTTAAATTAGATTTTTAAAATGAAAACGAATTACCATTACATCAAGCAAGATTCCTGAGTCCAAAGGAAGATATTTGAAGTTGCTTCTCAAAGTTTAAACTATGTCAGTAATGTTGCTTAAGAAGTTATGATGTTATATATCCTCTAAAACGAAGGGACTTAGGGAGGCAATACCAATTTTATCCTTCTTTTAATTATTTATGGATGAGAAATGGAGTGGTCTCCATATATCAGAACCATCTCATGTTAAATGCAAATAAGTTCAAAAGCAAGTGAGATACCAATTCTTGAAGACATTCCTACTTCTTAAACCAAGCTAGTGGCCAGTTTTCTATTTTTCAGTTCATATATTTATTTTACCTTCAAGGATAAGGAGCTATCCTATGTATATATTAAAAGGAAAGTTTAAAAGATTTCTTGCAAGCAGAGGATAGTAACACATCAAATTGAAAATAACTTCTAGAAATAGTAACTTTGTCATGGAATACAATGAGCTTACCTGCCATGAATCATAGGCTGCATTTACAAAAATTATTGGTGTTTTAATTTCATGTGCCACATTTTGGGGAAAGAAACACTACAAAACAATTGAGAAATGTTGGTAACGTTGAAGAGGAAATGGTGAACTGTGAAACTAATAATACCACAATAGACACACTTACCAACTCTGGTTTTATTTTTGAAGTGCATGATGAAGGCAAATTCTTTGCTGAACCCTACGCACCAAAAGAAAGATTTACATTAAGAATCAGGTATTGTTTATTTCTTTTTTTGGTGGAGAATAGGTATTAATTTTTAAAATTGAATGAAAGCTTGAAAAAATGGATAAATTCTATTGTCTTGTTGGACATAAAAAAGAGACACTTGAATAAGTGAGCAACTAAAAAAACAACTGCAATATAAATTGCCAATTCATACAAGGGAGAGAGAGAGAGAGGTTTGAATAATACATGCGTTGCAACCACTTGACTGTAGAATTCTTCAATGTGTCATGCTCCGGAAATATCTTTCCTGTTAGACAATGCTAGGTGCAAATTACATGAATGTGTAACTACTAACAACACCAACTGTCAAAGCTGTTTATGATATGAAGTCAAGATAGAAGATCAAATATACGAGCTTACACATTGATGAAGTAACCAGCATCTGATAGGCATTTAACTTTAGCACCACTAGGTATGAGAGCTCGGAAGCTATCACAATGCAAAATAGAAGCCAATCCACCAGCCGAACTACCAGAGAGAAAAGCCTGAAAAGTTATTGGCAGGGTCACAAGATATAATTCTACTCTAGCCTAATCTAAGTGTATATGTGTGTGAAGCTCCCTCCTAGAGACTTGTACCCCAGCCCTTGCCCCTTACATCCCACAAGTATTTATACTTGTGGAGCGACCATCGCACCAAGGGTGTGTGGTGGTTTAATTCATCTTTGAATTGGAATAATTCTTATTAATTTAGAGATTAATTTTCATTGGTCCAAAGTAAGGGAAAATTAAGCATAAAAGCTTGTGATGAAACCTAAATGATAAATTAATTAACAGTTTGCAATTATTATTAAATCATTATTTGTTTTCCTTAAATGACTAATTAACTGATCATTAAGCAAAATATTAAAGGTTAAAGAGCTTGAAGGAAAACCTACCACCTAGAACCTAACCAGCCAAATAATGTAAGGTCTCAGTGAGTTTATCACACAGAGTCTTAGTATTTTCATTAATCTTGTTCTGAAATTGTTAAAATTTTGAACAAATTACTGTTCAATTAAAAAAAGCGCAAAAAATAACAACAATCCCATGCTTTCATACCTCCATTTCCAGATCAATGAAGCTTTTTCTAGCGGTTCCTCTTGCAGATTCAGATCTGAACTGATCCAATTGCTCTTCGTATATATAAAACATAGCTTTCTTTTTCAATTTCATTTTCGAAAGGCTAGATGAAAGCATAGAAAAATTTTCTCTCTAAATTGCTAAAGTGAAAAAACAAAAAATCTCAAACCTAATTTTTTTTTTCAAGTGCATAGCAAATTAGCTATGAATGATGTAGAAATTTTCATAGTTGAAGGACCTATAGGGTCTTCCCCACTCCAATACTGCAATTTGTGAAATCTATCTTTAATACACAACAATATGGTTGCACTTTAACGATGAACAAACTCTAAAGAAAAAAAAAAAAAAAAAAAGATTATATCAAACATTCTGTCTCTATCACTCTTACTCGTTTAAGTATATAGATCATATCAACATTCTCTGTCTCTATCACCTTTTACTTGTTACTTGCCTTTTGTATGTTTTCGTATCTATTATCTATATATTACTAAAAGCTGAAGCGTAGCGTTTAATGCTGCTGCTCTCACGTTGCGCCACATCAGCTGCCACGTCATTTTCTTTAAAAAAATATATAATTTTTCCTTCCATTTTAAAATGGTTTTTACAATTTTCAACCCTATAAATGCAGCTCACTACCTATTCATTTACTCCCACTATCACCCTATAATTAATTTGTATAATTAATCCAGCTCACCTCTTATTTATTTAGTTCCACTATCAAGTCCAATCTAAAGCCTTATCAGTTCAGCTTAAAAGGAAAAAGAAATTAAAAATATCAAACGTTCAAGCCAGTTTGAAAAAAAAAAGAAAAAAGAAAAAGAAAAATGGGGAAGCGTTTAGGGTTTTGCATGACCAAATAGAAAGCAGAGAGAGAGTTTGAACTATGTAACGTAAAGGGAAGCTTAAAGAGAGGGAAAAAAAAAAAACGTTGAAGCCTTCAGGTATTGCTTGAGAAAACAAAGAGTTTGAAAGCTACCCACTTTCTTGCTCTACCGTTTCTCAGTAACGGTTGACTATCTGATTTCCTTCCTCCCTTTATTCCTTTCCACACGATTTATAAATACTGACAGAACCTCCCTGCTTTGGTTGAGGTATCTCTACATCTCAATTCTTTTTTTTGGGTGCAAAACTTTTATGCTCTGTTTATATTAATATGAGACCTTTTTTTTTTCATTTGTTTGTGTTTGGTTGAGGTGTCTGCATTTGCTTATGTACACGCAAACTTTGGACTTTGCAGTCTCTTATTCTGCAGTAGAGTAAGTGTTCGATTGAGGATAAATTTTAATGCACTCTCTTGGGAATTAAACTTTGGTGATATACATATCGTTTTTTTTTTTATTAAAAAAATGTCGAGTGTAACTATTTTTGTTTAATTCTTTCTTCCTGTAGATTGGGAATATATTTTATCCTTGCTCATTAACAGTATTGGATTCTCCCAATATGGAATTCCTCTTTGGGCTGGATATGCTCCGGAAGCACCAGGTAGCATAATCTTTCTAATATCTGATGTACCTTTTCATTTTCTTGGTTCTAATTGATGTTATTTAGGTTTGTTATTCTTTTCTGACTTAGTCAATAATCGCATTGCATTATAGATTTAAAGGATAATGTTTTGAGAGTTGGTGGTGGAGAAGTTTCTGTACCATTTTTGCCTGAATGTCATTTCAATGGTACTATAATTTTACAGCCAAAGAAACTATTTTATTTTACCTTGGTTTATTTGGAAATATCTCAGGTCTCATTTTTTTAATGTGTTGTGGCTTATTGGAAGAATGGAAGACTTTGAAGTAGTAAAGTATAAAGTGTTGGTGGCATGTCTCATCCATTCCAAGGGGATTTAAAGGTGAGTTTTCATCTCTCTCGATTGCTTATATTCCATGACTGAGGGAAGTAGTTTGATAGTGGTATACTAGAGTTTGAGTGGTTGTTAGGAGTGGGTATGGCCAGATTTTAGGGAGTCATTAGATGTCAAGTATGTGAGTTTCTATTGTATTTTAGACTAAATACAAGTATATGGTGAATTAGGGAGAAATTTTATTAAACAGATAAAATTGATCATGGAAGTCCAATATAGTGAACTAAATGAAAGTTAACGCTTGTAGCTTTAATTTAAATCAAGTTTTGGACCTGATTTTTTCAAGGGAAAAAAGAAAAAGAAAAAGAAATCTATCACCTTACATAAATATTAATAAATTTTGAATTAAGATTGTGAGTTGCTTTCATTTGAGATTGCCTGAATGTCGTTTCAATAGTGCTAAAAACAAGTTATATATTATACCATAACTAAAATAAAATTATCTATTCCTATGCATCGCATGGGTTTGCGACTAGTAACATATAAAAAGGGACTTAATCATATTATTCTTACCATGTTTCACAGTGAGTCAGTGAATGACAATTTCCATTTTGAGGTTCCCTTTCTTCCCTTGAAAATTTTATGACATCTTAGGCTTCTTTACTATTTTGAAGGTATCCAGACGCACCTAGTATATATACAAAAGAGCAGGTTGAAGCATGGAAACCCATTGTGGATTATGTTCATGCTAAAGGTGGAATTTTCTTTTGTGAAATGTGGCATGTGGGAAGGTTTTCAAATCAAGGTTTGTCTTTGACTGAGACCACCTTCATATGTTCTCTTCTAATATTGCTGTTGACAATTGAGCTTTTGTAATGGATGGAGAGAATTGAATGTTTGTAATATGCTAAGTACAAAGACTTTATGGTAAATGATTCATGAATTGCAAATGAGTAAATTTGGGCTTTCAAATCATATTGTGTTTATTTAACTAATAATTGTTGTTGATCCTAAAGGAAGTATTGCATGTGAACCTATTTGGTAAAGATCAAATTAGATGGAAGTTTTAGAGTGGAACATTTGTGGAACCCCATCCTTGTACTGTACAATCATGTGAAACACATAATGGAGCTATTATGCCTTCTTAATCCAAAAGAAGCATTAATTTTGTCTCTTACTCTTTTTTTTTTCTTTTTTCTTTTTTTTTTTGTGATTTCCAAATCAATAAAGGTCTTTTCAATTACTTATTTAGATAAATGTTTTGTTTTTTAAAAAGAAAAAAAAAATCTTTGTGAAAAATGATCTTTTTCTAAGTAATTTAACAGATCATAACTTTCATTTTTCTAATTCTTTAAGTGGTGATTGATGATTTCTTATCAAACTCATGAGATTTATTTGGATATTTATTTTTCTTTCATATTGTTGTCTATAGGTTTTTAGCCAAATGGTCAAGCTCCAATTTCTTCCACTAATAGGCCTGTGACCCCTCAAAATCTCCCTTTGATTATCTCCTTCACAATGACTATCAGACTATTTGGAGGTATATTGGAATGAAGTTAGTCACTGGACAATCTGTTTGTCTTTATCCATTCAAGCATTTCAAAGTGCCAATTATGTATCAGCTGATGCATAAACTTTCTGCCTCTATAATAAAATTACATAGAATGATGGTGAAGGCTGTGGCTGTTCTTGGCAGTAGCGAGGGTGCCTGTGGCACTATCTACTTCACTTAGGAAGGAGAGGGTAGCTTGAAATTCCTATATGATCGATAAGGAAATGTAAATTTCTATTTTCATAAGTAAGGTTATAGTTTTCATTTCAAATTTTTGAGGCGCAACTACTGTGACTAGAAATATTTCTGGCAGCCTTTAAACCTGGACTCCATGGCTGGCTTCCGTATGTTCTTGGGGACACCATTACTTCTAACTACACTGACTGGTGTATTCCAATGACCATTTTGTTTATTTCTTTGTACCTAAAGCATATTGGGGAAAAGTAGAGTAATTCCCACTTAGTTCCAATTAAAGGCCCTTTTGTCTTTAATTTTTTTATTATTTTTTTCTTATCTATCTGCTTGCAGGACCGCATTTCAGTCCTGCTGGCAAAGAGCTTGGTGCTCGTGAGGATGAGAATTGTCATGTTGGTGATCTGGGGAATGTCAGGGGCTGTTTGGCACTGTTGTTAAAACAACAGTTTTCAATGTTTAAAGAACAATAACACTTCTGACACATATTTCTATAACACTTAAACACGTATTTCCAAAATACTAAAACTAAACATCAATACTTAAATACTGTTACCAAACGGGCTCTCAATGTTGGTAATGATAGTATGTGTTGTACTTAACTCTATAGTGGCTTGAAGTTCCCTTAGATTCTATGTTCTATTTTTGTATTTGGTGATTGATTTTGCCGTTATAGGAATGTATTCTTTGTGCTTTTTATAGGAATGTATTCTTTGTGCTTAACCTCACCACTATCCTTTTTAATAATCAACAACCAACACACAACAGGTAACATCACACCTCCCTAAACCCATTTTTCCTTAAAACCCTTGGGGCAGCGACAATGAGTTTACTCACTTAAATATTAATAAAATTAAAGATAGAAGTTAAGCAGTTCAATAAGGAAAACTATAAAAGCAATTAGAAGTAGCAACCAAACCCTTTAACTTTCACCAAAATAAGGATCACAAAGTGCAGTTATTTAGCAGATACCAATTTAAGTATGAATATTTCTGATAACAAATCTTGTAAATATCCCAGCTATAGTCTGCTGACTCTGCCCATGCTGATTTAACATGCCAACAATGAATAATTCATATGCCTACCACTGAAGAATATAAGTTCCTCTTTTTCTTTTAAATGACTTCATCTAACATGTATGTTTTGCCTTCTCCTTATCTCTGTACCTTCCAAATAATAAGCCTATCCCATTTTAATCTCCGAATCATAAGGAAACAAGTACTGTTTCTACGCACTCCTTTATGTAATAGTAAGAAGTACCCATACACCTTGTCCTCTGCTACACCCACATAATGTAGCATCTGAAGCAACATCCTCAACAGCAGACCTAAAAAATTTGATCTTGAGCATGTAATCTAAGCTGCAGCATGGGGGTGTTTGGGGGGAAGGATGGGGGAGAGAGAAGCTAATAAGAAGTTCATTTTAAGAACTGTACTACAAACTGACTCATCTAAGGCAAACTCTGAAAATGAGCACCTTTAAGCAATAGATTTACTGCCTTTTCAAGCGCATGAAGCATTGTGTAAATCAATTTGATGTTTCATGCTAATGAATTTTGTTATATGATGTAGAGAAATCCACAACTACTAGGAAGGGTATCAAGCTCCTAACCACAAAGTTCCCATTCCAAAGTATTGACAATAAACATATAAATATATTATGCATTTTGAAAAAATCTTGAAAGACTTTAGGATGGTTGAATTGTGATGGAACATATTTATTTATGTATTCGAATAAGTTGTAAGAAGAACTAATGGTATATTTCACGAAGTGTATAAAATCTTTTTTTTAAAAAAATATAAAACATTTGACATTTGGAATCAAGTAGAATGTTATTGAAACAACAAAACAGACTACACGGCCCTAAAGGGCACAAAGTTACCAAAAATGAACCGTAATGCTAATCCAACTCAACTTAATAAGTTACCAAAAAATAAATAAAAGTGCTCAACTCAACTCAGTCCTATTCCCAATAAAATTGGATTGACTACATGAATTCTTCTATACCAACCCGGCTCTATATAGTGGGTTATGGGTACCTTGTACCATAAAGCATAATGCTAATATTTTATAAAAAAAATGATATGGATTTTCAATTTATTTATTTATGGACAGAATCCTATGACATGGTTAATTTTGGAAAATGCGAGGGAGATGATTGTATTTTTTGTATTCCCTGTGAAAAGTTGGAAGGGGGGAATTGGAATGTTAAAACAAGGAATTATAATATAATTTCTTCATAAAAGTAATACTGTAATGTCATTGGCAATTTCTAGGTTGTGTTTGTTAGTCAAGTACTAATGGACTAAGAAAGCTAAAGCTAAGGTATAATCTATAATCAATTTGTTTAAGTATATTATTTTTTAATTCTTAAATATTAAAGTTGTTTTACTTGATTGTGTACTTCTGGCTTAGATTGATTTTATTTTATATGCATTTATTTGTTTTAAGGGTTATTATTTGTAGTTTGTGGGCAAAAGAAAGAGATTGAATTTCATCAACCCAAGTTCTCACATTTTAATTCTCTTTTTTTATTAAAAAAAATTCTCTAATACTAATTGAAAAAAAAAAAAAAAATCTTTGTTTCTCCATAACTTATAAGATCCTGCTGTAGTGGTGGCTATTTCAAGAGATGCTTTAAATTCAAATCAATATGTTGATCAAATCGCCTAGCCAAAGCATCCAAAGACTATAATTATGAAAAACAATAATTCATCCCTCAAACAATCTTTAAATTTTCAATGTAGATTTAAACAATGTTTCTTTCTCATTGTAATTTGTGATTTATATTAATGATGATTTTAGGGTCCTCCAACTCATGAAAAGTATGCAAGACTTATGTTTCTTTCTCATTGTGTGTCTTCCAACCCAAATTGAAACAAGAAGAGAGAAGCTTTGACCTAAGGTTGATAGTCATTAGTGAAGAGCTTCCAAATCCAAGTTTTCAATATATACTCTCTGGATCTGCTTTTGATTTTTGATACTCTACGTTGTTTTTGGGTGGTATTGGTAACTAGTAAGTTCAAAAAGCTCCTTTTCTTTCTTAGTTGGTGAATAAATTTATAGCTTTAATCTTGTGCTTTCTCCGTCACATCTCTCTTATGTTCCATATATGGCTTTTATGGCCAACATTGTGTTTGTTCTATTTTGTTTTGAGTGTATTACATCAATGTTGGTGTGTATCATATTTTTATGCTTCTTATTTTACTCATTGATTGTTTAGTGAAATATGACACCGGAACATTGTTTCTCTTTGTGAGTATGTGTGAATTTAAGTAGTAATGCAAATGTGAAAAGCCAATTGTGTGATTTTCTTTCAGTGTTATCAGTGTGTGGCTGATGCATTGCCGTCTATATTAAATGTTATAATTCTGTTTTCGGCGAAGAGATTTTGGATTGTGACTTTTAATTTCTTCTATATTTTCTTGAATAAACCAATTTCTTTGGAGTTGATGGACCTCAGAATTCGATTGGCATTTCTTTTTTGTTGTTTTATCTTCTTTGATTTGATTTTTTTTTTTTCATTTATTTCTTTCCTAATTGTTTGGTGGTACATTTCTTAGTAGAATAGCGATTACATTTACCGATGGTGTACATTGTGGATCGTATCTTAATGGTATTTCCATACTTTTAAATTCAATGGAAACATTTCCAGGATTATAGACTGCATGACATTATAGCTCACTACATCAATTTGGTGTGTATGTATATGTATCAAAACATGTTTCAAGAGTTAAGGGTTCCATTTAATGATCTTTTTCTTTAATAATTTGGAATCAAAGGATTAATAATTAACATTAATCATTCTCTCATGTACACAATTAATAATTACAAATATTCTACATCTCTTTTTATAGAGAAAAAGAAGATGCATAAATACAAAGATAAAGAATCTCTTACAAATTAACTATAAGGACCATTCGTGTCATTTATTACAAAATGGGCATCAATTATATTTACCACCTATATAGAATTGTCTAAAACAATATTACATAAGGCTCATCTAGCTTTTAGACTATGTACAATTTCCTGTCAATAATAACTTTGAACAAAGCTACAATGCTACCAAAAAAAAAAATACAATGATGAATACTATTTACATTAGTAGCTAGCATTTGTTGATTACAAGAATTAGTTCACCATGCACAATTGTCCCTTTACTATTTGCAAAAGGGTCTATGACGCTTCTCACAAACTTATCTTATCCTCTCGCCCCTCCCCCTCCTCCTTTTTCTTTTCTTTTTTTTGGTTGTTGAGAGTTTGAGTTTATGCTTCATAAAATCTCTCATTCGCTAAGACACTTTGTATTTTAGATAGCACACGTTGAGGTTGAGGATAAAGCTTCAAAGGATGGCGGGATTGGCATTAGGGAACTCAGGTTTTGAGCTGATAACTCTTTGTGATCTGCATCGTTATAATGCGTGCCAATGATGAATCAAGCCCTGAATCTTTTCTTTTCATTGATTTGGATGAAATTTATCATTAGACAACAAGGCCATTTGTATATGGGAGATGGATATAAAGGAAAAACATTATTTTCCAAATAAAAGATTCCTAAACATGTCCCTTGATACACAATCACAAAAACTATCATGAAGCTACTAAAAATAAGGAAATAAAAGTATAAAACCTAAAACTCTAAAATTTTTAAAAAGAATAATAAAAATCTTCCAATAATGACTATTGAGTTCACATCTCATCCAACATGAAATTCTTTATTATACACATATAGATGCTCAGAGTAGAATTCTTTTGCAATATGATATAGATGCTCATAATAGAATCAACATTGAATGTATCAAAAAAAAAAAAAAAAAAAAAAAATCTTGATTAAGTGTTGAATACACATAAGCAATGGGGAAAGACACCCAGCACACCATTTGGTGCAGTGGTGCCTTTTTTTCTTATTTTGAAGACTTGATAAATCATTAATTTTATTTTCTTTATTTCTTATCAAAGCTTATTTTACCTATAACTATCATTCATATAAATGATAAATTTTGACATTAATCTATAGTTCTGGGTGTTCTTGTTAAATGGTAACAAGGTTGTGGCAAGTGGGGTTGCAAGGGTAAGGGCAATCTATCTTTTGGGAGGGCCTTCGGTCATAATACGAGTCTCCAACAGCCTTTGCAATTGTCTGCATAATTGTTTTTCATACAAAAAAATGGAATGAGTTACTCCACAGCAAAAAAATGGAAATCAACAATGAAAGGTAAAAAAGAATATGAAGAAAAATGTGACAGTAAAATAATTGATAAAATAATAGAAGAAGAAGAAATGGAGAAGATAAAGTTGCTTCTTACTGTTTTAGCCAGCAATGGAGAATCATCAAATAACCATGTCTGGTCATAGCAAGAGTCGATAAATAGTCCCTTAGATGAAGAGTTGCCAGCGTTTTCCAATGCTTTTAAGAAGTCAAGCCTAAAACCTGAAAATAGACATCAAGATAATAAGCCAAATTTCCAGAAGCCAGTTCTTATCATTACCAATCTTGTTCCTCGATATATAGCAATGGTATTCTATATACTTGAAGAACTCTATTCTTGAAGACAAGATGATGTTGTTCAAAACTCTATGCTTGCCTCCTTGAAAAAATGTTCAAGGATAAGAAAGAGGCTTTAGGTATTCACCTTGCATGGTTTGAATTTGATCGTCCGAGCAGTTCTTTATATTACGTCTGCAGTAATGCCAGGTGCCATGAGGATCAACTATAGTTCGTACCAAAATGTTTTTAATCTGAAAGAAAACAATGAGTATAGTACAGCTCTTAGAGGAATGAAAGGGATTAATTTTGAAATGAAAGTAGATACTAAAAATAATAATTTCATTTATAGATATGTGTTACCATTTGTCATCAGTATGGGCAAAAGCTTTGTGAAGTAGAATAATCACAAAAAAAAAAAAAAAAAAAAAAAAAAAGTAGGCGTCAAATAATCACATGATGCTTTTCCATCATATTTTTCTTGACTTTATTTTTGTTTTTTTGTTTTTTCTATTCATTTGTCAGAGAAAGCTTCGCAAAAGCTTTTTCCAGAAACAGAATATAAGTTTTAGAGGGGAAAAATATTGAATGAAACATCCCAGTTAAACCAAAAAAAAAAAAAAAACAGATAAATCCTAAAATACAGTCACATCAAGTGAGTGAAGGTGGTAAACCATTCTTCAAAGCACCAAGGCCTTGGCTCAGTGGGGAAATGAGTGTGGTGGATTGGGGTTGGCCTTAGGTTCCAGTTTCACTAAAAATCAGATTAACTTAAATTAGATTTTTAAAATGAAAACGAATTACCATTACATCAAGCAAAATGCCTGAGTCCAAAGGAAGATATTTGAAGTTGTTTCTCAAAGTTTAAACTATGTCAGTAATGTTGCTTAAGAAGTTATGATGTTATATATCCTCTAAGATGAAGGGACTTAGGGAGGCAATACCAATTTTATCCTTCTTTTAATTATTTATGGATGAGAAATGGAGTGGTCTCCATATATCAGAACCATCTCATGTTAAGTGCAAATAAGTTCAAAAGCGAGATACCAATTCTTGAAGACATTCGTACTTCTTAAACCAAGCTAGTGGCCAGTTTTCTATTTTTCAGTTTATACATTTATTTTACCTTTAAGGATAAGGAGCTATCCTATGTATATATTTGAAGGAAAGTTTAAAAGATTTCTTGCAAGCAGAGGATAGTAACACATCAAATTGAAAATAATTCAAGAAATAGAATCTATGTCATGGAATACAATGAGCTTACCTGCCATGAATCATAGGCTGCATTTACAAAAATTATTGGTGTTTTAATTTCATGTGCCACATTTTGGGGAAAGAAACACTACAAAACAATTGAGAAATGTTGGTAACGTTGAAGAGGAAATGGTGAACTGTGAAACTAATAATACCACAATAGACACACTTACCAACTCTGGTTTTATTTTTGAAGTGCATGATGAAGGCAAATTCTTTGCTGAACCCTACACACCAAAAGAAAGATTTACATTAAGAATCAGGTATTGCTTATTTCTTTTTTTGGTGGAGAATAGGTATTAATTTTTAAAATTGAATGAAAGCTTGAAAAAATGGATAAATTCTATTGTCTTGTTGGACATAAAAAAGAGACACTTGAATAAGTGAGTAACTAAAAAAACAACTGCAATATAAATTGCCAATTCATACAAGGGAGAGAGAGAGGTTTGAATAATAAATGCGTTGCTACCGCTTGGCTGTAGAATTCTTCAATGTATCGTGCTCCGGAAATATCATTCCTGTTAGACAATGCTAGGTGCAAATTACATGAATGTGTAACTACTAACTACTCCAACTCTCAAAACTGTTTATGATATGAAGTCAAGATAGAAGAACAAATATATGAGCTTACACATTGATGAAGTATCCAGCATCTGATAGGCATTTAGCTTTAGCACCACTAGGTATGAAAGCTCGAAAGCTATCACAATGCAAAATAGAAGCCAATCCACCAGCCGAACAACCAGAGAGAAAAGCCTGACAAGTGATAGGCAGGGTGAGGATTACAGGAGGGGGAAAATCAACAAATGATAATAGGGATATACATATACCATACATTTTTTGCATCTTTCATTCCTTTTGATAATAGGTCCTCAATTACTGCAAGCCAAATTCTTGCTCCTCTGAAGTGAAGATTAGTATCCTGATCAAATTATTATTATTAATTAAAACCCACCAAGAAAAAGGAAAAATACACTGGAATCAAGTCTTCCCCTGAAATTAAAAATTGAAATTCCAATTAACTTACTGGATCGACTGCTTCTACATCACCAGTAAATGATGCCCCATCACAGTATCTAATCTTAATTCTGTTCCAGTTGTAGAAGTCTGGAAATTTTAGACAGATTCTATTAATCTATATATTACTAAAAGCTAAAGCGTAGCATTTATTGTTGCTACGCTCCAGTTGAGCCACATCAGCATCCACCTCATTATCATTTTCTTTCCAATTTTCCTATAATTTTTTTTAACATTTACTTTTTTTTTTATTTTAATATTTACATTGTTCTAACCTTTCTTCATCCTTACCTTTTCATCTCTCCACTACCCTCTACATAAATATTATTCTTCTTCTTTTCATCTCCCCACTACTCTCTACATAAATATTATTCTTCTTCTTTCTCTTCATCTTCCTTTATTTTGTCTCTTCTTATTCACACTCTCTTACTATAAATTGGTAACTATCTATTCCATTCTATGCATGGTTTTCTCTCACAAAAAAAGGTTCTCTCTCTCTCTCTCTCAATTTTTCGATGAATTTTTTATACATTCTTCTATTTATGCCAAATTACTAATCTTTGGGAATCCTTTCTTTTCTTTTTTTCTTCTTTGTTTTTCTACACTAGAATCATTATGCTCATTTCTCACTTAATTTAATCAGGTAGTTTGCCGGAATTCAAAAAAAGATTCTCTCTCTCTTTCTCTCTCAATTTTTCGATGAATTTTTTATGCATTCTTCTATTTATGCCAAATTACTAATCTTTGGGATTTTTTTTTTCTACACTAGAATCATTATGCTCATTTTCTCACTTAATTTAATTGGGTAGTTTGCAAGAATTCAAGTAAAACCAGACAATAAAGAATTTTACGGCATTGGAGAACGCCTGAATATATACCAACCAAAAGTTGAAAGTCAGCAAATTTGTGGAGCTATGATTAAGCTTCAAACGGGATTGATGGTATTGCCAATGTTCTTTAATTAGCATCCTTATTTCTATTTCTCTATATATGTTTCCTAGAATTAGTATTAGTCTCATTTTTATTTTCTCTATTATATTCTAGATAAATCAAGAGTTCTTTATAACTCCACATTGGCTACTGCCATTGAGATTTGTTTTTTAATTTTTTTTCCTCTTTAATTGTTAAATGGTACCCTTTTTTTGCTCTTTCTTATAACTCTAATTAATGTTGATGGTTCTTTTTTTTTTCTTTTGAGTAGTTAAGGTTGATGGTTCTTTCTTACAGAGAAAAGAAAACAATTGAAAACAATTGAATTCTGCATAAACCTGTACCTAAAGGGGACATGAGCCTTTGTTTATTTTATTAGAGACAATATATTAAAGGGACATATCCTTTGGCCATTGCATTGCATTTCTTAGAGGTTAAAAGATAAAGCTTGTCATTATAGGAAAACATTTTGGGTGGGGATAAGGGCGTCATTTTGTTTGCTCTAAGAGTAACAAAAGATCCTATTATAAAGGAAGCCCACAATCATATCACATGCTTATTACACTAACCATGAGCACTACTCATTATTCTCTCTCACCATGTTTCTACTACATTTGCATTTAGCAACCAAAGATTAAAATTTATTCCCAATAGAAGACTTGTAGAATCATTCAGTTTTTATAGGAAACTAGCCGCAGACTCGCATGATGCGTGGGAATATAAATATTATGCAGTGAAGTGTAATATATAAAAAGTAACAATTACTTCAAGCATAGTCTTTTTTTCCAAAAAAGAAAAGAAAAGATTTTTACACTTTTTTTTAAAATCTTTTTATCTCTACAAATATATCATTTTAATATTTTTTTTTTTTGTGTATTTCATTAATAATTTTTAGGTGAACCATATTCATCTCTTAAAGAATAAGGAAATTATTATAATAATAAAAAATAATCACAAAATTACAGTGTTAACTTAACCAAAATTAAAATAAAACTAAAGAAATAAAAAATAGATTTTATAATAATTTATTAGTCAAAAAATTAGCAAGCATATTCAAATTTCTATTTCCAAAAACAACTAAGTATTAATCCAAACCAAAATTCAATCAAAATTATAAAAGGAAAAGAAAAGACTTTCTTATGGGAAATTAAAAAAGCACAATCCCAAAACACATATTAAAAAAAAAAAAAAAACCATCAATCTTAATTTGAGTTATAAGAAAGAAAAAAAATCTTTTATGTGCAATTGTTCTCTTTATTGGTAAAGAACACAAATCTTTTATGTGCAATTGTTCTCTTTATTGGTATTTATTGTTATATATTTTATTTTTACTTTTTTTTTTCTTCTAATCTTATGTTATTCAACATTTAAAATAAGTCACATCTTCTACACCATTAAATTATTTATATTTTCTCTTTTTTTTATTTTTAATAATTAAACATGGAATATTTTATTTAAATAATAAAATTGTCCTTAAAAAATTGTACTTTTTTTTTTCATTTACACTTTGTCCAAGCTTTTTCCTTACCTTTATCTTTTCATCTCTCCACTACCTTCTACCTTAATATCACTATTCATCTCCCCACATCTTCCATGTCATTAAATTATTTATATTTTTCTCTCCTTTTTATTTAAAAATTAAAAATTAAAAATTTTACTTAATTTCAATAAATAAAAGTGTCATCATAAAGTGGAGTAATACTAGGGACAAACTCATTCTCAAACCCAATACATCAAAGAAAAAATATAATACAAAACAAATGCCAAATGGGAAACACTAAATTAAATAATAATAATAATAATGAGGATATCAAACCAAATATAATATAAAGAAACTAATAGTTATGGATATACTAACTTAAGAGTAGCAAAATTAAATGAACAAAAAAAACTTCAATGCATATTTAACGCAATAAAATTATCATCAAATTTTGGAAAACAATAGGCTGCTTATGGAGAGAGAGAGAGAGAGATGGTAAAGAAAAAAAAATAAAATGTCAATTAGTAACTATTAATTGGAAAACAAAGAGGTTGTAAAGAGAAGTAAAAATAAAAAATAAATATGACCAATATGGAGAACATTAAAAACATTACGGTGCAATAAAATCAACTGTTACATTCACTTAAAAAATTGAATCAATAATCAATTATTATACACAATCATAGCAATATATTTAAACTTAAAACTAATCAAACTCTAATTCATAACTAAAAAGAGATGTTCTCATGTAATAATAGAAATTACATAAGAAATAAAGTTAGAAATTTTAAAATCCCTTTTTTGACATTTCATTTAACTTTATATATATATGTGTATGTATGTGTGTGTGTGTATATATATAAATGTAATCTTCATACACAATTACATTTAAAAATCTAATAAACAATGCTACATCTCATTTAACACCTCTGTTATGAAAATCATTAGCCAGTAAATATATGATAATAGTAAAAAATGTTATAAATGAAATTATGAAAAAAAATTGATAAAACTAATTAGCTACTATCATTGTGGAGTAGTAGTTTATGATTTTACACATCTAAATAAGTGAAATATATAGAGTTTACTTAAGGTATATGTAAAGATTCACGTTAAAAAATATATATGTAAAGGTTAAAAAAATGTATATTCTATAAATAAATAAAAAGGTATATGTAAGGTTTTTATTAACTTAAAAGAAAATGAAAAATCAATTATTAATAACAACAAGAATGACAACAACAACAATAATAATATAGAGGTAATTACATTCCCCTTCCTTGAGGTTTGAATAAATGACACTCTACCCCAAATTTGAAAGGAAAAAATATTTCCACCCTTTACATTTGTTTAACCAAACTTTGTTAAATTAATATTAAAATATTGTGTACTAACCTGCCTGTACTTAAGGTAGGTTCCAAAATTATCCTTAATTTTAAAATTAAATTCTCTTATTTTAAAATTTTAAATTAAAGTGTATTTCAAAATATTAAGTAATGTCTTTTGCTCTCTCTTTTTTCCTTTTCTTTTCCCAATGAGTTATGGAGAGATTTGTCATTTCAAATCTTTTGGTATTTTATAAATTTGTATTTTAATTCTAAAGTTATGAGTAATGTCTTTACTAACCATGATTAAACATTTATAAATAGGTTCTTCAATAAATTTAAAATATGTTGTTATTAATATAAACAAAATGGGAGAGTGTTATTACTTATTACCCCAAATATATATAATAAGATCACCCTAAAAAAAAATTATCTCGCGCAATGCGCGGGTTTGCGACTAGTTTCATTAAAAGGCAAGACGCAGGAGAACAGAGGTAAAACACGCTAAAAAAAGCATGAAAGATTAAGTAAAACAATAAACAATTAAGTCATACCAGGATTATAATTTTGGACTCTACTCAGAATCCCAGTGAAATTAACTGACTTGTCCATATGCTTAGATGAACCTAAACGAGTTTCTGAACGATTAAGACAGAGGGTGACATTGTTGCACCATCCACCTCCCTAAGAACCAGAACAAAAGTAACATACAGATAACATCAAGATATTAGAAAATTAAGTTTATTCCTTTTTTTTTTTTTTTGCAATTTAATAATTTTACTAATTAAAACTGTTAAAGCCTTCAAGAACTAGATTTGAAAGAAATTTTTAGCATTCATATGTCATAACATGGGATCAAAATTACAATATTTAGCTTTTTCTGATTCTTTTCATAAAAGCTGAAGATTAATATTTATTGTTACTATTTGGCATTAGAAAAATTGCTTCAGTATTAATACCCATTTCTTTCCTTTTCCTTTTTCTTTTTTCCCTGTAGGCAATCTGTTCAAGGATTTATTATGGCATTGTTTCTTTAGTTGGTAAAGAAATGGCTATACAGGATGTGACAAAAGGACAAACCTCAATGTGAACCAACCAATTGTTAATTCCTGCACCAAATCCCTTATCCCAGTGATAAGCTGGCGGACTTCCATCCAGACAAACTGCTCCATATGTCTAATTTCAGAACATATTGAAGCAAAGATTTGAAAGAATGTATTGTTTTTGAAAAGAAAAGAATATAGGTCTAATTTTGATCAGTTTATCTTGCAAGAAATTTCTTACCAGCTCCTTTTGCCACCGCATCCTTAACAATAGTAATTGATACATTAGCACCTTCTGTTTTGAGCATTACTAGTGCCCATACTAGAAGATTCAACCATTGGATTAATCTTGTCCCAGCCATTCTGCGCATATCAAAATTTAGTGATCAAAATGCAGAAAATATTGAAGAAAACTAAGATAACACAGAGGAGAAAACAGATCAGGTCATTGCTTTCAGAATTTTCAATTAAGTATAAGTAAATTGATCAACAAGTAGCTTAATGACTTTGTCCCATACATAATTTCCAAATGGGTAATAGAATCAAAATCCTTGAGTAAATTGATAAACTAGTTTGATATGAAGCATTCATTAAAAAAAAAAAAATCTCAATTCCGTCCTCCTCCTTTTCCTTTGCTCGGAAATCATAAAATCTACAATATGATTATCAAGATAAGTCAACTTTAACTCTAAAGATATGATATCATTAGTGAAAAATACTTACTTGAGTTATTTGACAAAAACAAAACCCAATTGCATCAAAGCTGGGATGGATATGATAAGACTGGCTTATGAGCAAATATTTTACTACACTTATACCAATTGAAATTCCCAAAATGTAAAAACCCAAATAGATACAAACATCTGATAAATAAATTACACATTAAAAGAATAAAATAAAGAAAGAAACAGAGGATAGGGTAAAATAGCACATCATTATTATCAATAGTAAAAATATAGATTGACATATGATTCTCAGACCAAAGATCAAGACTTAGTTGTCCATATCAAAAACATGCAATTAGTCAATTACTGGTACCTGAATTTTGATCAAATACCCGCTATTGCCATCAACAGGGGAAAAAAAATAGATTGATACATGAAACATGCAATCAATTAGTCAATTGCATGACACATGCCTCTCACATCAAATACATGCAATCAATGATATCTATCATATTTCATTATGTAGATTAAGAAATCAATTGCATCTATTATTTAAATCCACTTGATGATTTTCTCTGACCAGAAAAAGGGTATTTCAATCTAGTCTCAACCAACAAACATTGCTTACAAACACCACCATCATAACTTCCATCCATGGAGATATCCAAATTATACTGCCTCCCCATTAAACTGTACACACATACATAGCAACTTCATCACAAATGCAAAACAAAAAGAGGGAAAAATCCATTGTACCATATTGAGAGACCATTATTACTTAACAAAAAAAAAAAAACCAGAATTGTGAACAAAACAAAGGTGGCTGCATAACCCAATGGACGTAAAAAAGAAAAGTAGATGTAGAGTAAAAGAATCACCACATGTGCCTGAACTAGAACTAGCAAAAAAAGTAGGGAATCTCAAGCGAGCTTTCTCTTTTTGTTGAAAGAATGTGAATTAAAAAAAAAAAAAAAAAAAACCCAGTTTTGTAATCTAAATATAATCCCCTATATACAGCTCCCAGCACTGCAAAAACCAATTTGTTAGTAATGAAGAGAAAGAACTGAATTACTAGGAGCTTCTAAATACAAGAAGAGAGAGAGAGAGAGAGAGAGAAAGCTCCTATTTACACGCGAAATAGATAAGAAAAGTGCTTAGTTTAACTGTAATTATTGGGTACTTCTGGAGTACCATAAATGCGTACTCTCTCCTCTCAAATAACTATAGGTCTCACTAATTAAATTTATGATGGAACCCACAATTTATGTGAGATGAGAGAATACACATTTATGATAGTCCCGAAGTATTCAATAATTTTCATTTTTTCACGGTTATATTTTAGGAGAAATTATTATTTAGGAGGATTGCTAATGTGGTCCTCCCTGACCAATGAAACGATGTCATCTATACAAATGTATGTGTGAGCTTCTTAACCAGCATAAGGAATAAAAAATAAAAATGACCAGATGAGGTCATATTGCATAAATAACAGCATTTTTTTAGTTGGGAGGTCAAAAGGACCACGTCAATAGTCCTCCTAGTGGACCCAACAATTTCTCATATTTCAATTGGACATGAAAAGAGTGTAATTAATAGTAATCAGATAACCGAAGAACCGACACTCATTCATTCGGACCGCAAAACACTCAAAACAAAACAAAAACATTTATGTTTTTTCGATCTTTAGGTGTGCTTCTCTCGGGCTTGCAGGTCCACCGAACTAGCTTCTCAACAAATTGTAGAGAGAGAGAGAGATGTGTGTGCATTTGACAACCTATTAAAAGCTAGTTTTTAACTTTCAAGTTATTCTACAAGTCTCATACAATTTTTATTATTTCCGTTTTATTTTAAATAATATAAATTTTAGTTTTTTTAAAAAAGGAAATGTCGCGTGACAAGCTATGACTAGGTTTTAGCTCTTTATCTTATCTATACTATTATTTAAGGTGCTTTCTTGTTCGGGATGAACTTTTTTCATGGTTCAAAAATTCCTTTGCACTCTAAAGTTAGCACACTCTATCTCTATTTAGATATATCTCACAATTGTATCTTTTTCCTAAAAATTAACACACACCATCTATCTCACACATTAGTTTCCTAGCACAGGGCTTTTGGATTGCCTCAACTTTTTGCTTACTTTATCACCCTCTCCAATTTTAAAAAGGTCTGTTTCCTTTGATATTGTTAAATTATTATTATGTTAGTTTGTGTATTTTTTTTTTGGTTTTTTTTTTTTTTTTTTACTAATCTTATGCTTTTTTTAAATCTCTTCTTATTTATCTCTTTCTCAAGTCTCTTTCTACAATTCCTTTGATATCCACAATTTTTCATCATCATCTTTCTTTACAAAGAGGTGTGTTTCCTTCTATAAAAAATAATAATAATAGAAGAGCACGTGCTTAGAGGCTAGGATACTGGTAACAAAAATAACTAATTCCCAAATGGACACCAAGAATTTTATCATGTTATGTGTTCTCTCATAAATGAGTGGAGCAAGACTAGAGCTTGAATGATGAAGAAAAGATAGTGAGTCTCTGTTAAAATAATAGACATCTAGTCACTACCTGTCATATGAGTGGTGGCAAAAATAATGGTCCTAGAATAACTTGAAACTCATAACTTTTTCTTTTCTTTTCTTTTTTACAAAATAGAGTAACATCAATTTTTATATGAATTTACTATTGAAGTCAATTATGTTATGCATCGATAAGAATAAATTAAGAACTCACTGAAAAATGAGTTTAGATTTGCTTATTTCTTGTAGGGTTTGATTAACAAGTATCAATGATTAAGATTGAGGTTTTTTTTATTGCAATCGATTAATATTTCTAGAGAGCTACATAACATTTAGTGAAAAGAGTATTTATTTATTAGTTTTTGTTACTTTCTAATGCAATGAGACTCATTTGATTATGAGTTAATCAAGCCTAGCTGAAATGAACTTGAACATAATCATCTTGATAATATATCTTGGTCTTTTGAAACCAAAAAAAAAAAAACCCAATAACAAACCAATTTGATCTAATATGGGGGGAAAAAATAGTAAGCCTAACAACAAAAGTATAAATTTATTCATCTAATACATAAAAGTTTATTGTATTTAGATCTCGCTTGGAGTTCACTTAACAACAACAATTCATATGTTGATTGTATTTAAAAACAATAGATGATTTTCAAGATTTAATCTTAGCAACAATAATTAGTATCTTCATCGTATTAATAAACAATATGCAATGAACTTATAGTTTATCTTATATGAGAAACGCGATATTCATAATACGCTCACAACAATGCCTAAGTGGCAAATTGCTACTTGCAATTACTGATTAGGAAAAAAAAAATTTCAGTAGTGAGTTTAAATTAGATTTAATAATAACAGCTTATAACCTAACATTGGGAAAAATGCCTAAACAACCCGCTTATACTTTCATTTTAGCCAATTTACTCCCAGAATTTTACACACGTACCAAATTGGTACTTCATTATGTGAGACAGTCATGAAGATAAAAAAATCAGTTGAAACTAGGGGAGAGAAGAGAGATAAACCTGCATTCAGTTGAGAGAGAGAGAGGATCTCCTCAGTTTTACTTTTTTGTTTTTGTTTTCTCAAGTCATATACTCAACCTCTGATACAAAACCTTCCTCCTCACAATTCTTCAATAACACCTTTTAAATAGGCTTAACATCTCCTACTCCTAGTTGCTAATAGAGTGACCAACTGACCATGAACCCCTTGAACGACGATTTTGTGTAGAAAATTGAAGCCACAAACTGCAACGGGACAAAGAAATTCAGCTCCTTTGAGATCAGTGGCAAGATTGAGGGATGGTGCGGTAAGATTAATGAGAGGGATCCTCTCTCTCTCCTAGGTCTCTTTCTCTCTCTAAACTGAACGCGGGCTTCTCTCTCCTTCCACTGGTTTCAGATAATTTGTATACATATATATGTTCACGCGTGTCTCACGGGACTAGTCCGTTAGTTTTTATCATCAAACTAACTGAAGTACTAGTTTGGCACAGTGCAAAGTTAAAGTAGTAAATTAGTTAAAACAAAAGTTTGGCACAGCAAGTGAGATACCAATTCTAGAAGAAATTCATACTTCTTAAACCAAGCTAGTGGCCACTTATCTAATTTTCTGTTCATACGTTAATTTACCTTCAAGGCAATGGAACTATCATGCGTATGTATTTGAAGGAAAGTGTTAAAGGAATTCTCCCAATAGACTAGAAGCAGAGGAAGAACATTACATGTAAATATCTAATACATCTAATTAAAAACCAATTTGTTAGTAATGAAGAGAAAGAACTGGATTAGTGGGAGCTTCTACATACAAGAAGAGAGAGAGAGAGGCTCCTATTTACGTAAACACAGACACACGAAATAGATAAGAAAAGTGCTTAGTTTAATGGTAATTATTGGGTACTCGCTGAGTACCATAAATACATACTCTCTCCTCTTATATAACTATGGGTCCCACTAATTAAATTTATGGTAGGACCTACAATTCATGTAAGATAAAGGAATACATATTTATAGTACTTCTAGAGTATTCAATAATTTTCATTTGTTTACGGTTATATTTTAGGAGAAATTATTATTTGCACCAGGAGGATTGCTGATATGGTTCTCCTTGATCAATGAGATGATATCATCTATACAAATATATGTGTGAGTTTCTTAATCAGCATAAGGATTTAAAAAAAAAAATTATCAGATAATGTCACATTTGCATAAATAACAACATTTTTTTAGTTGAGAGGTCAAAAGGACCACGTCAATAGTCCTCATGGTGGACCTTGACATGATAAGAGTGTAATTAATAGTAATCAGATAACCGAAAAACCGACACTCATTCATTCGGACCACAAAACAGTCAAAACAAAACAAAAACATTTGTGTTTTTTCGATCTTTAGGTGTGCTTGTCTCGAGCTTGCGGGTCCACCGGACCAGCTTCTCAACAAATTGTAGAGAGAGAGAGAGAGAGATGTGTGTGCATTTGACAACCTATTAAAAGCTAGTTTTTAACTTTTAAGTTATTCTGCAAGTCTCATACTATTTTTATTATTTCCATTTTATTTTAAATAATATAAATTTTAGTTTAAAAAAAAAAAGGAAATGTCGTGTGACAAGCTATGACTAGGTTTTAGCTTTTTATCTTATCTAAACTATTATTTAAGGTGCTTTCTTGTTTGAGATGGACTTTTTTCATGGTTCAAAAATTCTCTTGAACTCTAAAGTTAGTACACTCTATCTTTATTTAGATATATCTCACACAAGTATCTTTTTCCTAAAAATTAACACACACCATCTATCTCACACATTAGTTTCCTTGCATAGGGCTTTTGGATTGCCTCAACTTTTTGCTTACTTTATCACCACCTCCAATTTGAAAAAGGTTTGTTTCCTTTGATATTGTTAAATTATTATTATGTTAGTTTGTGTATTTTTGTTTTGGTATTTTTTTTTAACTAATCTTATGCCTTTTTTTAACCTCTTCTTATTTATCTCTTTCTCAAGTCTCTTTCTACAATTCCTTTTATATCCACAATTTTTCATTATCATCTTTCTTTACAAAGAGGTGTGTTTCCTTTTATAAAAAATAATAATAATAGAAGAGCACGTGCTTAGAGGATAGTATTATGTAAATAAGATACTGGTAACAAAAATAACTGATTCCCAAACGGACACCAAGAATCTTATCATGTTACATGTTCTCTCATAAATGAGTGGAGCAAAACTAGAGCTTAAATGGTGGAGAAAAGATAATGAGTCTCTGTTAAAATAATAGACATCTAGTCACAACCTGTCATATGAGTGGTGGCAAAAATAGTGGTCCTAGAATAACTCAAAACTCATAACTTTTTTTTTTTTTTTAACAAAATAGAGTAACATCAATTTTTATATGGCTTTACTATTGAAGTCAATTATGTTATGCATTGATAAGAATAAATTAAGAACTCACTGAAAAATAAGTTTAGATTTGCTTATTTCTTGTAGGGTTTGATTAACAAGTGTCAATGATTAAGATTGAGTTTTTTTTTTTTTTTAATTGCAATCGATTAATATTTCTAGAGAGCTACATGACATTTAGTGAAAAGAGTATTTATTTATTAGTTTTTGTTACTTTCTAATACAATGAGACTCATTTGATTATGAGTTAATCAAGCCTAGCTGAAATGAACTTGAATATAATCATCTTGATAATATCTTGGTCATTTTTTTTAAATAAAATAAAATAAAAAACCAATTTAATCTAAAATATGGGGGAAAAAATAGTAAGCCCAACAACAAAAATATAAATTTGTTCATCTAATATATAAAAGTTTATTGTATTTAGATCTCGCTTGGAGTTCACTTAACAACAATAATTCATATGTTTTTTTTGAGAAAGAATAATTCATACGTTGATTGTATTTAAAAACAATAGATGATTTTCAAGATTTAATCTTAACAATAATAATCAGTATTTTCATTGTATTAATAAACAATATGCAATGAATTTATAGTTTATCTTACATGAGAATCACTATATTCATAATGTTATATGAGAATCACTATATTCATAATACGCTCACAACAAAGCCTAAGTGGCAGATTACTAGTTGTTGTTATTGATTGGGAAAAAAAATAATTTCAATAATGAGTTTAAATTAAAACTAATAACAACTTATAACCTAACGTTGGAAAAAATGCCTAAACACCCTCCTAAACTTTCATTTTAGCCAATTTACTCCCAGAATTTTACACGCGTGCCAAATTGGTACTTCATTATGTGAGACAGTCATGAAGATAAAAAAAATCAGTTGAAACTAGTGGAGAGAAGAGAGACAAACCTGCATTTAGTTGAGAGAGAGAGAGAGAGAGGATCTCCTCAGTTTTTCTTTTTTGTTTTTTCCAAGTCATATACTCAACCTCTGATACAAAACCTTCCTCCTCACACTTCTTCAATAACACCTTTTAAATAGGCTTAACATCTCCTACTCCTAGTTGCTAATAGAGTGACCAACTAACCATGAACCCCTTGAACGACAATTTTGTGTAGAAAATTGAACCCACAAACTGCAACGGGATAAAGAAATTCAGCTCCTTTGAGATCAGTGGCAAGATTGAGGGATGGTGCGGTTGGATTAATGAGAGGGATCCTCTCTCTCTCCTAGGTCTCTTTCTCTCTCTAAATTGAACGCGGGCTTCTCTCTCCTTTCCACTGGTTTCAAATAACTTTTATATACATGGTCATGCGTGTCTCACGGGACTAGTCCGTTAGTTTTTATCATCAAACTAACTGAAGTACTAGTTTGGCACAGTGCAAAGTTAAAGTAGTTAATTAGTTGGTGAAAATGGGCAACTAATTTTTTTTCCCTAACTATCTAGTTAGTTGTTAAGGTTTTGAAACTATATTTTTTACTAGCATCTCGAGTCTAAGAGGCTCGATTTAGGGGCCATAAATCGAGTTCTTGAGAGTTGATTTTCATATTTTGATTCGGTCTGAGTTGGCATTTTTTCCACGTGGCGTCCACATAGAAATCGAGTATCTGAGACTCGATTTATAAGCCCATATATATTAGAACAGCTCCAGCGAAAAAGAAATAAGAGCAGAAGAAAAAAAAAAAAAAGCGGAAGAAGAAGGCCAGAACCCTGGCCGGCGCGACCTAGGCTAGAACCTAGGCCGCGCGGCGCGAGCTCGCGGCCTGGGTCTTTCAACTGATCTGATCTGACTTTTTCTTTCTCTCTGATCTAGTCTTTCTCTCTCTCTAATCTCTGATCTGGTCTTCCTCTCTTTCTCCCTCTGATCTGATCTGATCCGGTGAGGTGAGGCCACGCATGAGAGTTCAAATTTTTTTAAATTTTTTTGCTTTGTAAATCGAGTATTAGAGACTCGATTTCTCGCCACGTGGAAAAAATGCCACATCAGACGTGAACAACTCATGAAAATCGAGTCTCAAAAACTCGATTTATAGACCCTAAATCGAGTCTCTTAAAGTCGAGATGCTAGTAAAAAATATAGTTTCAAAACCTTAACAACTAACTAGATAGTTAGGAAAAAAAAATTAGTTACCCATTTTCGCCTAATTAGTTAAAACAAAAGTTCTGAGTGTAATGCTCGCTAGCTTAAAGTTCAGAAGTTTTTGAGCATTTTCTTTTTATAATTTGTCAGGAAAGTATTATGAAAATATTGTAAATATAGTACTTTTTTATATTTTATTTTTTTTACTAGTATGTATTATGAAAAATTTTGTAATAAAAAAATTAAGTAAAAAAAATCACTTAGGTGGCAAGATTCACTTTTTTTACCCCTTCTTACTAACCCCAAAAAATTTCTTACTGACCCCAAAAAATATATCGTGGAGCCGCCACTGTTGTCCACCAAAGCTCATCTCTAGTAATGGTGACAACAAGAATACCACCCTTAGTCTAGATTTTGTTCTCTGGCAAAAGAGGGACCAGTTCTTGTTAAGCTGGTTCAGTTCCACCATGACTGAGAGTGTTATTTCCTCAGTTTATGTCTCAATACCTCTTCTAAGCAGGTTTGGGACTGTCCGGCCAACAGATTTGCCTCTCCATCCAAATTCAAGAATATCAAAGCTCAAGAGCCAATTGCAGTCCCTGCAGCAAGGATCCATCTCTTGTTCTGATCTCATGCTGCAAGTTAAGTCTTTGGCTGATCAACTATCAATTGCTGGTAAGCCAATTGGTAGTGATGATGATTTAGTATCCGCTATCAACCGTAGCTTGAATCCCTCGTATCATCCTTTTATCACATCTTATACAGTAGCCACTCAGTCACTGTGAATGGTCCTTTGATGAGTTTCAAGCAGGGATGGCAAATAGGCAGATTGGTTCATAAATAGATTGGGTCTTAAATGAGTTGGATATGTAATTACCTATTTATTCATTTACGATCCGTTTATATATAAATTAATTATTCATTACCCGTCCAACCCATTTAATTAATAACCCACTCATTTAACCCGGTATGATCCAAATAAATAAATAACTTGTTACTAGATTTTCCCATTAAGTTACCAACTACAAAATTTCAAAATTTCTCATAAACCAAACAGGACTCTTGAAAATCGGATTAAAATCTTTTAGCTTTGTAACAATATCAACCACTTCATTTTCATTTTTTTTCCCAAACTTTCGCACAAACCAAACAGAACTTCTCCTCACCCAGACCAATACCCAGCTAATCAAACAATCTTTTCTGTTAATCCCTTACTCCCTTTACGCAAAGAACAAATCTCTCTCACCGATTCGTTATAAGACGAAAAATTCATCATCCGAGTTCAAACGACTCAGCGATTCGACTCGTCCATGGCTGTCCGTTTCAAATTCAGGAGTTCACCGGACTTTGACTCCGTCGATATTGAAGGTCGACCTTCCATTTCGATTCGTGATCTGAAATCCAAGATCGTTCGTCACAAGAACCTCGGATGCCTTCGTTGACCTTTGCCACCGTTGCCACCTTTCTGATCTCGCATTGCTTCAACCTTCGTCGCCGTCGCCGCCGCCGCCGCTGATGAAATACTACTCAAATCTCGTCGCCCCTAGCTACAATCTCGCACAGCTCCGAACTCTGGTGGATCTCGAATAAGCTTAGATAATTGCTGCTTAGATTTTGACCCATAAACTCCAGTGACCCAAATGCAAACGCCACCCACCTCGCCTGGTCCTCGCTGGTGGAGGCGCATGCGTCCCAGATGCGGAGAGTGTGGTCGTCGGAGGCGGAGCAGATGTAGTGGGAGTCGGAGGACCAGGCGAGGTCGGAGGCGGAGCAGATGTTGTGGGATTTCTTTTCTGTCAAAGTGTTTGGGAAAGTGTTTGGTTTCTGAGAAAATATGAGGGAAAGTGAGACAAAATCTGAGGGAGAGTGAGACTGAGGCCTGAATGTTTGAGCTTAAAAATCTGATATAATGTTTATTTAGTTTTAGATTTTAGAAGGGTTTAGTGGGTTTATTTAATTTTAAATTTTAAATGGGTTTGTGACATGTTACTTGCTAATCATAGGCAGTCCAGTGAATAGCATTTGGAGGATTTTCTCTATACTCAACAGAGCAAATCTCTGGACCTCCTTGTCAGAACTTTTCACAATCCTTAGGTTCTCCATCAAATCAGAAGAAGAATCCTTCACAAAATCCAGGCAGTGGCTCTTCTACCTTTCTAGCCAACAGTATTGCTTTCACATAATGGATTTTGCCGAATTCAACGCAGATGAAGATTAAACTTGGTTTGCTGATAGTGGAGCAAAAAAAATGATATCATTGCTGATATGAATAACTTGGAACTAAGTATAACATACCTCGGTGATGAGATTACTGCAAGAAATGGCTCATGTTTGTGCATTACACACACTAGATCTTCCACTCCGAAGTCTTTTAATTCAAATTACATGATAAATACAATTTGCAAAGTCTATCACTAAGTGAAGATAACGCCAGCACTTCTTTAGGAGATTGAGTCACTAGCAAACTCATCTTTATGATGCATCACATATCTTGTCCTCATACTCCTCAGTAAAATGGCCTAGCTGAGAGGAAACAGACATTTGGTGGAAACAGGGTTGTCTTTATTTGCTCAATCTCATCTACCAAAAACATTTTGGGTTGAAACTTTCAATACAGCCATTTATCTTATTAATAGATTACCCACAACAGTCTTGGATAATTGGTCACCATTTCAAGTGCTCCTTAATCAAACACCTGATTACTCCATTCTTAGGACTTTTGGTTGTGCTTGCCATCCTTTGCTCAGGTCTTATAACAATCACAAACTGCTTTTTCATTCCAAAAGGTGCATATTCTTGTGGTATAGTGCTAGTAACAGAGGATATAGGTGTCCAACAGAATCTACTCGATTTGACATGTGGTCTTAGATGAACTTCAATTTCCTGCCCGAAGGGAGAGTCTCAACTTACTTCAGTCTGCTGCAACAGACTCTGACCAAGTGAGTCCCTGCAACTCAACTCCACAAATCAGGTAATAACCTCTTTTCCTTCAAGTACAATTTCACAACCTGTCGTTACCTTGCCAGATTCACATATAGCAGCACCTAAGAGCCTTCGACCATATTCTTATTTAACACCTGTTGTAACAGCCCTACAACCCCTCTTGAATCATCAAATCAACCCACAACAGACACCACCCTACCATCAAACTCCTCATTGGACTCATCTTCTGCACCTCACAATGATCACCCTATGATACTTAGTAAATCTGGTATTCATTGCCCAAAGACCTTTCCAGACTATCAAGTTTATTATTCCACTAAACATCCATTGTATGCATTGCATACTCTTGCAACAACTACTGAACCCCCTTCTTGCACTCAAGCCGTCAAGTTTAAGGAATGCCAAAAGGCAATGTAGGATGAGTTTTATGCATTGCATGCTAATGATAGTTGGAGCCTATGTCCAAGACCAGCCAACAAGAATGTAATCCGCAACAAATGGGTTTATAAGGTGAAGCAAACTCTATTGAGAGGTTCAAGGCCCGATTGGTGGCTAAGGGATTCCAACAACAAGATGGCTTGTTTGGATTACAAAGAGACTTTCAGTCCTGTTATCAAACCAGCAACCATTAGAGTGGTACTTGCGCTTGCAATTCATTTTAATTGGCCTCTTAGACCATTAGATGTCTCAAATGCCTTCCTACATGGGACTTTGGAAGAGGAGGTTTATGTGGAGCAACCTATGGGATTTGTTGATTCAACTTTCCAAATTACATGTGCAAATTGAAGAACCATCAACAGTATCAAGCAAGCACTACATGCTTGGTTTAATTGACTTACACAATCTTACTCAGTCTTGGTTTCACTGAATCTTATGTTAATTATTCTTTGTTTACTTCTAATAAATCGGGTATGAAGATTTTCATTCTAATTTATGATTCAGTTAATTTTCTTTGTTTACTTATGATAAATCGGGTATTAACATTTTCATTCTAATTTATGTAGCCAATATCGTAGTCACTGGAACTAGTTTACCATTCATTCTTTATCTGATAAATTGCCTGAAAGGTGACTTTAGTCTGAAGGATTTAGGACCTTTGCATTATCTTTTAAAAATCAAGGTTGATCGTAATGCATCCAATTTATACCTTTCTCAAACTAAATATACTGTTGATGTACTACATCGTTGCAAGATGGCTGGAGCTAAACCCAGTGCTACATATTTTTTTGATAAAAACCCAGTGCTACATATAGATGCTCAGAGTAGAATTCTTTTACCATATGATATAGATGCTCATAATAGAATTCTTATACAACATGATATAGATGCTCATAATAGAATCAACACTGAATGTGTTGATTTCTTTTCTTTTTTATCTTGAGTAAATATTGAATACATAAACAATAGGGAAAGACACCCAGCACACAATTTGGTGCAGTGGTGCCTTTTGCTTATGTCTAAGTCTTGACAAATCATTAATTTTCTTTTCATTTTTCTTGTTCAAGCTCATTTTAGCTATAACTATCATTCATAGAAATGATAAATTTTGACATAAATCTATAGTTCTGGATGTTCTTGTGGATCGAAAATACGGTTGTGGCAAGTGGGCATAACAAGAGTCAATAAATAGTCCCTTAGACGAAGAGGTGCCAGCTTTACTCAATGCACTTAAGAATTGCAGCCTAAAATCTGAAAATAAACACCATAATAATAAGTATTCAGAAGCCAGTTATTATCATTACCAATCCTGTTCCTCAATATATAGCAATGGTATTCTATATGCTTGAAGAAATCTATGCTTGCCTCCTTGAAGAATTGTTTAAGGATAAGAAAGTGGCTTTTGGTATTCACCTTGCATGGTTTTAATTTGATTGGGTGAGCATTTCTTTACATTAAGTTTGCAGTCATGCCAGGTGCCATGGGGATCAGCTACGCCTGGTGCCAAAATGTTTTTTATCTGAAAGAATAAAATGAATTCACGTCTTAAAGGAATGAAGGGAGAAATTTTTCACTGAAAGTAAATACTAAAAGTAATAATTTCATTTATAGATATGCTTGTTACCATTTGTCATCAGTATTTAAGAAGGCATGCGATTTCTTTTCACTACTATGAAAATAATTGGGCAAAAAAAACGTGAAGTAGAATAATTACCAGAGAAAGAAAGTAGACGTCCAATAATCACATGATGCTTTTCCATCATATTGTTCTTGAGGATTTTTTTTTTTTTTTTTTCGTTATCAGATAATGCTTTACAAAATCTTTTTTCCAGAAGCAGAATATAAATTTTAGAGGGGAAAAATACAAAACAGGTACATCCCACTAAGAGAAAATAGATAAATCCTAAAACACAGTCACATCAGGTGAGTGAAGGTGGATTTGGGGCTGGCCTTGGTTTCCAATTTCACTAAAAACGAGATAACTTCAATATATATTATTTTAAAAGAAAATGAATTACATTACACCAACCACAAGGCCAGAGTTCAAAAGATGACATTTGAAATTGCTTCTCAAAGTTTAAATAATGTCAATAATGTTGCTTAAGAAGTTATAATGCACATAAGTTCAACAGCGAGATACCAATTCTAGAAGAAATTCGTACTTCTTAAACCAAGCTAGTGGCCACTTATCTAATTTTCAGTTCATACGTTTATTTACCTTCAAGGCAATGGAACTATCATGCGTATATATTTGAAGGAAAGTGTTAAAGGAATTCTCCCAATAGACTAGAAGCAGAGGAAGAACAGTACATGTAAATATCTAATACATATAATTATAAAGAACTTCAAGAAATAGTAATCTTTGTCATGGACTACAATGAGCTTACCTGCCATGAATCATAGGCTGCATTTACGAAAAAGATTGGTGTTTGAATTTGCTGTGCCATATTTTGGGGAAAGAAACACTACAATATAATTGAGAAATGTTGGTAAATGTTGGAAACGTTGAAAAGCAAATGGTGAAGTGTGAAACTAATACCACAATAGACGCACTTACCAACCCTGGTCTTATTTTTGAAGTGCACGATGAAGGCAAATTCTTTGCTGAACCCTAAACTCCAAAAGAAGATTTACATTGAGAATCAGGTATTGATTTTGTTTTTTTGGTGGAGAACAGGTATTAATCTTTAAAATAGAATGAAAGCTTGACAAAATGGAGGAGCTCTCCTTTCCTCGAAAGAGAGAATGGATAAATTCTATTGTCTTGCTAGATATAAAAAAGAGACACTTGAATAAGTGAGGAACTGGGAAAATAAACAATAAATTGCCAAATCATAGCAGTATAGGTGCAAAAACCATCAAATTGCAAAACAGAAGTTCCTCATCCGAGGGAGAGAGAGAGAGAGAGAGAGAGGTATGAATACATGTGTTGCAACCACTTGACTGTAGAATTCTTGAATGTGTTGTGCTCCAGAAACATCATTCCTGTTAGACAACGTTCGGGGAAATTTACATGAATGTGTAACGACACCAACTCTCAAACTGATTAGGTTGTGAAGTAAAAGAAGAAGAACAAATATATGAGCTTACGCATTGATGAAGTAACCGGCATCTGCTAGGCATTTAACTTTAGCGCCAACAGGTACAAGAGATCGGAAGCGATCACAATGCAAAATAGAAGCCAATCCACCAGCCGAACAACCAGAGACAATAGCCTGTAATCATTTGGTTAGCAACAAAGCGTTCTGTTTCATCATTATCAGCGTTAATAATAT
The DNA here is from genome assembly GCA_019022515.1 of Quercus aquifolioides. Taxonomy (NCBI): domain Eukaryota; kingdom Viridiplantae; phylum Streptophyta; class Magnoliopsida; order Fagales; family Fagaceae; genus Quercus; species Quercus aquifolioides. The sequence continues at coordinate 7,144,441 of CM032336.1, read as the reverse complement.
TTAAAACAGAGTAAATTACATAGTTAATCAGCTGGGCATAGAGCAAGTACCTAACTGTAAAACCTGAGTTAATTTCACTATCCATCTGTTGTCTGAACATAGGAACAGGAGGTGGAGGCTCCTCATGCAATCAATTCTTCATCAATCATCACGCAGTCAATGTGAGCAATCTTGCGCCATTCTCTTCCCTTTTTCCTTTGACAACTTTTCTTCAACAAAGGACATTCATTGATCCGGAGGAAAGAAAGGGATGCAGGAAACCCCTCATCCGGCATGTACTTGAGCTTAGGGCAATCTTGGATCCACAACTGTTCAAGAGAAGTGAGGTGAGGATTACAGGTGGGGAAAAATCAACAAATGATTATAGGGATCGACTATACATTTTTTGCATCTTTCATTCCTTTCGATAATAGGTCCTCAACTACAGCACGCCAAACCCTTGCTCCTCTGAAGTGAAGATTAGTAGCCTGATCAAATTATTATTTAATTAAAACCCAACAAGAAAAGGAAAAATAAACAAAAAAATACACTAGAATCAGGTTCTCATCTGAAGTTAAAAATTGAAATTCCAAATGAATTTCAAATAACTTACTGGATTGATTGAGTCTACATCACCGGTAAATGATGCCCCATCACAGTATCTAACCTTAATTCTGTTCCAATTGTAGAAGTCTGGATATTTGAAACAGATTCCATTAATGAATTCAGAGAACAAGGTTGACCAAAGCTTTAAAAAAATTAGTTAAATCAATAAACAATTAAGTCATACCAGGATTAAACTTTTGGAATCTACTCAGAATCCCAGAGAAGGCAACTTCCTTTTTCATAAGCTTAGATGAACCTAAACGAGTCTTTGTACGGGAAAGGCAAGTGGTGACATTGTTGCACCATCCACCTCCCTAAGAACCGGAAAAAAAGAAACATATAGATAACATAAAGATATTAGAAATTTAAGATTGACCCAAATATTTTATAACTTAAGAATTTAACTAAAAACAACTGTTAAAAGCCTTCAAGAAGTAGATTTGAAAGAAAATTTTTGCATTCAAGTCAAATGTCATAACATGTTAGGATAATTACAATATTCAGCTTTTTCTACTGTTGGAGAAAAATTGCTTCAGTATTAGCAATTTTACCCTTTTCTTTTTTCTGCAGGCAATCCGTTCAAGCATTAATTATTCCATTGTTTCTTTAGTCGGTAAAGAAATTGCTAAACACTATACAGGATATGACAAGAAGGACAAACCTCAATGTGAACCAACCAATTGTTAATTCCTGCACCAAATCCCTTATCCCAGTGATAAGCTGGAGGACCTCCATCCAGACAAACTGCTCCATGTCAAATTTCAGAACAGAATGAAATTAAGATTCGAAAGAATTTATTGTTTATGAAAGGAGAAGGATTTATTCAGTTTATTTTGCAAGAGGTTTCTTACCAGCTCCTTTTGCCACTGCATCCTGGACAAAAGTAATTCCTACATCAACACCTTCTGTTTTGAGCATTACAAGTGCAAATACTAGAAGATTCAACCATTGGATAAATCTTGTCCCAGCCATTCTGTGCATATCAAAATTTATTGTTCAAAATACAGAAAATTTTGAAGAAATCTAAGATAACGCAGAGGAGAAAACAGATCAGGTCATTGCTTTCAGAATTTTCTATGAGTAAATTGATCAACAAGTAGCTCAATGACTTCCCAAAAAAAAAAAAAAAAAAGCTTAATGACTTCATTCCATATAATTTCCAAATAGATAATAGAATCATAATCCTGAGTAAATTGATAAACTAGTTTGATATCAAGCATGCATAAAAAAAAATTATCAATTCCATCTTCCTCTTCTTTTGCACGGAAATCATAAAATCTATAATATGATTACCATGGATTATCAACTTGCACTCTATAGACATGATATTATTAGTGTAAAATACTTACTTGCGTTATTTGACAAAACCAAAACCCAATTACATCAAAACTTTTACGAAAAAATCCTTTGAAGGTGCTACTTATATGTATATCATCATGGGGTAAGAAAATAGTAACCTGACAAAGTTGGGATGGATAGGATAAGATTGGCTTATGAACAAATACTTTAACTCAATTACATCAGTGGTAAATCCAGAAATGTAAAAACCCAGATAGGTACAAAAAACTGATAAATTATTTACACATAAAAATAAAAAAATAATAAAGAAGGGAAAAGAAAAAGAAACAAAGGATTGAATAAAATAGCACATCATTGCTATTAATAATGAAAATATAGATTGACATATGAGACATGCTTCTTAGTTGTCCATAATCAACAAATAAATGCAGTTACTGATATCTGATTTATAATCAAATACGCGTCGTTACTATCAATAATGAAAAAGAAAAAGATTGACAAATGACACCTGTTTCTCAGATCATAGATAGAAAAACAAACTTAATCCATATCATATACATGCAGTGATATCTATCATATTTCATTATTAAGATTGAGAAATCAATTCCATCCATTAGTTAAATCCACTTGGTGAAATAATTGATGGAATTGATTACAAAACATCACAATCATTACTTCCACCCATTGAAATATCCAAAATAAACAAATTCCCATAAATTTAAAAAAAAAAAAAAAAAAAAAAAAAAAAAACACTCTCACCACACAGATGCACAAATTAATACAATAAGTAGTATACTACCACCCCATTAATTCCTATTGATCTGATAGAACCATGGCATCTTTTCATGGTTTGGGTGGTTCATATGCTAATATTATTAATTAATTTTCATTCGTGCAAGTGAGAGAATCCATAAGTTTTGGTTGCTGTCTTACTCCAAGAAGTTGCAGAAGGCACATCAGATGACAGTTTACTTGGTAAAAGATAACCCTAAAATCCATCACACACATCATACATGTGATGTGTAATGTCTCCATTGGGAAAATAGTGTGTGCATTGCATGAAAAAGAAAAAAGTAAACAAATTAATGTAGTGGTTGCTGACCAAATTAGCTCTTTTATTTTAGGTAATAAAAGGATACTTCATTAGAAAAACTAAACTGTCTGGGATGTTTAAAACACCAACTATTTCATAATATATGCCCAAATTATACAGTAATAACAAAACAACCCTTCTAGCAAGTGCATAAGCACACTTGTAGCCTTCTACTTGTTATCAAATCAGCTGTGACTATCATTTAATAATTTCCTATTCGTTTTGATAAAGATTCTTCTAAGCTTTTATTTTTTATTGTCATATATGTCATTAGATGTAAGGTTGGAGTTAGATATAAGGTTGGAGTTAGTAGTTTCATGAATGTTTTGTCATATATTTGGTATGTTAGCAAGACGTTTCAAAAGCTTGTAGCAGTGACGTATTTGCATTAGAGTTAGTGTTATTAAATTGGCTCCGTGCTTCGACACCAAATCCAATCCGACGAACAGTGATCCGTGTGGCTGGCTTTGAGGAGGACGAACTGAGTGAAGATGGTGAAGTGCATGGGGAGGGCGATAGGGATTGGGTTGCACCAGGACAGAACGGGTGCAAGGAAGGAGACGACGGTAACCCGGTGGGCGAAGCCATAGCCGTTATGGAAAGTCCGAAATTCTCGGACCACAGTAATGATGGCCCGTTAAATATGGGTTTAACTCATAACAGCCTGGAATTTTCGAATTCAGAAAATGAGTTTAATGAAGCAGATTTTTCGGCACAGTTGAAGGACATTGATGAGGATTTGGCTAAGTTTGATAACGTAGAATCTTCAAAGGGAGTATCAGAGGTTAGTTTATCTAACAATAATCCGGTCCAAGAAGTGGAGTTTGAGTCTAATGGGCCTGCATTGGTGGGATTGGACAAGTTTAAAAAAGTAACCCATGAACAAGGTAGGCCCAAACCGAGGGGATGGGTTCGTAGAGAGCAAAACAGGAGTGAGCCCAAAGGAGAAAGTTCTTCTCTGTTAAAAAAGAGAACAACCAGAGAGGAGAAAGACGTAGAACTGGAGTCTGAGGAAGTTAAGAAAAAAATGGCTAAGGCCTGTTCAATGACATAGGTGGAGGCTGGTTCCCAGCCTCACCGGCAACAATGAATCTCTTAGCATGGAACTGCCGGGGGCTTGGGAACCGCCGTGCAGTTGGTGAGCTTGTCGATATAGTGCAAGCGCAAGGTCCCACGATCTTGTTTTTGTCGGAAACATGGTCAGATCGAGATCACATGGAATGGGTTCGTTGTCAGTTGAAGTTTGATGGTTGTTTCATTGTTCCTAGCAATGGAAGAGGAGGAGGATTGGCTTTACTATGGAAGGATGAGGACGTAGTTTGGGTTGATAGTTTCTCGAACTATCACATTGACGCTATTGTGCATGGAGGTTCGGAGAGGGCATGGCATCTGACGGGGTTTTATGGTGAACCCGAAACTAGTAGGAGAAGTGAGGGGTGGAGTATGTTGCGCATGTTAAGCTCCAAACCAGCCCTCCCATGGTGTTGCATGGGTGATTTCAACAAACTTTTGGAGGTGGAAGATAAGAGTGGAGGTGCTCCACGGTCACACAATCTCATGCAGGCATTCCGTGATGTCTTAGATGATTGCGGGTTTGTCGACTTGGGATATTCGGGACTAGATTTTACGTGGCATGGAAAACGAAGAGGAGAGTTGGTGTGGGAACGCTTAGACAGAGGAGTTGCAAACTATGATTGGCTGAATCGGTTTCCCGCTAGTAGAGTAAAGCATCTTCAGTGTTTCACTTCGTACCACAGACCGATTTTGTTAGAACTAAACCCGAATGGAGAAAGCCACAAGTGGAATCGTAAACCTTTTAGATTTGAAGCGATGTGGACGTCTGACCCGGGGTGTTGTAATATCGTTTCTAGAGCGTGGACCCACCAAGTTGAAGGTACTCCAATGCACAGAGCAGTAACAAAACTGAAATGGTGTAAGAAGAAGTTAAAGGGATGGAGTAGACAACATTTTGGAAATGTGAAAAAACAAATACAGAAAACGAAGGAGTTGTTGTGGAAGGCTGAGGTAGAATCTACTAGGACTGGGAATAGTCAGGAGGTGGATAGGTTAAAGACAAAGTTAAATAAGCTGTGTGAAAAAGAAGAACAAATGTGGCATCAAAGATCTAGAGTTCAATGGTTAAAATACGGTGACAAGAATACCAAGTTTTTCCATGGGACAGCCACACAAAGAAGGCAACAAAATTTCATCAAGGGGTTGAAGGACAATGACGGAGTTTGGCAGACAGAGGAGGGAATTGTTTCAAAAATGCTCATTGACTTTTACTCAGAGTTATTTACCTCATCAAATCCACATAACCTTGAGAGCATTTTAGATGGGGTCCAGGAAGTGGTCACTGGGGAGATGAATTCAAAACTTACTGATACTTACAAAGCAGAGGAAGTGGAGATTGCAATAAAGGATATGGCGCCTTTAAAAGCTCCTGGTCCAGACGGTATGCCACCATTATTTTATCAGACTTACTGGTCCGATGTTGGTATGGATATTACCCAAGCTGTTTTATCTTGCCTTAATTCTGGTTCTATTTTAAAGTCTATAAATCACACTTTTATCACTTTGATTCCAAAAGTAAAAAATCTAGAGAAGGTCTTAGAATTCAGACTAATAAGCTTGTGCAATGTGATTTACAAAATAGTGAGCAAAGTCATTGCAAATAGACTAAAACCTCTTCTCAATAAAATCATATCAGAAACACAAAGTGCTTTTATTGCTGAGAGGTTGATCACTGATAATGTTTTGATTGCTTTTGAAACTTTGCACCATATGAAAACAAGTTGTACAGGTAGAACGGCTTCATGGCTCTCAAGCTTGACATGAGCAAGGCCTATGATAGGGTGGAATGGATTTTTTTGGAGAAAGTGTTGTTGAAGATGGGCTTTCACAATTCTTGGGTAGCTTTGATCATGGAGTGCATCACTACGGTGTCCTATTCAATACTGGTAAATGGGGAGCCACAAGGAATGATTTTACCAACTAGGGGGATCAGACAAGGGGACCCGTTGTCTCCATACCTTTTCTTGTTTTGTGCAGAGGGATTGAATGCTATTCTACGAAGGGCCGCAGAAAATGGTGATATCCATGGATTCTCCATTTGTAGAAGAGGACCAAAGCTCACCCACCTCTTTTTTGCAGATGATTGCTTACTATTTTGCAGGTCTACTCGAGAGGAGTGTGATGAAATAAAAGAGCTACTAGCCATTTATGAAGTGGCATCGGGTCAAGTGGTGAATAAGGACAAGACTACTCTCTTCTTCAGCAAGAACACAGATGAAGCTGTCCAAGAAGAAATAAAGGTGTCACTGGGCATCCCGGCAATCCAACACTATGAGAAGTATTTGGGTCTACCATCCTTTGTGGGCCGAAACAAGAGAGTTTGCTTCACACAGATCAAAGAACGCATTTGGTCAAAAATGCAAGGTTGGAAGGAGAAATTGCTATCCCAAGCCGGGAAGGAGATCATGATCAAGGCGGTAATTCAATCTATTCCAGCTTACACAATGAGTGTATTCAAGCTTCCGATAAGCTTATGCAAAGACACTGAAGCAATGATTCGGAAATTTTGGTGGGGACATGGAGAGAAGAAGAAGATCCATTGGGTGAAATAGAGCACATTGTGTAGCTCTAAATCAGTGGAAGGGACGGGTTTTCGCAACATTCAAAATTTTAATAAGGCTATGCTTGCTAAGCAGGTCTGGCATTTGCACCATAAAAGGGATACTCTACTATACAAAATTTTCAGCTCCAAATATTTTCCGGATGGGAACATTATGGAGGCTTCTGTTTCTTCAAAATGCTCCTATGCATGGCGAAGCATTCTGCAGTCTAGGGATGTGATTGAGAAGGGGGCGGTTTGGAGGATTGGGGATGATCGTTCTGTTAGTATTTGGGACCACAACTAGTTACCTGAACCTGGTGGGAGAAAGGTGCTATCACCGAAACTAGGGGGAGGGTTGGATAAAGTTTGTGATCTTTTTTACCCAAACACCAAGGCATGGAATGTTGAGTTGCTAGAGACTCTTTTTTATCCCTGGGAAGCGGAGGTGATTAGAAGAATCTATGTGAGCAGTCTGTGCCATGAGGACTGCCTAGTATGGCCTAGATCACCTGATGGAAGCTATTCGGTGAAATCGGCTTACCAAATGCTTGCAAATGAGGCCTTCAATCTGTCTCCTTCTTCATCTGTTGGGACGTCAAAGAGGTTTTGGACTGATATTTGGAAGATAAAAGCTCCTCCAAAAATTAGACATTTTATTTGGAGAGCGGTCACGGATTCCTTGCCCTCAAGACAAAACTTAGTTCGGCGGCAAATTAAGGTAGATGAGACATGTTCCCTCTGTAATGAGCACCAAGAAACAACTTTGCATATTTTGTGGCTGTGCGACCATGCTAAGGCAGTGTGGCAATTGGTGCTCCGTTTTGCGAAACTGTATTAGAGGAATTTCAGATCTTTCATGGACGTTGTTGAGGCTGTAATGGAGCAAAGGCCAGCATTCACAGTGGCGTTTTTCTCCACCATTGCATGGAGTTTATGGGAGAGAAGAAATAGAATTAGAGAAAACCAACCATCATGGCCTCTCCATGAGATCGGGAACAGAGCAAAGGAGATGGTGGTGGAGTTCTTCGATGCTCATGAACAGGTCTCACGTTCAGTGCCACGGATTCCTCGGGTTCGATGGGCACCGCCTCCAGTGGGTTCTTACAAAGCTAACTTCGATGCGGCCTTGTTTGAGGAGAGAAATTTTTCCGGGATAGGAGTGGTTATCAAGGACTGTATGGGTGAGTTTATTGGTGCTCTAAGTCAGAAGATTCTGCTGCCCCAGTCCGTCGAACATGCAGAAGCTTTAGCAGCGAGCCGAGCAGTGCAGTTAGTGATGGAGCTCTGTCTCTTTGATGTTATTTTTGAAGGAGATAGTCTACGAGTTATAATAGCCATTAACTCAGCTGAAGCGTGCCGTGCTATGTTTGGGCATATTGTTGAGGAGATCCGTGGTCGTAGTTTGTCTTTAGCGAGATGTCAATTTAAGCATATTTGTAGGGAGGGCAATTCCTTGGCCCATGCCTTGGATAGAAGAGCAGTTCTAACTGCAGATACTGATATTTGGGTAGAAGAGCTGCCTATTGACTTGGATGATGTATTCCAATGTGATTTAAGTTAATAAAAATTTGCTTACCTCTTCCTCAAAAAAAAAAAAAAAAAAAATTAAATTGGATTATATTTTGACTCAGCTATTTACGCATATATCCCGTTTCTCTTTCCTTGCAGTTTGTTAGAAATACTGAATGATTGTATTGTATTTCATGATGAAAGAATGTACATAAGTGCCTTTATATAGGAGGCATATGTGTGCAGTACAAGTAAATATGTGTGCTATACAAGTAACCTAACTGGGCCTAAAGCCCACAATATATTATACATGTTAACAGCCCCCCTCAAACTCAAGGTGGATGTGAGACCAGCTTGAGGTTGTCAACCAAAGTACGAAGGCGTCCCTTAGGATGTGACTTGGTGAAGATATCTGCAAGTTGATCTTTAGAGGCGACTGAGATCAGCTTGAGAGCACCATGGACAAGATGAAAACGGATAAAATGACAATCGATCTCGATGTGTTTAGTCCGCTCATGGAAGACATCATTGTGAGCAATACAAATAGTACTTTGGTTGTCACAATAAAGAGGAGTAGCAGAGGATGTAGACACACCTAAGTCTTTGAGAAGCCATCGTAGCCAAAGGAGCTTAGATGTGGTATCAGCAAGGGCACGATATTCTGCTTCAGTACTAGAGCGGGCCACATGAGTTTGTTTCTTATTTCGCCAAGAAATCAGAGAAGAACCAAGAAGAAAGCAATAACCAGTGGTGGACCTGCGATCAGTGGGATCTCCTGCCCAATCAACATCAGAAAATGCACGGAGAATAAGAGGAGACTGACCAGAGTAGGAAAGACCATGGAAGAGAGTGCCCTTTAGGTATCGAAGAATGCACAGAACTGCAACATAGTGCGTCAATCATGGTGCAGACAGATACTGGCTCACTTGGTGAACAGCATAGGAAATGTCTAGACGAGTGACAGTGAGATAAACTAAGCTGCCAACCAATCGTCCGTAAAGAGAGGGATTAGACAATGTTTTCCCCCCTGAGGGAGTCAAATGCACATTAAGCTCAACTGGAGTGTCAACAGTCTTGCTATCAGTGAGTCCAGCTCGAGACAAGAGTTCAGAGGCATACTTGGCTTGAGTAATATAAAGTCCATCTGTAGAATGAGTGATTTCAAGACCCAAGAAGTAGCTGAGATGTCCAAGATCTTTCATCTCAAATTGCTGACTGAGAAAAGCCTTGAGTTCTTGAATGCCACTGAGGTCATCACCAGTTATGATCATATCATCCACATATAGCAGAATTAATATAGTGCCTTTGTCAGTGCGACGAAGAAATAAGGCAGAATCATAATGACTGGCCATGTAACCCAAGTGAGAGATGGTAGAGCTAAATTTGGCAAACCAAGCTCGTGGAGCTTATTTAAGGCCATAAAGTGCACGTCGAATGTGACAAACCTTGTTTGAATCAACAGAGAGACCAGGAGGAGGTTGCATATACACTTCTTCACTTAAATCCCCATTAAGGAATGCATTTTTGACATCCATCTGAAAAAGGTCTCATTTACTGGCAGCAGCAACAGCTAAGAGGGCATGAATAGACGAGCTACGAGCAACCGGAGCAAAGGTCTCTTCATAATCAATCCCATACTCTTGTGTAAAACCTTTTGCAACAAGATGAGTTTTGTAGCGCTCAATGGACCCATCAGAGCGAGTCTTAATCTTGTAGATCCACTTACAACCAACCACAAATTTCCCAGGAGGAAGTGTCACCAAATCCCAAGTATGGTTTTTAGATGATGCATCAAGTTCCTCTTTCATTGCAATCTGCCATAAAGGGTCAGTGGAAGCCTCACGATAGGTGTGAGGCTCGTGTAGTATAGCAAGGGCAGTGTAACAATGATAGTCAAGGAAATATGTAGGAATAGATCTTACCCGAGTTGAGTGACGAGGTGGAATGTTTTGTGCAAGATCTTTAGGTGGAGTAGGAGCAGGAGACCCAAGCTCAGAATTGGGGTTGGGTAGCTCTTCTTCAACCTGTTCATCTTCCACCTGTTCATTAAAGGGTGAACTAGGAAAGTGATTGGTGATATCTGGTGGTTGGACAGAGCAGTCTACAGCAACAAAATTAAGAGAAAATACAGGAGGATCAGGAGTAGCTACAGAAGGAATATTTGCCTCATCTGGAAAAAGATCTAAGACAGAGGAGGAAGACAGGGAAGCACTGAAATGAGAGAGCTCGACAAAAAGGCGATGTTCCCAAAAGACAACATTGTAGGAGATACGAAGACGATGAGAGACAGGATCATAACACCTATACCCCTTTTGAGTTTCGCCATAGCCAAGAAAACAACAAAGCCTTGACCGAGGCTCAAATTTGTTATGTTCATGTGGCTGAAGTAGAACGAAACAAGCAGAACCGAAAGAGCGAAGGTGGTGAGAGCATCCACATCCGGATGCTAAATCTCATCTTATTTTACAATCTCAAAAAGCTACTTTATCTATTATACCATCCCATTTTACAATACACCCAACATCCCAAAATTCTATATCTCATCCTTTTATTAAAATATTATTTTTTTAATCTTTCTTTATTATTACTTTTTCAACCATCATTTTTTTGTTGTTTCAAATTCAACTGCTTTTTCAAATTTATCCAGTCCAACGGTTGGAATATCCCTGCCAAATTTTTTTTCTTTTCAATTCCTTTCCCACACAGACACACACACACGTTGGAATATCCTCAACAACCTGCCAATTTTTTTTTCTTTTCAATTCCTTTCCCACACACACACACACACACACACGTTGGAATATCCTCAACAACCTGCCAAATTTTTTTTTTCTTTTCAATTCCTTTCCCACACACACACACACACACACACACACACAGAACCTGCCAATTCCTTTCCCACACACACACACAAATTTTTTTTTCTTTTCAATTCCTTTCCCCCCCCTCCCCCCCCCCCCCCACACACACACACACACAACCTGCCAAATTTTTTTTCTTTTCAATTTCTTTCCAACACACACACACACAGAGAACCTGCCAATTCCTTTCCCACACACACACACACACAACCTGCCAATTCCTTTCCAACACACACACACACACACAACCTGGCAATTTCTTTCCAACACACACATCCTGCCAGTTTTTTTTCTTTTCAATTTCTTTCCAACTATTTCAACAACCACAGAACCTGCCAATTTCTTTCCAACTATTTCAACAACTACACACAGAGAACCTGCCAATTTTTCATTTTTTTTTAGAAAGAACTTGCCAAATATCAATTTACTCAAACTTGCTAACTTTAAAAATCCACATACATACATAAAAATGCAACCTGCCAAATATCAATGTACTCAACCTGCCAACTTAAAAAATCTACATACATATATATACATACAGCCTGCCAATTTTTAAAATCCACATACATATATATATACATACAACCTATCAAATATCAATGTACTCAACCTATCAACTTTTATAATCCACATACATATATATAGATACAATCCACATACATAACTATAAATACAACCCACATACATAACTATCAATGTTGTCTTTAGAAGACTTGTACATATATCAAATTACAATAAAACCCCATATGCATAACTCACACACTTAAGTTCCTACAACTCCCCTTGTAATTGCCATAAATGTTCAATGAGGTCTAATTGGAGTTGAGAATGAATATTTTGATCTCGAATACTTTGATGGGTTTCAATGAACTCCGTAAATTCATTTGTGTTCTCCCGTGACAGTTGTATAGTAGGATTGTCATCAATTTGCTCATAATCTTCTTCCACCGCTTCATTTACATCTCGCTCATCCTCAATGATCATGTTATGAAGAATTACGCATGCTTTCATGATGTCTTGGAGCGTTTCACTATAGAAAAATCTTGCAGGCCCACGCACAATTGCGAATCTTGCTTGAAGCACTCCAAATGCACGCTCTACATCCTTTCTATTCGCCTCTTGAGCTTTTGCAAATAATTTTTTCTTATGTCCTCGTGGAGATGGAATTGTTTTAACAAATGTTGACCACTTCGGATATATGCCATCGGCAAGGTAGTATCCCATTGTATACTCATGGCCATTGATTGAGTAATTAACTGCAGGAGCACGTCCTTGTTCGAGCTCAGAAAATATAGGAGATCTTTCTAATACATTAATGTCATTATTTGACCCAGGTAATCCAAAAAATGCATGCCATATCCAAAGATCATATGATGCCACAGCTTCCAAAACAATGGTTGGCTCACGAATGTGACCAGAGTACTGACCTTTCCATGCAATCGGACAATTTTTCCATTTCCAATGCATGCAATCAATGCTCCCAAGCATCCCTGGAAATCCACGTTTTTCCCCATTGACTAAAAGTCTAGCAATGTCTTCGTTGTTTGGAGACCTCAAGTATTCCTTGGAGAAAATATCAACCACCGCTTTAACAAATTTTTTCATACTTTCTATTGCAGTGGATTCTCCAATCCGCACATACTCATCCATAAAATCAGCTGTCACTCCATACGCAAGCATCCTAAGTGCAGCTGTTATCTTTTGAAGAGAAGATAAACCGAGCCTTTGGGCATTATCTCTCTTCTGGATAAAGTAAGGTTGATAAGTTTCCACTGCAGATTGAATATGGAGAAAAAGAGACCGACTCATCCGAAATCTCCTCCGAAATAAATTAGGAGGATATATTGGTGTGTCGGCAAAGTAGTCAAGATAAAGTCTTTTATGGCCTGCCAAACGATCACGTTCAATATATCGACGACGTTTACGTTGTGATGTTGAACCCTTAAGAACTCGCCTCATTATCTCATCCTCGTCTGAGTCGTCAAGAAGCAATTTGCGAAGCCTAGAGCGACCCATAGAAACAACCTTGAAGACAAAAGTGTTACGAAATTATCACAATTATTGCAAAGCAAGCAAAGATTACATTATAGAATGGGATTGAATTTGAGAGATAGGCAACAGTCTCTTTCTCTACCTGTGGCTATGGCTAATAGGCTTAATTCCACTTTGTCTTTGCCTTTTGGGATGCCCTCTTGGGAGAGTAATATACGTCTTCAAGCTCAAGGTAATAACAGTGTCTCTCTCTCTCTCTCTCTCTCTCTCTCTCTCTCAATCACCCTATATATACAAGGCCTACCCTTTAGAAAACTCTCCCCACTACACCTTTTTTTCCTTTGCATTTCTTTCCTCACAAACAACAATACCCACATTCTCATTCATTCATTCACTCACTCACTCATTCACTCACTCACTCTTTCTCTCTCATAATATGGCTAAATTCATCAGTGTGGTCCTTGTTAACAAGGGAGTCCTAATTGTTAACAATGCTTGGGGAGCAATCATGGACACACAAGCAATTGCTGATGCTTGTTCTAGTGGACATGTTGCAGGTAACTCAAAAACTAGCCAAAAATAAACGAATCTCTAATGGATGAAGAAACCTATTTGTTGTAATTTAAAATATAGCATTATTATATTCTTTACAACATAACATAAGTTTTATGTTTTTCTCTTTGAGTGTTCCTTTTTATTGATACCTGATAATATGGGTTTCTGACAGCTTATACAAAAAAGGCTAACGGATTTATTTTGTTTTCTAATTCTACAGGTTACAGTGGTGATGTTTGGTTCCCTCAACCTGCCCCAAAGGACCACCCATGGCGTTACATGCCTAACCATGCTATGACCCCTCATATTTCTGGTACCACCATTGATGCACAGGTATGTTTTGTCCTCTTTTCCCCTATGTTTAATTTTTTATTTGTTCAATTCCTGTTAAACACCACCAATTTTAAATGGAACTTGTGCAGTTACGATATGCTGCTAGAACTAAGGATATGCTCGAGAGGTACTTCAAGGGTGAAGAATTTCCTTCACAAAACTACATTGTCAAGGAGGGTAAACTAGCAAGCCAGTACTAGTAAAAACTTGTGCTTCTTGTGCGATGGTCTGAGTTTGTTTTCTTCTGTCAGCAAGGTCCTGAAATAAATTACTTGCTTTTTAAGGTTTTTAAGTTTTCTGTTTTAAATCTGTAATGAGAACTAATGATGGTTATAATTCCATCAACTATTAAGTTATCTTAGCATGCAACAATGAATTTCTTTTTTTTTTTTTTTTTTTTTGTGCTAAACTACTAGACAGTCACTTGTATCAACGAGTTTGAGTGGAATTATATATATATATATAACCAAATTCCAATGGCATACATATAACCTTGGGCGACAGAAATACGAGAGAACACATGCTTTGACCGAAGAAATGGCTACATACACACATTCAGACAGACGCCATGACCAATTAATATTATATGAAACATACTCGTGGGGGCTACCTTAGATTGAGAAGTTAAGGCCTCATCATATTGTTTCAAGAGTTTGGGTGGAACAAAATTGTCAAAAAAAAATGCTGTATAAAGATACTCACAAAGAAAGCAAAAAAGAATTAATAGAGAAAAACTCACCACCCCAGCAAAAGCCTGCAGCCCCAACTGAAGAAGCACCTTTAGTTTTCAAAGTTTCAATTATTGGCTTTGCCTCCTCAAATCCTTTATCCTATAGAAATAATTATGATACTATTAGTGCAAACTGAAAATTGCATAGCAATTAGTAGAAAACTGCAATATTAGGGTCAGTGGGTCACCAATTTTAACCAAGGTCACAAAAGGTGGACACAGCCAGCTAGTTCAATAATTTATGAAGGGTCATTGTGAAGGGTAAAAAACTTCAATAATTTATGAAGGGACACAGCCAGTCAGTGGGTCACCAATTTATGAAGTATGTAGCAATACATTCAAGTTTCACAAAAGGGTCACTGTGACATGAAGTATAGTTATCCCCTACATCAAAATATTTTAGTACATGAATGTTCATTGAATTGCAATATTCATTCATGTACTAAAATATTAATCAAGAAATTGAAACACTAGCTTAGTTAATCAATCTTATTATAAGCAAAAATACATCATCAAACATAGGAAGGACATAAGTTTTTCATATAAGCAAAAATGATGTGATTACATAAGTGGCACAACCTACTGCCAATTGATCAAGTTGGAACAATACATCATCTACATGTTCCAAACCTACGCTTAAAATAAGCCACTACCAAAATAAGGTTGAAACAAAATATCATCTACATATGCCAAACCCCAACCCATATATAATTTACTACCAAAATATAGTTATGACAAGACATCATCTCCTTGGGTCAAACCCAACTATTTACCCTAATTGTTGTCTTGCAAGGATTTGATCCTTGAGTTTTTCAAAATAAAGTCTTTCTTTGTTATTCATGCCACTTGTATCCAAGGTCATTATTCTTCCCTCCTCCCTAATAGTTTCAAGACGAAGCCTTTCATTTTCAATATCAACTCTACGCGTCTCCCTACTAGTTTCAAGACGAAGCCTTTCTTTTTCAATTTCAGCTCTTCCCTTTTCAATTTCAGCTCTTTGCGCATCCACTCGAACCCTATCCGCTTTGATGCGAAGAGTCTCATTGTCTTGTTCACGTGTTTCTTGCATATATTGCATTTTTTTCACCAAATAATCCCCAAAACCCTTATCATCATCTGTTCTCTTTCGCTTAGCCTTTTCGGCTTTTCTACCAATTGGTCTCTCTACCTCCATTGTGTCATCATCATTACTACAAACTTGATCAACTGAATTGGGAGTTTGAGGGAGCCATTTTGATCTTTCCTTAGGCATACTCCACTTTGGTTGATTCTTCAACACAACCCAACAATGTTCAAATGCAAAAGGTGATTTTTTGCCGGTTGTTTGAGCTGATGACTCTTTATATAGTTCCTTTGCTTCTTTCAACTAAATTTTAAAAAAATAAAATAAAATAATTAGTGTCTTGAAACTATTCGGAAATTATTATTGTGATACTATTGTAATATATTTTATACCTTGTCCTCATAAGTCACACCACTTGGATTTCGGGCTTCAATTTTAGCCATGAAACCAGCAAACCTACTTGTCTCCCTATTAATATTTCCCCATCGACTTTGAAGGGAGGAAGCAGAACGTGTTGTTCCGCAAGTGTTGTTCTCGCAAAAGTATTGCCAAATTTTCTTCCAAAATTTGGCAATCCTTTGGTCAGTACCTTGCACGGGATCCATGCTAGTGTTAAGCCATGCGGAGACAAGGAGATTGTCCTCATCTACACTGAAGTTGCCACCACGTTTTGTTGGATTAGGGGTGACAATTTCAACTTCCGGACAAGACTCTTGGATGGGCATTGAAGTATTTTGAGACTCACTTAAAAGTGGTGCCAAAAAATCATCATCCATTTGTGACATATTAGTCCATCGTGTTATCTCTTCTTGTGTACTCATCCCTATTAAAAAAGGAACTTAAAACAGTTAGTGTGGAGTTCACTTTAAAAGAACAGATAAATAACACGAAGAAAAGACAAAGGTTATTAAGAAAGAATGTCATTAACTTGACTTAGTTATTTAATAAAACTACATGCTGTTAACAGTAGTATGGGGTCAAAAAATAATTGCTTATCTTATCTAAGCTGCAGTTTTAGAGTGTGTCCTTCAAGCAAGGAAACACAAATATACTTTTTTGGCTCTTAAATGAGAATTTTCATTCAAAAGAATGAAAACAAGCTAAGTCAGATGAATATAATGCCACTACAGCTCAAAATTACATTAAAAGCATACCACTATAGATATTGTGGCACAAGATGTAGCACCAATGTCATAGCCATACAGTAGTCCTCCAAGAACAGATAAATAACACAAAGAAAAGACAAAGGTTATTAAGAAAGAATGTCATTAACTTGACTTAGTTATTTAAGAAAACTACATGCTGTTAACAGTAGCTTCAATGAGAGCGAGTTCAATGAACAGGGTAACTTACTCTTTCCCCTTTTTTTAAAGTTTTGCATATTTATTATTTTTATTATTTAGAAGTAAATAAATTCATTGAAAAATCGATAAGAAAAGCACTGCCCAAGTACACGGACTGTATACAAGTGATACTGCAGAAAGAAATAAGGAGAGAACAGAAGTAACGAATAAACAGAAACTAAAATGAAAGCTCATGGAATCCAGAAATCTAGAAACCCTTCTACAGAAAATGGAGTTCAATTGTTGATAGCAAGCATAAAATTTTGTCACTTAATAAAAAGATTTCAGTAGTTCCATTGGTGCTGCCTATTTGATGGTAGAGTGAATCAAGGCATTATTAAGAGTTAAATATTCATTTGGGATACTTATATAATGTTCGTATCAGAAATAATCTCAAGATGGTTTTTAGCCTTTTTCTTATGCTGCTTGCTTAAATTAAGAATCTCTAGAAATATTATTCCAAGTTCCGAACAAAGTCATGCAAGAATAACTTTTTCATTGTGCCTGAAAATGATTTCGAAAAGCACATTTTAGACACCTTTCTTTAACATTACTAAAGGAGAAAGGGAACTGGGGAACGCGGAGCTGCTACTTCTAACTGTATCTAAAATAATCCTAACCATTAAGATTTACGAAGACAAGGTTGAATACCCACAACTGCCTATATCACTGTGGTAAAAATGACAATCTTGACTTTTCATTTCTATCAATGGAGAAAAAAGAAAGTATAAATAATAAAGAAAATTAATTAAAACCCGCCAAGGAAGAAGGTTGCTACTGGACTAGTCCAAAATTCAATTACTGGCTGGACCAGTCCCATTATCAATCACTTGCCAGGCTTTCACCACCAGGGGATTCAGCCTTAACTCCTACCGCTTGGGTTTAATTTTTATTATTATTAACAGAGAGAGAAAGAGAGAAGAGGTGAAGAAAGACTCCAAATGGTCTTCAAGCACGATTCTAAAATCTTCCCTATCAAGTTCACATAATCAATTATTAATGAAGCAAAATAATACACATGCAAACCCACTTTTATGTAAATCCCGTTTACGAGCTACAAAAAAATAATGCATAAATCAACAAGCATTTTACAAAATCCGAATAGTACAACAAAATTTTCATGTTCACAATAGGAATTTAGAACAAAGACATGGATGATATCAAAATGTGGAAGAAATAAGGGATCTGAGATGAGAAGGGATTTGGGTTTGGGTTCCGTACCTTTCTTTTGAGGACCCAAATTTGAAGCAAAGCAAAGTGAGAGACCGACGGGGAGAGAGTGAATGAGAACCAAATGCAAAGAAAATCAACCAAGCTGAATCCCACCTCTGCAAACATCAACAGCAATTATTTGATCAAAACCAAAACACAAACACAAATTTTATTGCGGAAAGAGAAAAGAAACATAAACACAAAAACTCAAAATCTTACCAGGCTTTTGATTTTGATTTGATTTCAGAGACCGATGGAGTGAAGAGTGAATCGGTGAATCCAAACCCACAAATCTTAATGGAGTGAAAAGTGAAATGGGTATCTAGATGGTTGGATTTATGGGTGCCTGTGAATCGGTAAAGGGATCGGAGCACTGATGCTCGTCGGAATCATTATCGGAGAGAGAGGGTCATCGGAGAGAGAGAAGCACCTAGAACTTATCGGAGAGAGAGGGGCAGAGTATTGGGTCTGAAGAAAGCACAGAGCAGAGGAGAAAGAGAGAACGGAGAAAGAGAGAGCGAAGAGGGATAAAAGATCAGAAATAAGGAGGGAGGAGAGAGAAATTCCCGGCATAAAAAGCATTAAAAAATTATTTTTTTTTATACCATACAGCTACAGTACCATCTTACATTTGAGATGGTACTGTAGCTAAATCTCAAAAAAAAAAAAAATAGATTTTCCCATATGGCCTCCCAATTGCTGAGTGTTTGTTGGGCTTGTATGCCAAATATATCTAACATTTAGCATATAGAGAGCCCACTGCGGATGCTCTTAGCCTTGTATGCGTATATATTTTACACATATCTTATTTATAATATATTTTTTATATTTAACATCCAAAAATACTCTCGCTCTCTCTCACATATATATATATTGACTTCACTTTATTAAAGATGGCAAAATACTCCAACCCATCCCTACCCCAAGCTATCCCACCCCTATATCTGCAGGTTTTACCCAAGTTGTTACAGTAAAATAGTTTTTAAAATCCATTTTTATAGAAAATAAAGCATTTGATTTGGAGTTAGCATTTGAATAATTAATGCACTTTATGTACAAATCATGTGTATGAAGATTAACAAAAACAATATAAAGGCCGGGGGGGGCCATGAATCATGTGTACTTGTACATAATCAATAAACTTTTTTTTTTTTTTAATAGAATCAGCAAATCTTTTGGTAAACCTACTCGAATGACATTTGATTGTTGTTTTCTTTTAGCTTTATTAATTAAAAGATTTGAGAATGATTTTACATACATTAAGGAAGTTTAAAGAAATAATTCTTTTTGGCTAGGATTATTAGTTTTAAAAGGACACACACACATATATATATATGCTTCGTCTGAAATTTAAAGGGCCCCTACTATTTCAATAAAAAAGAAAGTCATTTTCTCATTTGTTTTATTAACTGATGCTGACCTTTGATTTTTGAAAGGGAAGTTTACAATGGTCCATGTTTAATGCTAGGATGATTTCATTGACATAATTTTTTTTTCCTTTTTTCACAAAAAAGAAAGAGCATTAAAGAGAAGTGGGGTCTGACTTCAGTACTCTGTCCCAGATCTCTCAGATTGTGGGCTTGTGGTCCATATTCCTTAATTCTTGCTAAGAACAATAAAGACCTGAAAATAATGGTTCTTTTTCCCAAGTCAAATATTACAAGTAGATGATCAAACTAGTTTTTTTTTTTTTGAAATGATGATCAAACTAGTTTTAGCAGTACACATTGCAAAAGATCAATAGCTAAGTATTAGCCCACCACTTTTCATTGTTCTGTGCCTTGAAGGCATTGCCTTCTATCTCTAAGTTTTGGTTTGTCTTAGATGTTGATGTATCATTTCGAAAGCTTCCATAAATAATAATAATAGTAATAATAATAATAATAATAATAAAGCAAGACCCAAAAATTTAATGACAAATGATAAAATAAATAAATGAGCAAAAACTTGAGGCTATTTAATAAGGACATAAATAGCCATTAAATCTGTGTATGCTAAAAAAAAATTCCAATACTGACTTATCTATATATCTTGAAGGGTCCAATTAATGTATGCTCTTAGTGCATACATTAATCATTCATTTTGAAAAAAAATTTATAAAAAATTGAAAAATCTATAAAAACAGTAAATCACTTTTTCATTTACAATGTAAAGATCGCAGCTCTAAAGGCATGGCTCCAATTTAGTGCAAGTGTTTTCCATAATCTAGTGGTTCTCTTTCCTTAACAGGATATATATATATATATATATTTATATATTGTTGGGATCTCAGAAATGTCAAAGGAAAAGATGATGACGAAGACCAATTTGGTCCCACGTATAAAGTTAATTGAATTGTTATATTTGTATTGAAGCAACTATCAGACAACGTTTCTGTTTTTCACATTACGTGTGAACTTTAATTTGATTTCTTGAAGACCAACCAAAACCTATAGAAACTTTAGAAAGACTGAAAGAGCGAGGATGGAACGTAATCTTCTCCAATATGGTGGGTTCCATTCTACGTGTAGATGAGAGGACACTGGCTAATTAAGGAAATGAAAATGCGTTTGATCATGGTTCTATAAATCGAGATTACCTTTTTTGGTTTACATTTATTTTAGGGATATAAACATTTTTATAATCTTTTCAAAATTAGTTTTTTTTTTTATAGCAAATAATAAGATAGCGAGAGGTGATACTATGACATAAACTATCAAAAATATTTTTTTTTATTCAGTTAACATTTGGACCCAATTTTTTCACAACCATAAAAATTTTTCTAAAATAATTTATTAATGCATGCCTTAGGATCACACATTAATAAAATCTCTTACCGTTTCTTTCTATCGTATACAACTCATAATTTATCCTAATATTACTTTCTTATACAAATTGTTTAGAAAAATGCCAAAGAATTTTTAAATAAGTAGTGATTGATGGATGTAACCAATAATTTTAATTAAAAAAGAAAAAGAGTAGAGGTGAAGCAATCAGCAACGTTAGGGAAAGTGGGGAACAGGTCCCATAACATAAAATGAATAACTTATAAATAATTATTTGATTAAGTTGAAAAGAAATAGAGTTTGAGACGAGTAGGATGCATTTGATTAGGCCTCTTCATTTGTAGCGTGTGTGAACCATTGGACCGTTGTAAAGATCGTTTTAACTTTTGAGAAATATCATATTGTGTCCTTTGGATTAGATAGCAATAGTACGTGCTTTAAAGCCCCAGTACATGCTGTAAATTTACGTAAGTGTAATACTTTTCATATTGATATTAAGTGCAATGTCTAAAGCATTGCACCTGATGCAATAATAAAGGATAGTTGAGATTGAAAATTGAAAAAAGTAATTTTCAGTCTCAACTATTAAATACAATAAGTTGAAAAATAATTAAAAGAAGTTAAAAAATTAAAGTTAAAAATTAAAAATGATAAAAATTTATATGAAAGGAAGTAGAGTATTTGGTATTGCACAGATCCAAATCCATACTTTTCTATTATATTCAGAATAAATTTGCAGACTTTAATTAAAAATAAATCTAATTTTATTTTTTATTTTTGACGAATTAAAATATTATATCTTGAAATAATGAAATGTTTGTCAATTCAGTAAAAGTTTTTAATGCACAATTTATGCACAACATATGAAAAACTCATCTTCCTATAATCCTATTTGTTGATATCAAGTCAATAGTTCAATCACCCATAGATGATAAGTATACGTATTTTTTGTGAGATTACTTATCATTAATCACTTACATTACTTATGCTTGTGGGATTGTGATGATGTGTGGAAAATATTTAGGTCATGTTGAAAACTTGAATTTGGATTTGGATATTAAATTAATATAATTAAAATGCCATGATTTTAAATTAATTGATTTTAGATATCATTTCAAATTCGATGATTTTAAAAGTTTTAAAATCTTTGGTGGATTTGTCAAATGCAAATCTTTGACTTCTTTTAAAACATCCAAACAAAGTATTTAAATTTCAATGACCCAAATCCAAATCCAAATCCACATGTATATTTGATATAAGGTAGTGCAGTGCGTATTATACAGATACTTGGACTGTTCCCTTGTGTGCAGGAAATCCTTGCCCATTGAAATATATGATACTTTATCAAATTAAATGCTACTAATTAGTTGTCATCATAAATAATTATCTTGACAAAGTAGAAACCAATTGGTGAAGCAATTATTTCTATATTTATAAATGGTTACTTCGCTTTTGCAGGAGTGGCAGCTTGTTTGAAGTTTACCTTCTTCTTTCCGTGGGCAAATAGTGGGATTGGTAACGGGTGGGTAAAATCTGCTTCTTAATTTCCTTAAATTGTAAAATGATGTGTCTAAATTACTACGCGGCGGTTTGAAGCGTCGAGAATGGAATTTTGACCCTATCTCAGCGTTTTTTAGGGCTATCCCAACGGTTTTGAAATTATTGGGATACCCCTGATTTTTTGTAGTCATCGTCTCTGATGTCTCTTTGTTGGGGCTGAATTTTGCACGGTGTTAATTTTTCAGGTGATTTGGGTTTTAATTTTTTATTATATTAGGTATTTATAAGGGTGTGATTGTCTATGTCATACTCTATTTTTCTATGTAAAATCTAATGTATGACTTTACTACTGGAGAATAAATAGTGCAAACAAGGCTTCTTTTACACTAGGTTTGGATTGAATTTAATGTCATCCCAAAACAAACCCATTTCAAACCTATTTTCTGCTCGATACGTACCATATGGCAATTTGTGACTACCTCATGGGTTATTTGTGCCCAACCCGATCTACAGTTAGCGATCAAAAAAATTAATAATAACGACAGTAAGATTTCAAAAATGCACAAAGAGGATTTGAATTCCTGATCTGCAAAGATTGGCAACTATAAAGGTTCTTTCCTTAAAACATGCAGAATAGATTTTTTTTTCTTATTGGACTATGGTCCTAACATATTTTTCACAACATTTTGTCGGTCATGGTTAAAGTGATGTTGTGATCAAGAATGATTGGTAATTGAAATGACGTTTAGGTATATAATAAAAATGATATTCAAATGGGATGAGGAAGACAGCAATCTGCTATATATATATATATATATATATATGAGAGAGTCGTAAATGAGAGGTAAATGATATTCAAATGGGATGAGGAAGACAGCAATCTGCTATATATATATATATATATATATATATGAGAGAGTCGTAAATGAGAGGTTGTGATGGCACAATAAATTGGTTGTTATTGTGGGCTATGAGGAAGTCTCCAATGGAAGGAATTTGCGTGAGAAAGTGGGTTTGAAGTCACTGATCATTGTGCTGTTGGGATGAGGAAGACATCGATTGAGTATAAGGAATTTGCTGAAAGTGGGTTTGAAGTCACTGATCATTGTGCTTTTGGGAGATTTGTCAACTTAGTTATTGAGGGTCACATGTAAACATCCTGACTGATAACTTTTTATTTATTTATTATTAATTCAATAGTTAGAAAATAAATAAGAAATTTGAATTTTGAAAATCTTTATTAGAAACACAAAAAACAAAAAGTGTTAGTTTAACTACAACGCTCTTGTCATATGACCATTAATTTAAACCTTCAACTTGGATGGTAGAGTGTTATTTGCCACATTTGTTATAGTTAG
This sequence comes from Quercus aquifolioides, assembly GCA_019022515.1. NCBI lineage: Eukaryota > Viridiplantae > Streptophyta > Magnoliopsida > Fagales > Fagaceae > Quercus > Quercus aquifolioides. Next base: position 7,120,627 of record CM032336.1, on the reverse strand, counting down.
GATTACAAGTTTTCACAGTTTGGAATGCAAAGTGAAAACATGCAAAGGGTTTCTTCAGAGTTCTTTGTATTTTAAATATCTTAATTTGCTCTTAGATCTACATTCATTTTTAGGCCTAAAGAAAAAATTAATGTGAGACTTTTTGTTATATTTAAATAAATTTTTTTTGACTTTATAATATATTTTGATTATTTTAGATTTATTCTTACAGCTTTTTGAGATGCGTCACTTAATAGTTTAACCTACCCAGGAAAAAAATATATGAATTCATCATAAGTCTATGAATTACTACTAACAAAACCAAGAATAGTTTTATACTAAAAAATAGATTGAAATTTAGTAAAGAGGGATTAAATGTTAAAAAGATATTTATTTAATATTCCTATAAATAAATTTAGATATTATAAAATAAAAGTTTAGATTTTGAAGCATAAAAATCCACTACAAAAAAAGAGGGCTATAGCCGTATTTGAAAAACGCAGCTACAGACCCTAAAAACGCAGCTATAGCCTATATCTGCGTTTTCAAACATGGTCTATCCTGTGTGACTATAGCCCCCTCTGGAACCTAGAGCTGCGTTTTTAAAAATGCAGCCCAAACTAGGTTTATAGCTGCGTTTTTTACAGCCTATAGCTGCGTTTTTTTACAACCACAGATGCGGGACCTGTAGCTACGTTTTGTAAAAAACGCGACTATAGGCTCGATTTGGGCTGCATTTAAAATGCGGGTATAGGCTATAGGTCCAACTTATAACTGTGTTTTAAGCGCAGCCCAAACCGGGCCTATAGCTGCGTTTTCTACAAAACACAGATACAAGTCCCGCATCTGTTGTCGTGAAAAAACGCGGCTTCAGGCCTTTCCATCTAAATGCAGCCTCAGCATCACAAAACGTGGCTTCAGAGCTGCTCTATAGCCGTGTTTAGAAAACACGACTATACGTCCAAGGGTGGAGCTGCGTTTTTGTAAAACGCATGTCAAATAGCTCTGAAGCGCTTTTTTTGTAGTGGTCGTTTGACAAAAATAAATTTTTGTGTGAATTTATTTTTGTAAGCATCCACCTTCGATTGGATTTAATAAATGCCACAATTAAGAGAACTTTTTAGTGATAGAGAGATTGCAATAAACATGAAAGTAAATCTAAGCGTAAACTAAATTGGATTGAAAACTAAGAAATTGTGATTACAACTGAAAACTTATATATAAGTCTACTTGAACTAAATCAAAAGGCACAACTTGATGAAAGCTTACTTCAATCTAATTTAAGATCACTTGAATACAAATTTTGAAGATCACTAAATTGACTACATGAAGATTTCTCACACTAATCTTACTAGAAGCATTATCCTATATCTAAGAAGGCATGATCTCTTTAAGAAGTTCTCTTGTTCTCTTTGGTGTGCTTGGTGGTCCTTTTTTCATGCAAAAGCCCTCTTTTTATAGGCATTGATAGTAGTTATTTTCAGCCCATAAATTTACCTCATAAAGCAATGAAGCAAGTGATTATCTAAGAAGGCTTATTTGTAACAATTAACTACCATATCTTTCATGTCATGACAAGTATCTTCTAGTTATTATATTCTTGACAAGTGTCTCAAATTTTCTAATACAACGAACAAGTTCCTTCCACATAGCTTTTTTTTTTTTTTTTTGCGAAGACACGCATACCATGATTACCAAACTAACACATGTCATGCCTGCCAAGTCACATGTGTCATTTTTTCTAGCATAACAAGTGGCTTTGTGAAATAATTAATATAATATAAGAAACCATATATTTTTGGTCTTACCCTTTACAATTATTTTTATGGTATGAACAAAAGCTTGTTCATATTTTTTATTGGTCCATTATCTAAATCAAAAGGAAAGTGTGAGTTTATAATTTAAATAAAATTAAAATTAAAAGGTAATTAGTAATTACTGTGAACGTGAGTTTATAAAAATAATAAAATAATAAAAACAAACAAAAAGAATGTAAAGATGGCTATTGTTAGATTCTAAATCTCTAATGTCAATTTGTTTCTCTTTTTTACCATTCTAACATGTAAGAAAAATGTTAAACTAAAGGATTGCAGGATTGGGCTCACAGACTCACAGGAAAAAAAAAAAAAAAAAAAGAAGAAGTTATGGAATCATTTGCAAATCATTAAATGAGTAATAAACTTGTGTTTAGATGCAACTTAGGGACCTGAAAAAAGCCTTAAAATATCTTTTACATGAACATATAAGTGGCGGCGCCACATAGCAGGGGATTCAAATTAATAAACCCCCTCACTTGGGACCAAAAAAAAATTTATATTTAATTTTTTATAATTCTTTTTCTTTTTCCCACTCTAAAAGAAAATTTTGAATAGGAAAGAAGTCCAACAAATAAACAAATTCAACACCAACCTTTATCTTTGTTTAAAAGATCTTAAAAATAAAAAAATAAATAAATAAAAAAACCCACAACAAACTAATTTGATTTAAAATCTAGGAAAAAAAATAGCAAGCAAAACAACAAAAATTAGTAATTTGTCCATCTTAAATCTCAAAAAAAAAAAAAAAAAAAAATTAAGTGGGCAAAAAAGTGTAAATACTAAAAAACAATTAAGTGTGAGGTAATGGAATTGAGGACTAAAGAAATGTTCTTACTTATTTAATGATTGTTGTTGTGTTAAATTATTAATAAAGTAATACAAAAGACAACAAAAATTTTTCTTAATGAATTAAAAAGACCAATAAGTTGTCAAAGTTGAGTTGAATTGTTAAATATAATAATTGAATGATTAAAGACAAAAACTAACAAATAATAAATTAAATTATTCCAAGCAATCATAATTAAAATTCACTTAACAAAAATAATTTATAATTTTATTATTGCAAAATATTTTTTTAGAATAAAAAATTATTAATTATTAATAGACGATTTCCAAGATTAAATCTTAGTAAAAATAATTATATTTTCATTATACTAAGAAACAATATGTCAAATGACCTTATAGTTTATCATTTATTCTTTTGCTAGTACTATAAATAAATAATTTCTGATAAGGAAACTATGTGTATCACAATATTCATCTCATGCTTAAGGTTTATTTTTTAAAAGAACTCTTGTTGACTTGAAAAATCTTCCTTCGGATCATGAGTTATGAGAAAAGATCTCATCTTGTCATCCTAATAATCAAAATAAAATAAGAAAATATTATTTACAAGAAGATCTTTGTTAATCTCTTCAACATGAATTTGAATGACACCCCTGCTTAAAAAAATTCTAGAAGCTACCACTGACATATATACATTGCTCTTACATGGGTTCAGATCAATAAGTGAATCAAATCAAGAAGAATAGTCAAACAATCATATAGCGATGAGAGAGAGAGAGAGAGCCAAACCTCATGGCTAAGAAGAAATTTGCAATGGTCCAAAAGAAAATTGCACAAATCTAAAAGCAACAATAGGGAAAGTTTAAAGAGAAGAACTCTTTTTATTCGACTAAATTGCAATTTATACCCTTAAAGTTTGGGGTGATTTTGTTATTGTCCATTAAAGTCACAAAATTAGGATATGTACCCTTAACGTTACATATTTTTTGGATTTAAGCCATTCCCTCCATGTGTCGTAATGAGGTGTTCGTTGCTTGAGATATTGGGGGGGTAAAATGCATCCGTCTTAACTCAAAATGGAATAATTCTATGAATCCAAAATATAAGACATTAGGGTGTAAAATCAAAATTACCAAAAATTTTAAGGGTGTAATTGTAATTTGGTCAAAATAATATCTAGCATGGCTTTGATAGGGTTCAAAATGATGTAGTTTTTGTTGGGGACATATTTTTATGTAATTGGCATATCCTTTGACAAAACGCACTTTACTTATATTTGGGTAAATCTAAGTAGGTTCAAGATGATCATCACAAATGGTTAAAATTGAAGACATGAAGATTACTCAAGAACTGCTCAAGAAAAGTGCAATCTGCAGGTCTCGATACCTCCTCGACAGAAGCTCGATCTGTCGAGATTCATTAAAGCTCGATAGATGTCTCGATCGATCGAGTTTACGGATTTTCAGATTATAGCCATCAATGTTTTAATCTAAAAGGCTATTTGTTTATGGGTTTGCATAATCCTTATTGGACAAGGAAAAGTCCAAGGTTTGTGTAAACCTATTTGGAATAGGAGAGCCCATTAAGCTCCTATTTAAAGGAGGTGGGAAAAAGAAAAACCTAACCCTAGAGAGCTTCATAAGGTTTTCTTTTTGAAACCCTAGCCTCCTCCTACAGAAGAAAGAGTTCTTGCTGCGTTTCTTGTACGCCTTTGGGTTTTGTGACCAAGCAAAGTCTCTTGCACCAACATTGAAGATCTTATTGGTGTTTCTATGTGAAGCTGCTGCAAATCAACTACAACAATCAAAGGGTTGCTGTGGAGTTAGTCACGTACTGGGATTCGTGCAAAGGAGTAAGCTAGTCACGTACTGGGATTCGTGCAAAGGAGTAAGCCGCGTACTGGGATCCGCGCATCAAATTGGTTAGTCACGTACTTGGGAGCCGTGCATCAAAGGTGGAGACTGTCACTACAGATCAAGTCCAATTGGGTATTGGGGTAAGGGTTCAACTGTAGGTTGGTAAGGTACTTGGGATTCCTTTCTTGTAACCGCTTGATTTGATAATAGTGGAGTTTCGGGAGTGGTGACCTGAAAATCACCCGGTGGGGTTTTTGCCGTTAGGGTTTTTCCCATTCGTAAACAAATCACCGTGTTATTTATTTTTCCGCTGCGTATTTAGTTGATTAGTGATTTGTTTGTGCTTCCACAAAATTGCATGATTAATTGATTAATTAATTACTTGGCTAAATTAATTAATTAGGGTTAATCACAAGGGGCCATTCAGATTGTGACCTAACAGTTTTGAATAAAACAATTGGCGTCATTTTGAACTTAGTTGGCACTTAATTAACACCTCATTACATCACATTAACATGATGACTTAAATCATAATCAAAACAATACACAATATTTGGGTTATGGCTCCAAATTTTGAAAGTTTAGGTGGTGTCAAAATTACCACAAACTTTAAGGATGCCCATTGTAATTTAGTCTTACTATTTTTTAAAGGGAAGGGGTAGCAGGGTTCGAGCAATGAATACAAAGAAATTTGAGTTTATATATATATATATATATATATATATTCTATTTTTTCATCAATTGACTAATATTAAGAATTTAATTAAAACCTTTAAATAAAAATTAAGAGATAATTATATGGGTTAAAAATTGGAGATCTTATTTTACTTGAGAGCCTTAGGCTATTGTCTCAATTGTGGATAATTATAGGATACTTAAGGAGTACCATAAATGTATACTCTCTCTCACATACATAATAGTGAGTTTCAATAATTAAATTTATGATGGAACCCACAATTCATATAAGAGAGAGAAATATGCATTTACAGTACTCTTCGAAAATTTTATAACTTTTTGTGTCTAATGGGTGATCTGCCTTGCTAGCTAGGTTTCGAACTACTATTATTCGTAATAATGAAGCACCTTAGATCTATGGGCAAAAGGGAGTTGACGGTAGTGGTGCAATTGCTCACAGTGACCCCACCAACCATTCCATCCGAAATCATTTATTGACACGGTTCATTCTAAAAATTTCTCTTTGCATGGGAAATAAGCTTTAATTTTTTTCCAACTTCAACCTGTTGGCGAATGACAGTTTTTGATGCCCAGTATGGATGAAATTTTAACACGGATTGTGTGTAAGTTGTTTGAACCTGAAATTAAGAAATAATTAATATTAAAGAACAGGAAAACTGGAACATAAAAGATAAAGTCAGGGATGGACCCACGTTGGGGCAGAGGCCCCCCCCCCCCCCAAAAAAATTAAAAAAAAAAAACCGAGTATAAAAAAATTAAGATTTTCCCTTTTATATATATCTCTCTTCTAAAATATTTAGATATTAACCTACAAAAAAATAAATAAAATCCATGCCCCTTTAACTACAAAAACAAAATAAAAAAATAAATATGGACTAAACAAAAATCGCGCACAAAATAAGAAATAATTATTTTGTATGTTATACTTTGTTGATATGCTTTATAATTTGAAATGTTTAAGAAATACTTATTTTGTATGTAATATTTTGTTGAATATAAAATAGATATTAGTTTTTATTTTCATAATTTTATTTTTTTTGGTTTTAAGCTTTGGCCCCCCCCAAGGTATAAATCCTGGTTCCGTCCCTGTATAAAGTTATAAATAATTAGTGTGTAGCTGTTTTGTTTATGCATAGAGAATGAATGAAGGCAAAATAAATCCATATTTCTAATAGCAACGGCTTAGGAAATAGTACAAACATATGACTCATATGGCTTTTCTTTTTCACCCTATATGTTTTTCGGGGCAGTTTTTCAGTGTTGTTTGTTAGTGTTTGGAAGCTTGAGCCTAAAATTTACAAACACAACGAAAATAAATAATGCCCCAAAAGTGTATGTATGTGGGTCTGGTTTGTTAGTGGAATCAGAATTTGTTAAGCACTTCTTTAAATTTCTTAATTTACTCTAGTGTCTTAAATTGTCTTATAACGTTAGTACATATATTGTTTAAAAATATCTAGCTGTGTATTGGTAATTTTTTTTTTTGTAAATAATATTTTTATAAGAACTCTTACTTATATAATGCTAGTACTTTTATTGCTTATAAAAGGTAGGGTGATAGAATGAATTCCATCTTGTAGAGCCTTTGGTGGAAGCCAGCAGATGGAGCCAAGCACTATCGTACAATAGCTAGGTTATTGCATGGGATGCAATACCTTATATATGAGTAAAAGCAAAAGTTAAAAGATAACTTTTCTCCTTATAAACAAAAATATATATCTATTTTGAAGAGAAAAGTTACTTTTTAAACTTTTGCTCTCAACCATTCATAAGTATTACATCTCATGCAATAAAAAAGAAATAAGTTGCATAGAATTTGGATAATATCAATCTATGATATTTCTAATACCCTACCTACATACTAATGGCCTACAAAAAAGTGAATTATAAAAGGCTTGAAAATCTGGACAAAGCAATGCATCACCTATTATTATTAACAGTGAGTCTGCATTGGGTTGAGATTGGAGTACTACTATTATTATTTGAACTGAACCCTACCTCATTAGGTTGAGAAAAATCAAACCAAATCAAATCCATCATAATGAAAATCAACTCACCCAACCCCATCCGTGAGGGTGATCGATCAGGTTGGGTTCAAGTCATTTTGTCAAGATTTAAAAACTAATAAAAAAAAGGTGGGTTTTCATTCAAACATTTAAGATCATTATTCAATAATCTTTTTATTTTTTGATAAGTAAATAGTTCATTAAAAGTCAAAAGAAAAAGTGATATTGATTTACACAATAAAGCCTAATAGTTCAATTTTATCAAAATATAATAAAATAACCAAAACTAACATGTATTTTTGTAACTCAAATAACAAATAAATCAATCTAACAAATTTAAAAGACGTATTTTTTTAAAAATATTGTGTAAGTTGGGTTAGTTTACACTTTACAGAAGTAAAAAATTTTGCAAAACAATCCAACTCAACCAAGCTCTAAAAACAATACAACCAAACGTGGCCATCAGCTTATAACAAACCAACGAGAAGAGATGGTGACAGGTTCATGGATCTTCGTAAGGTTTAGTTCGTGGAAACTATTTGGAAACACTCAGGTTGCAAATCAAAATTTTGAAAACTGAAGAAAAAGGAGAGGACGGGTAACTCATAACTGGATAATAAGAATAACTGGATAATAAGAAGTGGGGGAGTTTAAATTTTCCATGATTGGTTTTAATTAAAAAATTTTGGTAGTTGTGGTTAGGGAGGACGTGGAGTACGCCAATGTGTTACTGGACCACCAAACAGGAGAATTTGGAATTACTACATTTTTAGTTGTATGTATTAGTCTTTTTTTTTTTTTTTTTAATTTAGTTTTGTTTTTAGATAAACACTGGGAGTTTTTATTTTTTGAAAGAAAAAAATAGTACCAACGTGGGTTGTTTAACTTATTTTTTTATTTAAAAAAAAAAAAAAAAACCGTATAGTTAATTTGAAGAAGTGGGTTAGTGGAAGAGTGTTCTTATTTTGTACACAATGTTTTAGTGCAAATTAGAAATGTATTTATACCGGACTATCCTTTAGTTTTATGTCTACTTAAACCTAGATTAACAAAATTACTTTATGACGTTCCTATGAAATATTAACATCCAATTAAAACAATAAAATGACACCACACATTGCCGAAGTTTTATGTAAATATTATAGATGGTCCCTAATAATGTTATCTATTACACGTCACTTATAATCTCTTGATAATGTTTAACTATAAATAAATTCTTTCATAAATTGGACATATGGAATGATCATGGCTCTCATCGACCAAATCATAAGCTATGATAAATCCTAAAACCCCCCATATCTGCTAACTGCTAAGGAGTATAACCAAATCATAAGTAGAGCTAACCTTATAGCACTTTGACGCTTGTTCTCACCATTGTTTCAAATGAAGCTAATTTGATCAAATTCAACAAACTATTCTTCTCAATTATAGCCAATGGCCTTTTGGCCACTGTTTACATATCAGATTTTTCATGAAAGACATAAAACAAGTACAAAATAAAAATTCAACCTTTAGCCAACTAAAAACATGTTTTGAAGAAATAACACTTTGGAAACAAACAAGACAGTCCCCAAAAACAACCAATTATTCAACCAGTATGTACTAGAACAAGATAAATCCTAAAGCCTCCGTATCAATCTAAGATATCAGCTAACTGCTAAGGAGTACAATCAGATCATAAGTATAGCTAATCCAAATCTTTATACCTATTTTCATGAATTACGATTCAAAATATAACCATTTAAATGCTAAGATAAATTCATTCTTACATTAAACAAGCAGCTAGACTATACCTGTACGCCTTATTATTTGACAAGTGAATCAAGTGATACAAACTGTACTAGTAAACAGTTTATATACAAGCATCATACTTTTTTTTTGGATAAGTATATACAAGTAGCATACATATACTCCCTCTAAATAATCATAAACTAAAAACTTCCTTTAGAAACAGAAGAAGCAGCGAGTTAAACTCAGCTGTATTACTCAATCACAAAGATTTCTGCTATTAATCAATATTTCACAACAATTTCAAAATTTTAACTCTAAAGTAAAAACAACAAAAGCATAAACTACAACAAGCATTAAGCAAATGAATTCACTATCATTTGAGTTCATACGAAGCAGCCAAATCAAAATTCACAACAAACCCATATCCAAAACACCCTCTTTTTTTTTCACAGCCCAAACCCCCCAAATTACCATTTCCAACAAAACACTACATCACAACAATAACAAAGTTGCTGTGGCCATCTAGTCAGTGGCGACTCTAGGAATTTTGTTCAGTGGGGTCATTAAGAAACTTGAACCAAACAAAATTTAATAAATAAAAAAAAGAATTTGAATATATTGAGTTATCGACCAAAAAAAAAAGGCAAATATATGAAGTTTTACAATTTTCTTCTAAGTTTTCATATTTTAAAATCATTAAAATATAGTTTATTATCAATTGTCATTATTTATTGTTAATGTTGGTAAGTGTGACCATTTTATTTTATTAAGTTTGTATAACATTTTTAATTTTTATGAAGTTGTCATTATCTATTTGTCATTATTTTTATAAAAAAAATGTTTCAAATTAAATAACAAAACTCAACCCATTGTCACTATATTAAATTGGCCCATGGAGCCACATTCATCCATACATAAATAATACGCTAATAAAATACTTAAACAATTACTAATACGCTAATAAAATACTTAAACAATTACTAATTTTACTATTTTGGTTCTTAAATCACTAACTTAATAACAAAAATTTATTTAACATGATAATAATATACACACATATAACAAACCCTCCGTATTTTCTAATTATTAAATTATATAAAGTTATATTATATTTGTAGTACACAACACACATTCACATGCATTACAATTCACACAAATAACATAATAAAAAATAACACACACAATCAGTATTAGACACACACACACAAACATATAACATAAATTTATAATAAAAAGAGACATCTACAACTTACAAACATTCTCTTTTTACTCTTAGAGAAACCTGTGATCTATGTTGTTGTTTGATTTTGGGTTGGGCTGATATATGGTTAGGGTGTGCAAGATTTAAGTCAGAGTGTACAAACATATATTCAGGGGTAACTTATACTAATAAAGAAAAATTATATATAAATTTAAAATAATAAAAAAAAATTCAAGTTAGAGTCCGGATTTCCTCCAAACATGTTTGGAGGAAATGCTCCAAACAGGGACACGGGTCAGCTCAACAAGAAGACACTTAAGCTTGGGTCATGTGCAACGCACATGACCCATTTTAACTGAAGAGAGCTGTGAACCAGCTGTGAACCCTAGCAGCGTTAGCCACAAACACTTTCTCCTCAAACACACCTCTCACCCACAGCCTCACGCCTCTCTCTCATCTCCTCCACCTCTGTTTTTTCTCAGCGAACTCAGACCGGCAAGAAGACACTGAGGCGGAATTGACGGCGGCCACATGCAGCGGTCGCCGATCTCACTCTCTCATCTAAACTAGACAGCCCCTATCTCTCTCCTCAAACTCCTCAAACCCACATCTCAACATTCTCACCTCTGTTCTTCTCAGAACCTCAGACCGGCAAGAGAATCCGGCCACCCACTGCACATGGCCAGCCTCTCTCTTTCTATTCAAACCCGCCTCTCTCCTCTCTCTTTCTCTCTTATCCCTCTTCCCAAACCAGTAAGAGAATCCGGCCACCCACTGCACACGCCGTTCCTCCGCCGATTCCGCCCCATCCCTTCTCTCAATCCGTTAACAGACTTCTCTTTCTTTGCCATTCCCATCCCCCACCCATCTCTTCGCCGCCAAGGACCACCGATCCTACCACCCATCTTTTCAAGGCTCCGATTTTTTCCAGGTTTGTTACCAAATCCCTCTGTATTTGAGATTATTTTGGTACGCTTTGTGTGATATATATGGATAATTTAACTCTAGTTTTTTCCTGCTGTGATAATTAGATTTATTATTTTTAATTTTTTAAAATTACCATTTTTAATTCTAGTTTTTGCTTGCCGTGATAATTACATGGTGTCTCCTGTTCCTAGATTTTAAATAGTTAGTTTGTTGAACTCACACTGATGGGATGAATGTGTTATCTATTTGTTATTTGCAGAAAATGTGATATAGGGATCCAGGCAATACGCAAGGCAAAAAGAGCATATGAGACTTTAGAAAAGAAACAGAAAGAGAGAAGGGATGGGAGTTTAAGGGCATTTGAAAACCTTGGAAAGAAATGGAACTGTAAACGTGAAGAGGGATCAGAAAAAATGGACATGCTTCTTACTGCAGCCACTCTAAACTATGAAGAGAAATTGGCTGCTGTTCAGACGGACTTACAAAAAGGATGACATTTTCTGCAAAGGACAACATTTGAATTTAACGGTTTGGTCAAGTAGTGTTTTTGATTTTGTACTTGTATCCCCCGATGCCAAAAATATTATTTTTGCTGCTCTGTACTTCAGTAAATATTTTTGAGGGGATATTGGAAGCTAATGTTTCTCAGTTTTGTTGTAAAATGAATTGTCCAAAGAACAGTTCATGATATATGAAGTAAAGGATACTGTTCTTTTGTGCTGTATTTTCATTCTTCAGTATACATTTGGATATTGCTCATGATTTCTGAAGTAAATGATACTGTTATTCTGTGTTGTATTTTCATTCTTCAGTATAAATTTGGATATTGCACATTATATTTTTTTTTTCCTTTCTTAATTTGTATTATTATCCTATGGTGTAAAATGATATTTAGCATCATTCATAAATTTGGAGTTATCATACTATTGTAATTTTCTCCTGTGTTATGGGAGCGGCATTGACTGAGTGAGAAACTGAATGGGGCGGAATCAGCGAAGGGGGAAGCGGGTGAAGAGGAGGAATGGACATATAGTCCGGTGAGATCGGCGACTGCTGCATGTGGCCGCCGTCAATTCCGCCTCAGTGTCTTCTTGCCGGTCTGAGTTTGCTGAGAAAAAACAGAGGTGGAGGAGATGAGAGAGAGGCGTGAGGCTGTGGGTGAGAGGTGTGTTTGAGGAGAAAGTGTTTGTGGCTAACGCTGTTAGGGTTCACAGCTGGTTCACAGCTCTCTTCAGTTAAAATGGGTCATGTGCAACGCACATGACCCAAGCTTAAGTGTCTTCTTGTTGAGCTGACCCATGTCCCTGTTTGGAGCATTTCCTCCAAACATGTTTGGAGGAAATCCGGACTCTAACTTGATTATTCCCATCAGAGAGTTCCACCTCTAACTTTGTGTTTGTCATCTAGGATCCTTAACCAACAACATTGATAACAATTTATTTTGAGATACTCATAAATAGAATACTAAGACCACAGGATGCAACGTAATGTGGTTCAAGTAACTCTATGCCTACATTCATGGGTAAAGCCAACTAAAATCTACTATTATCGACATAGATTACTACACTCACAAGTAATCCAATTTTAATATTTTTTTTAGTTGTCCCAGAACCCCCGAAAGTGTTGCGGATTGTAAGAAACATCAGTTCAACTTTTGCTGTTGATTCTTCTTGATGTTGGGAGGCACAAGCTAGTAACTTTTGTGTAGTTTCTGCTGATAATATTAAATAACGATCCATTCTGTGAAGCTTGTATTGCCAATTGGATTCCTTTTCTTTTAATAAATAACGTAAGATATTTTATTAAAAACAAAAAAGCCAAGTACACTAGAAACGTACTATAGTGGCAGCAATCAAAAAACCAAATTACAATGATCACTGGAACAGATAGGGACAAACAAGAACATGATGGCAAAACTAGACTCATTCAGGTAGAGTACGAAAGAAGAAAGACTTTATATCCATTTATAAAACAAAGCTATAAATTTGTATGGAAGAAGAAAGACTTTATAGCGACTAGATTAATATAAAACAAAGCTATAAATTTTTGAGACATTTATAAAACAAAAAACTTTAGTTAAATCTATATTCATTACATTTTTGAGATCATACAAATTTATTCCATTTAATAAATTTATTATTCATTACATTCTTGTCCCATTGGATGTCACCCTCAATTGTCTCCAATTGAAATAACGCGTCGACAAACGGGGCATGTTGGAGCTCGAGCAAAGTGGAGGGCAATACATCCTTGGTGGTACACATGGTTACATGGCTGGAGCCTTGCTAATTCATCTCCATCCACGAAGTTGCATAGACAAATGGGACATGTTTCCACGTTATATGGAACATGGGACATGTTGTGAAAAATCATTGTGCGAATCCCCATACGAACTCTAGCACGTCGATATCGATGTAACACATATATGATCAATGTTACGAGCATAATAATGCAAGTAGCATTGATAAATGTGACATCGATATAGTTATGCCAAAAATCAATAATGCTAGTATCACGCTTGAAAGTATCTCCATCAACGATAACATCCTTGGCATAATCCATGATAGAATTTCTACAAATAGAATATTAAAATTTCATTCAGTTAACAATTCAGTTAAAAAAAAAAATTTATGAGAAAAAAAAAAAAATTAATGTTTTAAAAACTCTAAAAAAAAGTTTGAGACTTAATTTGTAATAATCTAAAACTTAGGGATAAGTTTTAAACTTTGAAATTTTAAGGTTTAATTTAAAACAACAATTATAGAACAGAATTTTCCATTTCATGTCTCTCTTAACTACTACCACTAACGGGGATACAATTTTTATAGATCAGCAGCTAATTGTACTTAACAGCAGCTAGAAATTAAGAAATGTAAAAAATAAATAAATAAATAAACAAAACAAAACAATTTGTAGTTCAATTTGTAACATTAACATTCCCTAAAAGTCAAAATTAAAGTATGAAGCCCCCCATTTCAAAAAAAAAAAGTATGAAGCCCCCACATATGTGAGGTGCACATGAGGTCTAAACCAATAACATAAAATGTACTCGGTGCTTAAACTAATGCACGTGATGCTTAAACCCATGATATCACCAGTGGCGGAGCCAGGAATTTAGGCCAGGGGGGGCAAGATTAAAAGACAAGATTGAAAGTAAAAAATTAATCTAAAAAAATTAATCAATATTAATAACAAAATAAGTAAACAACTATATGATAATGTAATTGTCATACAGAATCTAACATAAAATGTAAACTTTAATTTATTTTTTCACACTTAGCTTATTTTTTCACACCTAGTTTGCATATTATATATATATATATATATATATATATTTTGAGTTCTATGCTTACTGATTTCTACTCCGTGTAGGTGTAGGCTTGTAGCAAAGTTTTTTTTTTTTTTTTTTAAATTATTAGCAAGTGGGACCCACGGTTTTATTCAGTAACGTGAATTCATTGAATAGTAGGCGGCTTGGTAATTGGTATAGAGCATAAAAAAAAATCAAGTTTATTATGTGGGGCCCATTGATTTTATATATAGAATTGCTAGTAGAAGTCCACTGCTACAAGAAAAGCTGAAGGTAACGTGAATTCCCTGAATTGGGAATTTATTTATTTTTTTTTGTCTCTAGTGTAGGGGGGGCAAATATGGTATTTCAAGCATGCTTAGTGAAAAATTTTGAAAGTTCAGGGGGGGCACCTGCCCCCCCTCGCCCCCCCCTCCCTCCGCCCCTGCTCTCAACCATTCATAAGTATTACATCTCATGCAATAAAAAAGAAATAAGTTGCATAGAATTTGGATAATATCAATCTATGATATTTCTAATACCCTACCTACATACTAATGGCCTACAAAAAAGTGAATTATAAAAGGCTTGAAAATCTGGACAAAGCAATGCATCACCTATTATTATTAACAGTGAGTCTGCATTGGGTTGAGATTGGAGTACTACTATTATTATTTGAACTGAACCCTACCTCATTAGGTTGAGAAAAATCAAACCAAATCAAATCCATCATAATGAAAATCAACTCACCCAACCCCATCCGTGAGGGTGATCGATCAGGTTGGGTTCAAGTCATTTTGTCAAGATTTAAAAACTAATAAAAAAAAGGTGGGTTTTCATTCAAACATTTAAGATCATTATTCAATAATCTTTTTATTTTTTGATAAGTAAATAGTTCATTAAAAGTCAAAAGAAAAAGTGATATTGATTTACACAATAAAGCCTAATAGTTCAATTTTATCAAAATATAATAAAATAACCAAAACTAACATGTATTTTTGTAACTCAAATAACAAATAAATCAATCTAACAAATTTAAAAGACGTATTTTTTTAACGTTAGTACATATATTGTTTAAAAATATCTAGCTGTGTATTGGTAATTTTTTTTTTTTGTAAATATTATTTTTATAAGAACTCTTACTTATATAATGCTAGTACTTTTATTGCTTATAAAAGGTAGGGTGATAGAATGAATTCCATCTTGTAGAGCCTTTGGTGGAAGCCAGCAGATGGAGCCAAGCACTATCGTACAATAGCTAGGTTATTGCATGGGATGCAATACCTTATATATGAGTAAAAGCAAAAGTTAAAAGATAACTTTTCTCCTTATAAACAAAAATATATATCTATTTTGAAGAGAAAAGTTACTTTTTAAACTTTTGCTCTCAACCATTCATAAGTATTACATCTCATGCAATAAAAAAGAAATAAGTTGCATAGAATTTGGATAATATCAATCTATGATATTTCTAATACCCTACCTACATACTAATGGCCTACAAAAAAGTGAATTATAAAAGGCTTGAAAATCTGGACAAAGCAATGCATCACCTATTATTATTAACAAAGCAATGCATCACCATTTATTATTCACTAATCAATTTTACAACATGATATAAACCATCAGCAGCTAATTGTTTTTATAGATCAGCAGCTAATTGTAACAATTAGCTAGAAAGAAATGTACTTAACAATTAGCTAGAAAGAAATGTACTTAACAATTAGCTAGAAAGAAATGTACTTAACAACAGCTAGAAAGAAATGTAATAAATAAATAAACAAAACAAAACAAAATAAAAAGGGAATTAATAAAAAGGGAATTATTGATATTCGCAGGTCGGACCTGTGTCGTCCTCGCCGAGAGAGAGAGAGAGATCGTTAGGCCCAGCCGAGAGAGAGACAGAGACAGAGGGTTGAAGGAGACAGAGAGACAGAGGATAAGAAGAAGTTGAATCCTGGGTGCTTCTTATATACGAAGTAGAGGTGAAGGGCAAGGTTGCCACAGGGATCTCCTGAGTCATACCGTTGCGTTTCAGGGTTTCTTTTTGTTTTTTTTGGTGAAAATTGTGCCGACTATCTCACCTGAGCACTATCCGTTTTAAAATAAAGAGTTTAAATTCAGTCAGGACTTGGCGTAAACCCAAATATTTACGCCCTCCAATGAGATAGAGTCATGTCAGCACTTTACCATAATATGAATACAAGCACCCACATACAATAATAGCTTACAATATCAAATTCAAAACAAAATCAAAATTCAAAACACAACCCTCCTCCTCACGTTCAAACCAAACCTCCACAGCTCCACCCCCACCCCCACCACACATGCAGCTACAAAAGCCAATGGAGTCACTTCCGAAGCAAAAAAAAAAAAAAAAGACCACTATGAAGGGGAAAATTCAAGAAAATGATCTGACTGAGGAATCCTAGCACCACCACTCCAATGAGCCTAATTTACAAACAAAAATTGAGACCCATCTCATTTCTAGTGCTCTTCTCAAAGAAGTAACCAAACCCAAAAATCTATAGAAACACCAATATCAATAACAGAACAAATACCCATCAGCTTGTTTCAAAAACTAGACAAAACCCAAATGAGAAAATACATAAGTTAAAACAAAAATGATGAGGAAGATGGCCATGGTTGGTGCTGGGTCCTTTGTTGGACATCTGATGGATGCAGTGTTTTTTTTCCAAGCCACCCTATAGACCCTCACTCGGCCTCTGATGAGTGCGACTGTGAGAGTTTGAGGTTATGGGTTTGATCACATTGAATGAGAGGGATGAGACAATTTTGGGTTTGAGAATCATTGTTTGTGGCTCAGGTTATGGCAGAGTAATAAAGCTCCACCACGAATTCCGATCCATGGTGATTCCGATAGTTTGTGATTTTCATTGTTTTTTTTTTCCTGAAATACAAATTATTAATGATTGTGTTTGGTGGCTGAGTAAATCATTAGGAAAAAGCCATGTAAGTTTTCTCCACTCTGTATTTGGTAGCCTAGAAAATTAAAGGGGAAACCTAAAAAAATTTTCATCTTCATTTAGTGTTTGGTAGCCAAGAAAACCAAAAGGAAAACCCTCATGTTCTTCACAAAGAAACCCAAAAAACACCCAATGGCCTTGATTCAACCACATCGGCCAAGGACCTAACCTCTAACACAAAATTGCCATCAACACCACATCAAACTCCAGATGAACACTTGAGCCACACCCAAAATCCAGAACCCAATTGCCGTTGTAAAAGGATAAAAAAAAATACTGAAAGAAAGAGAGAGATAACGTTAGATTAGATCCATGTAAAAGGAAAAAGAAAGAGAAAGATTGTCAGCAGCTCACAGTCACGTGTAACAGAGGTGTAGTAAAATTTGAGATTAAATGAGATATTATATTTACTTTCTAATAAATAGCTGACGTGGAGATCCATTACTGGTGGGCGTAAAACCCATGTATTACGCCCCATCCGGACAGAACATTCACTCTAAAATAAATGGTCCAGATAAAATCCCAACCTCCCACTACCAATAATATATTGAGATATATAATTATATGTAAATATATAAAAGAAACGGTGACTTGGAGTCTTCATGAAAGTTAATCATAGAAAAAAGAAAACCTTTTCTAGAGGGTTAGGTCTAAAACCAGAACCCTCAAACCAAACTGGCATACATTAGTATCACTGTTATTGTACATTTTTAGTTATTCTATTCTCAAACACAATTTCTAAAGTATATAGTAAACAGTTAGTGATTAATGGGTTCTTAATTTCACATGGGAACACAGGTTGTCCAATGGTGGCAGTGGCAGCAAATTTTTTTTCTTCTTGTTTACTAAGAAATAGAAAAAAGAAGGAAATTTTAGATTAAGAAACTTTTCAGATTTTGATCACTAGGGACCAATATATAAGATCAGTATGTATTTAATATCAACAACAAAATCAAGTCTTGTACGACTATCCAACTGAGCTTTTTTTTTGTGTTCACTCCAAATACAAATCAAAATATTGCATGTTTCTTTTGCTTTTCCTTTATATACACGATTAAACTGAACTTTTCATGTCTGGCCAAATGATTACTTGATTGCACCATTAAGTTAGCCTAACAAAAAAACAGAAAGAAGAGAATTCTCCGTCCGTGAATGGCATCAAATGTACTACTATAAACTAGAAATTTTAATAAGCACCAAAATTTGCTTCTTTTTAACAATATTTAAAACAGAGATTGTAACGAATGCAATAATACCAATATATCATAACAAATCTCTTGTTTCACTGAAGAATAGATCCTCAATCCTTATTTAATTTTCCCAAACAAAAAACTTTATTTAAGAATAAATTTGCTTATCTAGGCCCCTTGGTTTTGCATGGCAAATGCACGCCTTTTTTTTTTTAATGAAAATAGGAATTAATTTTTTGCTTGGCTTTGAGATTTAAAAGGAACTTGTTAGGTTCTAAAGATTTAGGAATTTATGTATTTAGAACTCTAATGTGTATTGTTGGCAAACCATGATCAAAACAGGTTGTTTAGTCTTGTTTAGACTTGGTCAAAGTTGTGTCATTTATTTAAAGTTGGAATCGAGCTGATGCAGAACTAATAGTGCATTTTGGCCTGGCTCGATTGATCAAAGCTTAGGCTCGATCAATCGAAAATCAGGCAGATGCATTTTTTTCTGCAGAATTCCAACTCAGCCCTGACTCTTAAAACGTTTAGGGTTTTATGTTTTTGCCCTAGATATATAAGGCAAACCCTATCCACGTTTTAGAGGTTGCTCATATTGCGATTTGTGTAAATCTTTTATGAGATCTGTGAGGAGCTTTCTTTAGTGGGTTCAGGTTTACCTTGAGGATAGTTAGGTTAAATCCTCCCCAGGTTTTTTACCGATTTGGTTTTCCTGGGTGATCATATCTTTGTGTTATTTATTATTCCGCTACTATGTATGATATGATTATATGATTGTGTTAACCTAGATTTGCATAATTTACCTAAGTTAATCACTTAGCTAATTTACTAGGTTAATCCAGTTGTGTTTTAAGGGGTCTAAAAACTATACAGAACTGCTTTTCTTTTAAGACAAAGAGATTTTCTAAATAGTAGGATACAACTTAGCCTAAAGGCATTCCCAAGGCATGATATGAATTTAAACTTTTACCAAAGCTTCTGTGACTACTTTCTTAATGCTCATCCAATTACTCTAGCTACCATAGAGAGAAAAATAAATAAATAAGAGTTCTTTGGTGCTAAACAATAATAATTGAATAGGAAAAGTACATATAAGGCTTAATGAGTCATATTTGTTGCTCAACTTCACTTAAATTTTAAAAGTTTATTTCTTAATCTCATTATATTAGAGGGAGAAATATTGTGGCTCTCTACTCAGATATGTGACAGGAACCTAGAGTTAGGGACAAAGCCATTCTTTGATCTTGGGGGATTTCCCTTCCCCTTCCCCCTGCCCCCTCCCTAAAAAATATGAAAAAGATAAATACTAATATATAATAGGTAATTAATTTTAGCAAGTTTGTGCAATAAAATTACGCTTGGCCTCCCTAACAACATATCATCTTTTTTTTTTTTTTTTTGAGAATCAATACCGTGCGTTTTATTAATCAAAGACTTTATAAGTCAGCCTGAAGTACATCTGCAAATTCTGGTGGTACATCTTCCATCCAGACTTGTAAAAAAGGAGAAAGGATTGCTCGTCTCACAAGTGAGTGAGCTACAGTATTGCATTGCCTACGTACATATGAATAACTTACATCTGACAAACAAGAGGCCAAATACCGTATATCCTGAACAATGTGTCCAAAGTGTGCCAAGGTGTGCGAATTGGTTTTGAGAGCAGTGATGAGGGTCTAAGAATCTCCTTCCAACACTACTCGGGTGAAACCAGTTTCTTGTGCTAGGATTAGCGCTCTGCGTGCTGCCAATGCCTCCACTTCGATGACTGTTGAGGGAAGGGGAATTTCAACAGATCATCTAAAACAAAAGCAAAATGCCCATATAAAAAATTACTAATATGAAATCTCAAAAAAAAAAAATAATAATAACAAGCCCAAAAAAGATTGGACCAACCACAAAATCACCAAGAGAAAAGCTAAAGAAAATCTAGCCCAATCATTCAACCAATTAGACCATGGCCATAAAAAATTTAACCAAAACCAGTCTGATCATACACGGCAAATTCCAAAATCTATTCCATCAAAATAAATAAATATAAAAAAAATTATAAAAACACATAAATAAGAGACTAATCAAAGGTACTTGCTACTTGTGAGGAAGGCTGACCGACTAAGGTAGTGAGGTATGAGTCGTGAGGGATAACCATAGTACACTTTTCTGTCCATGTAACATTACAAATTTAGACTTCCTCATTCGGAAAAATTAAATTATGCGTATAATTTTTACTTTAATGATCTAAGAAATCAATCCTAACAAAAGATGACACTGAAAAGGAAACAAAGGGGAAATTATTCATACTGATAAATTAAGTAATTAAAATTAATAATTACTTTTAAAAGAACGTGTTATAAGTGAGTAGACTCATTTACAGAAGTAATACATAGAACAGAATACGCAGTGAATTTTAATTATTTAATATAAACCCATTCATAAAGGATTTGTCTTTGGTTACACACCCTGGAATAGAAGGGTAGGTTCTTAGTAACTGATAAATGGGGTAGATATTTATCAAGATATTCAGTTCAGTCCTTTAAGATAGTTTCAAAATTAACCCACCAAAATAAAACAATTGAATGGTATGGTTATAGATTTTTCACAACAGAAAAATCACATACCCAAAGACACACTAAAAACCCTCTAATATTCACAGCCATAAAACCCAGCTAGGAAAACACCCAAGGATGAAAGAACCCATGGAATCCTACTGAAAATGAACCCACACACCCAAACAACACAAACATAAATAACAGAGAAGTGAGATAGAAACGGAGTGAATGAATGAAATACAGAGAGATTTCAATAAAACGACACAAAATGCAAGAAGAAGATTGAGGGTTCCTCCCCACCCACCTTGTACACAATACCCACTTCATCAAAATTGATTATGATCCTTTAAAGAAACCTTCACCTGAGAACGCCAGTAGCATTATTTCCCATTTTGCTGAGCTATTAAAACTTAAAATAGACGTATGTCAAAAATTTAGAGGAGAAATCTAAGAAACAGTACCTACCTATCATATCTAAGTTTTGCCATTATTTTAACTATTGGGTTTAATTGTGTAATAAAGTAAAATTGGTCATAAGCTGCATTTGCTAAACTGTTTACACGTTTTGCAAAGCTTGTGATTCAAATTTCAAAATCTCACCTTCCATCCACTCTATGCAGAACAAAATTGTCGTTTGAAAAATACCATCTAACTTTGACAGATTTTGTCGATTTTCTATAATAATACCATCTAAGTTCAGTGTACCAGTACCCTTCAGCTATTGGCAACAAGTGTTCATGGGATCCAATGAATGATGACTTTGTCTGATTTTGCAAATCTTTCTAAGAAAGCAAAATCGAATGCTGGTCATTACTAATAGTAATAGGAATCACCGTGTAACTAAGGACAACTCAAAGGACTTCTATGCATGAAGAAAGACTATACCTTAACAAAACGTTATCTTGCTATGGGATTATACACCATTTTCAGAAAAACTCCACAAACCGCATACTAATTTGCATTAGTGAACAGATTGGCCCACTTACATATTCAAACGTGTAGTCCTAGCATGACAATGACAGGGAAACCAAAATTCAAAAACTGTTGAAATGAAGCAAATGCCCGCAAAGAAAAAGATAAATTGTGATAGTAAAGATTAATTCATCCATTGAACAAGCAATATCTTTTGTTCTCACTGATAGGATTTTGTTGTTACACTAGTGTTAAGCAATTTGAGACAAATCAAAGTACGTTAAACATGCTAGGTAGGTTGGTCTCCTCTCCTCTTCTACATCATCCAAATCTAAACTATATATAGATTTAATCAAGCAAAGTAATCTCTCTATACATTCATATAGGAACATACTGTTGTGGTCGTTCCAATGGGATATGATATTGGGTATCTTAGTTTATCTTAAATCCTTGTTATTTGTGGGTTCCAGTTAATTCAATCAATGAAAACAATGAATTGAGGATTTAATTTTGCATACACACACCAAAAAAAAAAAAATTGAAAATAGAAAATATAGTAGATTTAAATCATATCATATCTATCAAAAAAAAAAAAAAAATCTACGTTATTTTCATGTAATGAGAACACAATTCCAATACCCAACCCAAAGATTAAAAAAGAAAAAAGAAAATTAAAAAAATAACAAAGCAAGTTCAATAATGAAAAGCACATTTACACATAGCGTGACCTTTAATCCTTAGTCCTTTCCTGTAAAACTTTAATCCAAATTTTAGACCATCTCACCTGGATTGGAAGTCGGTCACCTAACCTTTAGGGCACAACTATTTACTTTTCAAAATCCCATGAAGCTTGTCCCTCAAAAAGTCCATTTAAGCCCAAAATCGAAACTCTAGATCGAAAATCAAAACCCTAAACCTAAAATCGAAACCCTAAACCAAAAATGGGAACCCTTAAACACAAATCAAAACAAACAATTTAAAAAACTTACTGTTGGTCGACCTTGCGAGAGTGTCTTGAGTGAGATTGAGAGTTCGAGAGAGAGTGAGGGAGAGACCCAAGGCTTTGTTGGCCCCAATTCTTCTCTATGGACAAATGCCTGCAAACCCAACTCAAAATCAATGAATGAAACCCATCTTAACTTTATTGCATACAGAGACAGTGCAACGTGTGTGTGTGTGTGTGTGTGTGTGTAACGATCGATGAGAAGGGAATGGAGAGCAGGGAAGAGTGGAGGGAGGAAGGGGATTCGGAGAGGGTGGAAGTGAGGGAAGGAGTTTGAGGGTTGAGGGTTGGATCGGGAGGTAGCTTGAGAGATGAGAGTGGTCTGACAATTTTTTGAGATTGACAGCTTAGGGTTTTTTTCAATTGTGTGGAGTATTCATGAATTTTTTTATTTATTATTATTTATACTAAATCTTTAAGCCGTGTTTAACCAAACGCAACTTCAGACATGTAGAAGCTGCGTTTAATTAAACGCAGCTCTATGCATACCCGAAGCTGCGTTTATTAAATGTAGCTCCAGATATATTCGGAAAAAATAAATAAATAAATAAATAAACCTCAGCTGGGTCTGTAGCCGCCTTTTTAAAAACGTGGCTTCAGTCCTAGGGAGCTAAACGCAGCTCCATCTTCGGAAAACGCGGCTTCAGAGCAGGTCTATAGCCGTGTTTAGTAAACGAGGCTATAGACCAGCTCTGAAGCCATGTGGCTCAAAAACACGGCTCAAAGTCTTACCTATAGCCGCGTTTTTGAAAAACGCGGCCCAAACTAGCGTTTTTTGTAGTGAGTATAGAAGTTGGCTGGGCAGTAAGTCATCATCTCTTATATGTAGTCATATACAAAGGTTTAGGAGTTCTAGAGAAATGATATACATACTAGAAATCTAAAAGCAGTAAACAAGTATATAACAAATTAAGTGCGCTGCCAAAAAAACAATAGTAATAACAATCAAAAGAATACCACTGTTTGAAAATAAAAGCTCAACTCTCCCATTATTCTTAATTTATTTGAGTGAATTCTAGAAATTGTTTTTCACGTAAAAAAATAGGGTACTAGTCAAATGCACAACCTCTTGAATTGAGGGGGGAACCAATGGATGACTTGAAAAAGCAAATTAGCACGTCATATATAAGCACAGAAACATGGAGTAGAAATTTAAAAAGTCATGAATATGTACATTCAACAAGTCTAGAGTCATAATTTTGTTTACAAAAATTTTCACAACCGACGACATGGAGAGTTGTAAATAATAGATAACAAAGTGATATCAATGATAGATCTAAATTAGAATCAATAACAGCTTGATAACTTAAAAAATTGTGAAATTTACTGGGAAAATATTATATATCTAGCATTATTTTATGTACAAATTTATGTGAGAGCATAAATTTGATTGTGTTGTATGTTTTGTTCTAGGTACATCCACTTTTATATGGTGATAGTCTCACACTTACTGCATATTGGACTGTAAGAATTAAATTCTTCTTTCAATATCTTTTTATCTTTTACCTTGTGGTTGGCTCAGAAAATTCCTTTGATTTAATTCATATAAACATCATATCTACAGGCAGATGGCTACCAGAACACTGGTTGTTTCAATGTATATTGTTCGGCTTTTGTACAAGTGGATCAACACAAATTCCTTGGTATGCCTTTGAATCCAGTTTCGGTCTTTAAGGGTGACCAATATATTGAAGATTTTACGATTGTTCAGGTAATACATTGATCATTTAAAAAAAATAAGGACAAAATTGCTTTTTGCCCCTTTAAAAAAAAAACATCCAACATTTTTCCCTCTTTCTCAAACTAATTAGGGAAATGCCCATCTTTTGAAAATCGAGTTTCTGAAAATCGATTTAAGCCCTATAGCGGCGTTTTTAAGGACTCTATAGTGACGTTTTGTAACTCGATTTTCATAAAGTCGAGTTATAGGTAAAAAAAAGAAAAAAAAATTGCATGTAACTCGACTTTATGAAAATCGAGTTACAAAACGTCACTATAGGTCCTTAAAACGTCACTATAGGGTCCTTTAAAACGCCGCTATAGGGCATAAATCGATTTTCAGAAACTCGATTTTCAAAAGAGGGGCATTTCCCTAATTAGTTTGAGAAAGATGGCAAAATGCTGGATTTTTTTTTTGAAAGAGGCAAAAAGCAATTTTCTCCAAAAAATAAGTAACAAATTTAATTGCTCCTGTTGCAACAAATATCTAGAAAAGATAAGTATATAATACGTGAAATAAGTACACAATAATATTGTACCCTTTTTTTTACATAAATATTGGATTCTAATATAACTTTAATAAGTGAGATCCATTATATTTATTAAGAATTAAGGGTATGATATTATAGTACTTCTGAAATATTGTATAATATTTCATATTAATTACTCAATGTTAACAAAGTCTACAATTAATAATGGAGTTCATTATATATATATATATATATATATATATATATTGTAGGGATGATGGGCCTAGTAGTATATATTGAGTCGGGGGCTCGGTCCGAGGATGCCTAGTAGTCCGAGGATGGTTAAACGATGTCATGGAAGTCCGCGTTAGTGAATGAAGAAAGGGAGTTTGGTCATCAGTGTCCAAGAAGGTGGTCTGAGGAGCAAAGCAGAGGTCTGAAGGTGTGATTTGCCATCCAGGGCAACATTCAAGGATGTTATATTGATAAGGATACATGTCATGAAGGTACAAGACAAAGGAGAACTATGAAATATCTAAGAGAAAGCTGCTACCACTGCATTGAATACTCTATAACTAACTATCTGGCCACATTAATGAGGAAGTGATACCTAACAGTAATTCTCAGCCTTACAACTACTCCCAAAAACTTCAGGAAGGTGTTGATGGGACAAGGATCAACACTAATAACCTAGTCTACACGTGAAGGGTGAAGTTGAAAGAAGAAGAGAGTATAAAAAAGAAAGAATACCCTGAGGGAAAGGGATCGAAGGATGAAAAGAAAAACATTGTAGCAACAAAAATGGTGTTTGTAATCAAAGTCAAGAGATATATACAAAAACTGATCTTCTCGGATTGTGCCAATGACGATTTTCTTTGATTTAAACTATTTTATCTTCGCTTCCTTGTCATCTAGGCCAACTATAATTGTTGCATGATTCATTAGGGCCTAGTTTTTAAACTTATTCTTTATAAATTCATTATATTGGGCTCTTTGGGCCTAATTCCTTTAACCCTTTGGGCTAAGGAACCAAATCTTGCCCATACAAATAAATAAATAAATAAATATATATATATATATATATATAATTCAATTATGCATTCAAAATAAAGATATTGCGAAAGGTGGTCATCAAATATGCATTTGTGTGGGGATCTAGCTGGGCCGGTATTTGCAAGTGAAAATTATTTTCCTTATAATTATTAAATTTGAATATTAGGGATAGAAAAATGGTATTGAGCTAGTTTGATTGTTATTGAGAATATTCAATGCTTTTGGTCAGAAATGCACAATAAAAAGAAATTTTCAATTATTTGATTAGTTATATGGTCCATAGTTTTCCAATTTTTGATATATTTTTTTGTTTCTCTTTTTATATGCTTTTTAGAGATGACCGAATTTGAGTCTCATTTTGTTTCAATTTTGTTAGTTTGATGGCTGAGTTTTCTTGTTGAGTCTAAAGCTTGATAATTTTGCTTGGGTTTGAAAATTGGGGGTTTTTGGCATGGCCTAATGCGCATTGATTGAATGAGAAGTGCTGACAATTTAACAGGTTGTTTTGGTTTTGCAGACCCCTCCTAAAGACTTGGTTCTAATCTAGTGCTTTCTGAACAATGTATTAACACCCCGGTTGCTAAAAAAAGGACCCGGCAGAGTGCTAGGCGTGTTGGGAGCAAGAAACCAGCTACCAATGGAGAGGGAGTGAAGTCCAATCCAAGTTATGGTAACCTTCTTAACACATAATCTTGATATTATATATATATATATATATATATATATAATTTTTTTTTTAAAGAAGGAATTACTACTCTAGGTTGTACCATTTTTCTTAGCTGCATATGGCTATTATAGTACTTGTCAGTTGCCATACTAGAAACACAGAATCATGTAGTTCAAGGATATACTGGTTTGATTGAAATATTTCGTTTATGAATGATTCAGATGCTGCAGATTCACCCACCAACAAGAATGGGGCACAAGTCCAGCAATATGCGTCTAACAGAAGGCCAGTAACTGAAGATGAGATCAAGAGTGCCTTGGTTTTGGCCCAAGCAGCATCAAGCGATGATACTTTCCTAGTAGTTATGCGACCCACATGTGTATACAAGAGACATTTTTTGGTAAATGTCCTCTATCACCAGCTTTGATTGTATAATGAATCTTTTCTATATGTTTAATTTTGTCCCCTTTTATATTGCTTCTACATTATCAGCTTAAAAACTGACTCACTTAAAGTGGATGTACTTGTTGGTGATTGAATCCTGTCTTGGATTTAAATGAACCTTCTTTTAATTATTTTCCCTACTTATAATTGTGTTTGTTTTATTGCTTGATCAGTGGATCCCTACCGAATGGGTGATGAACCATCACTTAACGGAAAACCAAGAAATCTATCTACGTTTTAACAAGGGTAGATGGCGAGCCAAATTTTATTATAATCAAGGTCGGGGTAACGGAGGGATTACTAGTAGTGGGTGGAAACATTTTGTTCTAGACAACAACCTGGAGCAATTTGATGTCTGCCTGTTCAAGCCTGCTGATCGAATGGACGGCTTTTTTGTCCTGGATGTTAGCATTTTCCGGGTTGTTCAAGAAATTACTCCTCTGACTGTATTGACTCCACCAACGAAAAGGGGTAGACCAAAATCAATCAAGAGCACCAAACCACAAGCTTGTGATTCGTATAAGATGTGATAAAGGGTTCTGCTGCCTATGGACTGTTTATGTAATACATTTGCCTTTTAACTAGTACTCAAATTAGGTTTGTTGTATGTAATATATTTGCCTTTTGAATTCTTAAATTAGGCTTGTTGCCATACTACTTATTGAGGTTGCTTCAAGTGTGCTTTAATAGTGATTTTGTTCATGTGTTTAGTGAAGGCTCAGGCTATCTTTGTATGTTTATATGTTTAAGTCCTGTGGTTATACAATTTTCTTTTCTTGATGCCAATTTCTTGCACTATTTGAAACAATCAGTTAGAGGGCACGTGCAAGACACCTACTTCTCTTGAGTGAGAAAATTAAGATAAAATTTCTATTTGAAGAAGTACGAAACTATACACATAAAAAAAAAATGTCACGCACAAAGTTAGGCTAGCTATTTAATATATGAATATTTATTTTATCATAATAGTTTCTTAGTACTTATTTGCTAATGACAATATCCACTCACTAAAAACTTCTAAGAATAATAACGAATATCATCTTCTAACAATAAGCAGCTAAGTTTTGCTAAGACATTGTCACAATATTTAAATTTTCATAATGGAATATATCATATGCTACAATTAAACCATTTCATCAAATACCTTCAACTATACACAATGAAAAAAAAAAAATTGTACTTTCTTCTTTATCATTTTACATGAGTCTAGGTACAATGTTAGCTTAGTTTGTAATGAACACCCATTTTAGGCAAGGAAAAAAGAAAAGAAAAAAAAGAGAGAGGATAACAAATGCATGTGTTTCAAATTTTCCATTAGATAAATTATAAGTTTTGAAGGTTTAAACTTAGAAAATTAATGTTCTTTAGGTAATAAATAAAACACCTCATATCATCATTCCAACTTTCTAATCATTACTATCATTTAAAACTCAAAATACGGGAAAAAACTTTTTGGAATGTTAAAATTTAGTAAGAGTATTTTAGACATTACACAATGTAATATTTTAAAAATTATAAGTTTTCATTAGAGTTTAACTGAGAGAATAACAATATGAAATATTTGTTATTTTCCAAAATATTAAGGAGAGAATTGCTTGATTTTAAAGTTTAAAGATGAATTGTGAACTATCTAAAACATAAAGGATGAAATGTGTTTTTATTCTAAGTTTTTTATTTTATTTTTTTGTGCATAAAACTATGTGTTTTTACTTAAAATGGTGCATAGAGATAAAAATACAATAAAAATAGATAAAATTTAGCTATAAAATTAGTTGTAACCTTAGGTTACAACCTTACTAAGTGTACGTTTGGTTTCGACTGAAAGTGTTTGCGTCTGCATTTTGCTCCCTTTTTTTTTTTTTTTTTTTTTTTTCGCACGTGAAAATGAGACAAAATGGCTACTGTTCATGCACTGTGCATGAATAGTAGCAAAAAATTTTGACTTTTTCCACCTTTTCAGCACAAATTTTACTGTTCACGGACTCACAAATTTTACTTTTCAGCAACTTTTTCATTAAAAATGGGTCTCACGGTACTATTCACATATTTAAAAATTATTTTGCTACAATAGTTTTCAGTTTTCAGTTTTCAGCTATATTCAAACGGATCCTAAATATCTTTTTATTGGAGGTGAGTAGTAGCATTAGGTTACAACCTTACTAAATATAATAAATAACGGTTGAATTTCATATTCTTTACGCTCTTAATACACATGTCAAATTTTGTGTCAATCGGATATTATGTACTATATAATCTATAAACTTATATTTTATATATGCATAATTTTAAACTACAAAAACTTGCAATTTAAACAATTAATTGATGACATAGCTATTAATCTTTAATTTTCTTAAAATTTTGCAAGCATGAAGGATATAAGAATAAGATATAATTCAATGGTGAATTTGTTAAAATTCACATCCAATAAAATAAGTATTGAGTAAGGTTGTAGCCTACCTCTAATAAAAAAATATTGAGTAAGGTTATAACCTAAGGCTATAACCAATTAAAATTTGTCTTAAAAAAAATACAAAAAGTCAACAAAAGAAAATTGTGCGTGAAACAATGTATTTTGGCTAAACAAAGTTGACTAAACAAAAAAAAAAAAAAAAAAAAGAATCTAGAAACACGACATAAAGGTACAACATTTTTGTGATACTATAATTTTGTTATATTTTATTTTGATTCGTAAAGAATTGATAATTTAGTAGTTGTTAAAATATTATGAGTTATGAAGACAATAAATTGTCTTAATATTTTCACAAGAGAAATGCTATGTCCACAACAAATCATAAGTAGTATGTTGTTACAAGTTGTTATTGGTGGGAAAAAAAGTAATTTCGTTAGTAAGTTTAAATTAGAACCAGTAATAATTTACTTCCTATGATTTGTTATAAAAGTGTTATGAAAAATGTTATGGATGTTGCACTTGTGGTTGGTTCCAGTATGATATTTTATTATTTTTATTTTGGCATATAAGGAATTAATACCTCAATCATTATGAAAATATTGTAGCAATTTGTTGTGTTAATACTTTATTTTGTTTAGAGTAGCTCATATGTATATAAAAGAATAAAAAATAAAAAGCGTGTTCAATAAGCCATTTTAACACCCTCCCTCCCACCCCCCAAAAAAAGGCAAGTGAACAAGTGAAAGAGTACGAATTGAATAAACCAAATTTACTGTTGCTTTAGCATTGACATTATATATATATATATATATATAGAGAGAGAGAGAGAGAGAGAGAGAGAGAGAGAAGTCTGGAGCACTTTTTTTTTTTTTTTTTAATATTGTTTTCACAAACCTAGATGAGATGTTGTGGTTGGATAATAAGAGTTTTCACATCTGAAAATGGAAAAAGGAAAAAAAAAAATTTAAGCATCTAAAAAACAATTACTTTATCTATTTTACATTTATTCTAACAATACACCATACATTCTTGCCCAATGATGTACACCAAAATTTTATTGAGCGGTTAGGAATGCTTTTTCAATTCATTATCAGCTCTTTACTCAACACCACCTTTCACTACTACCACAACCACAAACACCATACATTCTATTCTTTATTTTGTAATTCAACTCATCTCATTAAAATAGTACTATATTCTATACACATTAGCAACAAAAGGAAAAAAAAAAAAAAACTGTTATTGTGGATAATAGAAGAGCGAGAAATTATTATTATTGTTTATATATATATATAACATGCTACGGTAGACATTTATTTTTAGATGGTGATGTAGCAAAATGCAAAATCTCACTAGTGTTAGCACCAATGGATGAGAATTTAGTTATAAGTGAGACTCATGAGGTTGTTAAAAGGAATTGTTTGAACTTAAATGAATTACTTCTAGAATGAACTATTATTTTATTTTATTTTATTTGTATAATTTTTTTTTTCATTTATCCTAAAATATGATATTGAATATTGATTGTTTTAATCTTGTTTAAATGTAGCACAAATGGATGACAATTTAGTTGCAAGTGAGACTCATCAACTTGTTCCAATGAATTACTTTGACTTAAATGAACTATCTCAAGAAGATACTATTATTTTTTATTTTATTTGTAATCCATATTTCATTTAACGTATAATATGATATTGATTTTTTTTTTTTTAATTCTTGTTTTAATATAGCACAAATTGATGATGATTTAATTGCAAGTGAGATTCATGGAAGTGTTTCGAGGAATTGTGTTGAGTTAAATGAGTTTCCGAATGATGGAAAAAATAATAACACATGTGGAGGGGAAATAATTGATTGGAATGAATGTCCAATAGATGAGATGGGGGTTATTGAAGAATATGAGGATATAAATTCAATAAAAAATGAATTTGGGCCTTTTGTTGGTCAATGTTTTCTTAGTGAAGAAGAAGCTTTCATTTTCTATAAATTGCAAATTGAAATGGTTTTACAATTTGAAAAGGTAGCTTGGAGAAAAAAAAATGAAGAAATAGGAAGACGTAATTTCTTTTGTCATTGGAAAGGTAGGCAACCACTAAAAATGGTGGATCCATCTAAGGAGCAACAAAATAGGAAGCCTTTAAAATGTTGATGCAAAACTCTTCTAACTATTGTATTGCAAAAGTCAATAGACATTTTTCCGAAAGAATGACATGTCACTATTTTTGTTGTAGATCACAATCATGAATTGTTATCCCCTTCAAGTGTATGATTTCTTCCAGCCAATCGAGTTATTACTGAAGATGATAAAAATTGCATTCTCTTATTCAAAGAAGCTAGACTTTCAGTTAGAGAAATAATACGTGTCATGAAACTTAAGAAAAATGTGAAACGTGGACATCTTCCATTTTTTCAACGAGATATTCGTAATCTTTATGTGAAAATGAGAAAGATGATGCTGTGAATGATGTTGTGGATCTCTTACAATTTTGTAAAGTTGCTAAAGAAAGGAATTCTAAGTTTCAATATGCATTCACAACCGATGAAGACAAAAGGTTAGAGCATATTTTTAGGTCGCACTCTCATAGTTTTGATTGGTACCAAAAATATGGAGATGTGATTGTTTTTTATACTACTTGCAAGGTAAATGCTTATGATATGCCTTTTGGTATTTTTGTTGGTGTCAATAATCGTGGAAAGTTGATTCTCTTTGGTTGTGCACTTCTTCGAAATGAAACCACTAGTGTTTTTCGATGGCTAATGAAGGTATTCTATTTATCTTATAAATTTGTACAACTATTTTTCCAATTTATTTAATTAGCGTTTTGTTTCTTGGGTGAAAATGGTTTGTTTGTGTTGGAAATCTTGGTGTTATTTTCTGCTTGTTTTGCATGGAATTGAAAATGGAATTTTGGGTTTTGTATAAACTATTAGATGAGTGAGAATTGAGATTCTTCTTTTTGTTTGTATGTGAGAGAAGCGAAACCAATTAGAAATTTGTGAGTAAATATGGATAGATACTGTTTGTTGTTTCAATAAAAGTTTACTTATTTATATTATAATAAAAAAAGAGCTAATGGGGGTAGTTGTGTTTTTAATTGCTGCATGCATGGGGTGGAGTTCACTTCAGTTGAGATGCAATTTTTCTTGTTTATATTATTGTATTTTTTCCCCTTGTTCACAAAAGTTGAAATTTATTGGGCTAATTTTTTTGTTGAAAAGTTTGAATCCCATGATTAGTAGCTAATATTAATACATATCATTTGAAATGTTTACATATTTTAATAATTTTTTTTATTAGTAGAATTTTGCATGTTTAATGAGGAAACAACCCAAGGCAATTTTGACAGATCAAGATCCATGAATTATGGAGGCAATATCAAAAGAATTACCGCTCACAAAACATGCCTTTTGTATATGGCATATTACTGCTAAATTTAGTGGTTGGTTTACATCTATTCTTCGTAATTAATATTCAAATTGGTGCATAGAGTTCTACAAATTATACAAGTTAGACTCATGTGTAGAATTTAAGGGTCAGTGGACTCAAGTTATGGAAAAGAATGACATGCTTACTAACAAGCATGTAATTGGTTTATAACAAATCAAGTACTTTTGGGTACCATGTTACCTTCGAGGACATTTTTTTGGTGGAATGACAACAACCGCAAGATCGAAAATTATAAATGCCTCCCTATTGTTTATCTCTTAGTTAAACCCTAACAAAATCCTATAATTCCTAAAATATTCCATTGTGCAATGTCTAATATACTCCTACTAAATTTTAATGTCCCAAAAAACTTCTTTGTGTATTTTGAATTTTATGTAGTAGACTGGTAGTCATGCTTGGAAAGTTAGAATGATGATATATGGTATTCTATTTGTTACCTAGAGAACACTAATTTATTAGGTTTAAATCTTCTACACTTATAATTTTATCTAATAAAAACTTTGATGACATATGTCTTTTGTTATTTTGTTCTTATTGTAATTTATTTTCCTACTTAAAAGGGTATTCATTAAAAATAAGTAAGCTAAACACCGTAGTTAAACTCATAAAATAAGATAATAAAGAATGAAATATACATAACAAAATCTTCATTGTAGATGATTGTAAATATTTAATTTAATGACGATCTTCAAAAAAATTGTAGCATATATTATCATTCATTGCGAAAATTTAAATATTGTAGAAAGATGATGACATTCATTATCATTCTTTGTAGTATTTTTTGGTGAGTAGATATTACATTTAGTAAATAATTTCTAAGAAATTGTCATAATACATAGATATTGAAATAGCAATTTTAAATTTAAGTACATGACTTCATACTTCTTCAAAAAAAAAAAAATCTATATTAATTCTCTCACTAAAGGGCTAGCACGTGCAACCCACACTTGTTTTTATAAAAAGAATCAAAATTCCTCTTTAACTATCAAAAACTAAAATCAAGGAGTTGGCTTAGTGGTTCCTATGGTCTCATGATATCTATAAAATCCTAAATTTGAAGCCTCTTGCCTTCTCATTGAGGCCACTCTAAAGGATTTTTCTCTGTAATAATCCAGTGTGTGTGGGACGAGAGGACTGCACTTTGCACATACTCATTCTTGAAGAAGTCTAGATACCCTTATTTATATATTTAAAAAAAATGCTAAAGTACTACTACAAAAAATGTTATATAATAAAATGTTAATAAATGTGATTAATGTTACTTCAACAGGAAATAAATAAAGAAAAATACTAAAATTATTACAAGTTTTATTATAAAAGATTAACAAGCTAATATAATGTGATAATGATTATGATTCGTGGACTTCAATAACATAATAAATGAATATCGAAAATACTTTTACGTGATTGATAATGTTGTAATAAAATTTGTAATAACTTTAATATTTTGTATTAGTTTATAAGGTTTATACAATAAATTTGTAATATCTTTAATTGCATCACTCAATTATTTAAGGATTGAGAATAGATATTTATCCACCACCGCATTTGTTAGGTGGAATGGTACTTATCCACGGATGGGTGTGTGGGGATTTAGGAGGGAGGTGTTTGAGCTGCAGAATAAGCTGTAATAAATATTTCTAACCATCTAAAATACAAAGATATTTACCCAAATGTCTAATTGCAAATTTAATTTGTTGTCATTTAGATAAGAGGTTTCGGTTCAGTAACTCATATATGAAACTCATTCAACTTAGAACAAAAAGAAACTATATATTTGAGAATTTGAGCAAGACGTACGGGATGCTTGACATAGTTCTTTGGTTAAGATAGAGTTTACACTTATTTGCCATAAGCTTTACTTAAAAGTCAAAATTTTATCTCATCCATTTGAAGAATGGTGTAATACTAATAGCTAGACCGACATGCTGAATAATAGTGCAGAAGAGTTTGCGATAACATAGCAAACGACAAATTAAATAGAAAAATGGTGTTGGACAATGCTACTATATATGCATGGGATGTCATCTTCTGCTTGGTTTGCCTGTCTTTATAGGTAATAAAGAATCAGGATTCAGGACCATATATTTATTTAGTCGGACCCGCAGTTGCTTAACATCACATCAATTATTATAGTGGTACGTATGATCATTTTCCATTCATTTCTCTATACTATTCAATAATTCCCTGCTTTTACTTCCTTTTTACTCTCAACTGATCCAGTGTTATGTGTATAACATGTACTGGTTAGAAAAAGAGAATTTGAAGCCTCGACGTCTCTCTCTCTGTGTTAAAAAAAGTGTGTTAGAAGATTCTTGACAAAGAATTATTATCTCAATGGTTGAAATTACGTGCTCCCTTTAATTTGTCTCTTTGAATAATGCTTGCTATATATATAAGGGCTAGCTGTACATCTTTTTATCATCAGTAGCGTCACATCAATTATAAAACTAGGTGCTGTGATCATTTCCCATTTCTCCCTATCATTCAATAATTTCCTTCTTTTGTCTCTTTTAGTCATAGTTTTAGTCTTAGATAAGGGGAGAGAGAGAGAGAGAGAGAGAGAGAGAGATTGTCTCATTGTTTGAATTTCCATGCTTTTCTAACCTATTGTTATGGACAGATGGAGACGTTATTCATACAACATTTACCTAATCTTGTGACTATAGTCACCAGATTAGGTAAATGTAAAAAAAGAAAGAAATGTAAGCAGAAAATAGTCGTTTCGAATGTAGCTATTTAAGAAAATGGATAAAGAATGATTGGAATCATCACGTCAGGTTTTTATTTTTATTATTTCTTTAAAAAAAAAAACTTATTATAATATATAAATGAGGTAAAAGAATTAGGGTTTTTGTTTTAATCGGTAATACCCTGATCTGAAAATTTTACTGCTAAAACCGAGAGCTAAAATGCAAGATTTTGGTGCAATAATTTATTGACCAGATCAAGGTTGTACTAATTAATACAGTTCATGCATGACATATAAATGAAGTAGTTTTACGCATGTCATTTTGAAAGTGATGGGAGGTGCTCAATGCTCATGGTTGTGTCAAGTTGACCCAGTAATATGAAAAATAGAGGTATGACTCGGTGAGTGAGATCATGATTCTTTAATTAAATGCCTACGGTCATATAAAAATAAGATATAATTATCTTTTATATATACCATTTTGAAATCAATTCCTGGTTTTAATGAGGTCAAACTCGCATGTTGTGGGTATTTGGATATCTTGAAGCATTCATTTTGTGTAATTCAATGTGTCATACATGTAAACCAACACTTGTAAACATGCATATTGGGTGTTATAGTTGTTTATGAGATTGAGAAAATGAGAGCGAAGAAAAAATAGAGAGTGAATTGTGGTTTGGGCAAAATGTTTACTAAAGTATGTATTTTGGATGTTAGAATTGTTAATGAGATTGAGAAAACGAGTAAGAAGAAATAGTAGAAAGTGTACTGTGTACGTGTGATTTTTTTTTTTTCGTTTACACTTACATTAATAAAAACTACTAAAAGATTCTTTTCCCAAAAAAAAAAAAAAAAAAGTTCTAAAAGGATTATATATTTACCATAATAAATTGTCACTTTACAATGAGGCTATTAGATATATTTATAGAGATACTAATCATAAGCTAACTTGACATTAAAATATTTATAGTTATAATGTACAATACAAGTAGTACTGATAAACCTTATGAAATGACACACTGACGTCTTCAAGGGCGTTTAGCATTGATGTTTACACCTTATGAATCTTGGGTGTTTAACATTGATGTTTTTTCTACAACCTGTGACTTTATATTGGAGGAACATATACAATATTAATAACGTGTTGGGTCATGTGGCATGAGGTTGATGAGTCTTTACTGAAAACCTCATTTTTTTAATCTAGATATAGATTCCGAAGTCTATATGTCTGATTAGACAATACTTAAGGTACTACAAGTCAGGATACAAGAATATTCAAGCTGCAGAAAGAAGAGTTGAATTTCTGTGAAACTCGACAGATTGAAAGTAAGCTTCGACTGATCAAAAATTGCAGACATGAAATTTCTGCAAAATTCTCTTTCAGCCAAAACTCTACTTAAATGTTTTAGGCTTCAAGTGAAACACTTCTAGTATATAAAGGAAATCCTAAGGCACATTTTAAATGGAGTTTTTAGAGAGAGAAGAGTGCATCTTGTGCCTTCTATTGTAGATCTAGGGTTTTTGTATTCAAAGCTTTCTTAAATCTTCTACCGGCAATATTCCTTGAAGAAACTCAAGATCCGGTGTTGTAGAAGTTGCTGCCATACAAGATCAACTATCGACGGTGATCCAAAACCTTTGAGTGGGATCTCAAAGTCACAAACGTGGTTGTTTGTACTCAGCAAATTTAGATGGAAGAGTTGTGGATTCGGACTTGCACGTGATCGTGTGAGTAAGTTCTACAAAAAGTAGCTTTAGATTAAAGGGAGAAAATCTGTTGTAAACTGCCATTCTATTATAGTGGATTTGTTTTACCTTAAGGATAGCTAGGCCAAACCCTCTCAAGGTTTTTTTACCTTGAAACTATTGATTTCATTAGTTTTCGTGGGCCATCATATTGTTATCTTATTTATTTTTCCGCACTAAGTAATAAGATTGTATGTGTTTAACCTAGATCTAAATAATAAACCTAAGTAACTACTTTGTTAATTAATTAGGTTAAACAGTCTGATTTTATAGGGGTCTAAACATA
This sequence comes from Quercus aquifolioides, assembly GCA_019022515.1. Taxonomy (NCBI): domain Eukaryota; kingdom Viridiplantae; phylum Streptophyta; class Magnoliopsida; order Fagales; family Fagaceae; genus Quercus; species Quercus aquifolioides. The sequence continues at coordinate 7,082,763 of CM032336.1, read as the reverse complement.
AACAAACAAATGTAATTTGATCAAAAAAGAAGGGTAAAAGAGTCATACCCATAGTTGTATAAGAAAACCCTAGAAGATTTGACTAGGAAAAAGGCAAAAAAAAAAAAAAAATTGTTTTGAAGAGGGATCGAGAGGAGTCCAAGAGAAAGTGAGTAAACGAAAAAAACTTATCTGTCAAACCCTTATGAATTCTAAATTTTTGAATTTCGATCGGTCGAGAGGAATCAAGCATAAATGGAAGATACAGTTAAACTAATTTCGACTGATCAAGCATCTATTGAACAGGAATCGAGAAAGACCAAGAGTTTTGGCCTTAAAACTGAACTTTTTTGACCGGTCGGGAATCAACTTCGATTGATCGAATAAGCTAAAAAATAGAATTTTGAAAACTTGAAATTTTTGCAAAAAATATCTAAAAACTAGTATATATATATATATATATATGCCATTGGTTCGAAAGTTTGTTTATTAGCATTATTGGTTTATAAAGTTTCAAGTGAAAGCTATTGGTCCCTGAAATTTAAGAAATAAGCACTACTGGACCCTCCATTGATTTTCGTTAGATTCCTAGCCTATGTGTTTAAGAGATAAATTAATGGAAATATTTCAATGACATGACAACCTTTTTATTATTAAAAAACGAAAAATTACACATTAGAAATATTTTTTTTTAGAGATAATTTCAACCAATGGTGTCTACTCTTAACGCTTGTTCTTTATCATTAAACCAAGACATCAACTGGTTTTTTGATATAGGCGGGGATCTGAAAGATCAGATTTGTGTTAAAACACAAGAGCTTGTTCAGACTCTCAAATAAAAACTACGGATAGATTGCTTTTACTCTAACTAAGACTAAGTGCGAAACAAGAGTAAATAAGCGCAATAAACTGATAACTCTACCCGAAGCCATATTCATCCATTATCAACAATAAAATAAAAGTTTAAAGAGTAGGGAAGAAAGACGCAAATACAAGATAACACCGAGATGTGTTATCGAAGAGGAAACTGAAGAACATGGCGAATAACCTCTCCGCGACCTTCTAAGTCGAAATCGATCTACAAGAAAATAAAGTTGGAGTACAAAAATAACAAAAGACACTTCAAGCCTAGTATACCTCATGTACTTGAGCCCTCCAAGCTCCTGCTACCAACTGACTTCTCGGAACTTTGTCTTCTCTACCTTTCCGGATCCCGCAATTCAGCCCGATTGCATCCGCTAATAAATGACACCTTTCAATGCTTCCCAGCAGCACCAAAATCTCACTTTACACTCAGTATGGGTGTGGTAAGTGTTTGGGCTAGTAACCTCTCAAAAATCTAGAAATAGAGAGGTAAGAGTTGAGGAAAACCATAAGAAAATGTGTAGATGATTGTGGGTATAACAATCTATAACTCTCAAGTGAATTTTCTAGGGTTTTCTCTTTGAAAAACACTTCTTACAATTTGTGAGTAATGAGGGTATGTATAGTGTGAGTAAAGACTTGGTAAAGTAAAGTACAACTTTTTACCAAATAGAGACTTTCGCAGGTCCTTCGCGGGTTGGCCCTTCCTGCGAGATAGTCACGAATATGACAGTCTGGCACGACTCTTCATCTTCCAATCATGTGCTCTACACGTGGCTCTTTCGTGGGTTGCATTTCGTGGGTTGCTTCTCGTGAGACAGTCGCGAGCCAGTCTATTCAACTTTTGAAGCTTGATTCTTTACCGATCTTTCACACTCATCCCTTACAATTAAACCCACATACATACAAGGAAAATGATTGAAGAAATTACAATCAAATTTAGCACGGAATTAAAACCAACACAATATAGTTAGAAATCACAACTTTACAAGATCGAACTCCAAATCTTTTATTCGACAACATAAGACTTTACAAACTAAGCTAACAAAACCAACACATTTAAAAATTATTTATGATACGAAAGTGTTTTATTAATTGGTCTTGCCATAACAAAGAACCATAGAAGAGTTATTTCTACATACGGTAAATAAAGTCATGTCCTTAATTGGTTATAGTAATAAATTTCTATTTCATATTTTATATTCCTTAATAGAATATATTAAGTTTGATATATTGCAAAAAGAAAAAAAAAATCTACCAGTATTAATGAGTAAAAATGTGGTATCAACGATGAATAAGTAAAAAAAAATTTATAACTAATGGTAAGTTAAATCATAATACTCAACCTCAAATATGTGAAAACATATAAGGATCAAAAGAAATTATATAGAAATATCCATATGATTAAATTAATTATAACCCGTACTAGTCAAGAAATAATAAGTTGGTTGTTGGGGTCATTTGTCTTGCTGGCCACATTTTGTGTTAATGAGCTTAGCTTTTCTGAGAGACCATGCCCATATCCAACTGAATCAAAGTTAAGCCAAAATTTAAGATTTGTTGTGAAATTGTTATGGACAACATTATTCGAGTGAGGTTATTTAGTTTAGTTTAAAATATTCTATTTTTTGTTTTTGCATCAAAAACTTTATAACTGAATTGACATCTTTTAATATTTATTAATTACATAAATATCTACGGATCAAAGCCCCTAATCCTCCATTAATTATAAATATTAAATTACCAAAAAAAAAAAAAAAAAAAAAAAAAAGCAGTTTCAAATATCTTAAGCAGGCTTAGAAAGTTACTTCCTTAGTCAATATATAGATCATTTACCCTTTCCATATTGGTTCAAGAAGAAATCCCAGCCCCATGTGGCGAAGTTAGGTTTGATCCCTAATTAAAGTAAAGTCCTCACAGTTGCTTTAGTTGAAGAAGGTTGAACTGTGATGCATTCTCATGAAATTTGTTTACAATAGCTTTTGACTTAATGTACTCATGTCTTTGTCTTGACCCCTAAGTTAAATTCTATTCTTTCGGTACATATAATTTGGCATGGATATGGACCCAGCTAACTCGTGTAGTCTCTATACTTTCTTGCTAAGTTAATTAGCATAATGGCTACTCTTTGCTTACAAGACCAAGTAATTCAAGTCCAATTAGAGGAGTACTGGGACATGATGTTACGTACATAAGGCATGGCTGAGTAATTAAAGTATTAAACGTTCAATTCACAGCATTCAAGTTAACGTTCTTGTTTGAATGGTAGCGGGACATCAGATCACATTTCTACTTATAGCCGCCATAACTCAAGTTCTTTATGCCTTTACAATTAGCGAAGGATTTAGAAATATATATATATATATATATATATCTCTCTCATGGGTAATTGCCAATAGATCACATTTCTACTTAATTATTTCTTTGCAGTCATAAAATCTTAAGTTAAAGGTTAGCCTCTTAATTTTTAAAGCCTTTGATTATTGGCAACCTATATATAGCATGTTTAAATTTTATTTATTTATTTACTTCTTTTTTTTTTTTAAACAATGATCTGTGTATCATTTTAGGATATTAGTTAAATGATTATATTTGCTATTTACTAACAATTCAAAGTTTTGGGACAAATGGTAATTTATCCTAGTAGAAGAACAAGTGATCTTGAGTTTGAAAACTCTATTTGCTATATATTTCATTAACTTCACAGTTTCTTAATAATTTTAGAATTTGAGACAATTGATAATTTATCATATTACCAATCTTATTCGTTTTTAAGTGAAAATTAATGTATCATTTTAAATGAAGTACATTCACGACATTGGGTATTATTATTATTATTATTCCTCTTTAAGTTTCACGCATAGGAGAATGTAGACCGTGTCATATCCTAAATGATTGAATTTTGAAGGTGATATGCCTATTGCCTAACCCCATGGAGTCTATGGGTGTGCATGAATGTCAACGCACATCACGTGGCTAGCTAACTAACATCGCATGCAACAGGGAAACCCTGAAACATGGCAAAAAACAATGAGTAGATTGTGTTGCCAATATATTGAAGACTGAACTCAGAAAACTAATTGGTATATAATATATTCTTCAGCAAAATACCATGCATTTTGTGTGCTCATTGGCCAAGCCGGGTGCAAGTACAACTAGAATTTTTGGGTCCACTGTAATGTGGCCTGTTGTAAACACAAAATTTTTCCAATTGTAGAAAATCAAACAATTGAAAAGAAAGATGGTTTGCAAATAATAATTTGTATTGATGAATAATGAGTACAATCTCTATTTCCATTCTTTTACAAAAGAATACCCTCTGATTCTATCTTCATTGAACTTGACTCGAACAAGGAATCTTCTTGACTTTAGTTGAAAGATGGATTGAACAATCTCCACAACAAATCTCTAGCTTCGAGCTTATTAGAGATTTATTGTTCTTCAAGTCTTGGAATATGAAGGCTTTTAGGTTGAAGTTCTTCGGGGCTTTAGAGGCTTGATCCGTTGAGCTTCAAGGATTTGAGGTTTGTTGAAGTTTATGGAGGCTTTTTCAGCTTAATTCCAATAGAACTTCAAAGAACTTATTTGAATGTTCTTCGTGTGTTCTTGAGGCAGAATTTCTCCAGAGCTTTGACGTCTTAGAAAAATTGTGTCTTATGAGAGGAGGTATGCCCTCTATTTATAGTGGTTTCAAAGGATAAGTCCCACTTGGGATTGACTTCCCTATAGATAATTATCTCTATTATTATTTATTTATTTAATAGAGATAATGATTAACTATCATCATTCTAATTTAATTGAGATATTTATCTCTTATTTAATTAGAATAATTATCATCAAGATATTTATCTCTATTTAATTAGGATAAATATCATCTTAAATGACACATGTCAACATTTGATTTATCTAATTTAATGACATATTAATTTAAATTTTGTCACTAAATTTTGATGTGGCATTTTGTGATTGGCTCAAAATTTTGCCTCCTACACCTGTCCTTGTGGAAATGCAAGCATGTGAGCAACATTAAATGCAAATATTGCATTAAAGATTAACAAATCTATTCCCCTATTTTTACTAATATTTAAAGGATAGAAATTAAGCAATCATTTACCACCCCCCCCCCCCCCCTCCCAAAAAAAAAAAAAAAAACGCAATCATTGAATTAAGAGTTTGAACAAATGATTTTGAGGGGATCAATCTAAACCAAAGTAGTATGTGAGGTACCATAATATGGAGGCAATGTATCTATCATTAAATAACAAATAGTATATTAAAAAAAAATAACGAATAGTATATGGGTCATGTTTACAGTAGCTTAGGCAATTATTAATAAAGTATTTTTTTTTTTTTAAATTTCACACTATTCTTATAGGAAATATAAAAAGCCGTTAAAAAAAGTAATTTTTTTTTCCTATAAAAAGTATGGTTTTCAAACTCAGACAAGACCACACAGTATGATTGATTTAACCATGAACGGTTCATGAAAATGGTTTTTTATACGTGAGAACTGAGAACTGGGCATATAAAAAATGAGAGAACCGCTAGAACCGAGGTCTAATCTAGACCGTTCAAATTGTAAGTCGATGAAATTTGATTTTCGATCTAAAATTCTAGCATGGATCTAAAGTGAGAAAAAAAAAAAAAAGAAGAAAAAATGATGAAGAAGTTCTGTAGATAAAACAAAAAATTTAGGAGCACCGATTGATGGCATGGAGAGAGAGAGAGAGAGAGAGAGAGAGAGAGAGAGAGAGAGAGAGAGAGAGAGAGAGGGGAGTAGGACTATAAGAGAAGGATTGGGATCCGATGCAATTCACCTAATCTCCTCACAACTTTTTTTTTAAAAAAAATTTTACCTTTATTTTTTTACTTTTACTCATTTTTTATTTTTAGGGTTTGTTTGGGATCAGTTTATTTTGCTGAAACTGAAATTTTTTTTATTGAAAGTACTGTAAATAAAAGTAAAAATTAGCTGAAATAATACAGTGAAACCCATGAATAGTATTAAGAGTGTGCAGTCAACCCACCAATCCGCCAAAACCGACCCAACCTAACCCAACCTGCCGGGTTGGGTCGGTTTATAGGGCTTGGTGGGTTAGGTTGCAGTTACAAAATTTTATTTGATAGCGGGTCAGGTTGGGTTTGGGTCATAAAATTTCAAACCCGCCAAACCCAACCCGACCCACCCATATATTTAATATATATATTTAAAATATATTATATAATTAATAAAATTTTTAAAATAACTTGCTCTTCCTATCCTATATGAAAGCCAATTAGTTCACACAAACTCTAGTAAATTACTATTGTTGTTTAGTCATTAGTGTTGTTTGCCTTTGAATAGTCACATGGGTTTATGAAAAATTTATCTATTCTCTCAAGGATAAGATTGTTTAGATCTCTTTTGTTTGACCACGTGTATCTCGGCCCAGAGAACCCCATATCAACCATATTGCAAGAATCCAGGCAATCCTTGAAGGCCAGAGAACGGTTAACATGAACACCTCTACCCCCATACTTATCCTCCTCAACCAAGGGTTCATTGAAATCACCAGCCATGATCCATGGCATGTTATGAAGTTCGGCCACCTTAGTTAGATTTTCCCATAAGATGCGCCGCTCCTCACATCTAGGATTAGCATAGATTGCAGATAGAATCCAGCTAAAGTTAGAAAGGCATACCTTGACTTCGACATGAATTTCCTACTCGGTGTTGGCTAAAGCTTTAACTTCCACTCTATCTGAGTTCTATAGTAGCCAAAGTCAACCAGTGTACCCAATCGTTTCAGTGTGGATGGCCCCATCAAACGGGTGCCTGTCTGTAATTGCTTTAGCTTTAACACCACCAAGCTTAGTCTCCATGATTACCATGATGACAGGGTCATGGTTTTGAACCAAATCACAGATATGACTCTGAAAATTGGGCTTCACAGCGCCCCTACTGTTCCAAAGATAATCTTCATAATGAGATGATGAACGGTTGTGGGGCACTTGTCAAAAGGAGGATTTGGCTTCATCTCCTTCCTCGGATACCGTCCTGTCCGCTTCACCAATTTCATCATCCGACCCTTTCCTAGGATGAGAGCCAGATGAGATTCCCATACCTCCATCTTCAAATCCCAAGCTTCCCCCACCTTTGAGTTGGCCCACCACGCCGTGCACTTGGTCCTTGCTCTGAATCGGTCTATGATCACCTGAGGATTTCTGATCCCCTTCCCTATCATTAATGGCACCCAACCCTTCTTCAATGGAAGCCATGAACTTGAAGGAGGAACCTGGGGAAGCCTCGAATTCATGGTTGGCGCTGGAAGAAGCACTGGCAGAGAGGGAGGTGAGTTTAGAGGAAAGACCTTGGAATGGGTTTGTGACAGCGCCACTAAGGGGGTTACCTGTGTTGTTTCTAGCGAATATCTTTTTGCCCCTCATTGAGTGTGGAATCTTCTTTTTGTTTATGGCCAAACCGGGTAAAGGGCCAGGTTTACCAACAAAAGTGGCATCGGGTTTCCTTTGAAAATCTAGATTCGGGTTTGGGCCAAAGCCCAGTGAAGAATTATTCTGTGTCTCCCTATTTGAACTGAAGCCCACCTCATAGTGGGTTTTGTCCCTAGGATTGTCATTTCGATGGATAGACGGTCCAATCTTAGAGTGCTCAAACCGCATGTTATTGGACGTGAAGTGGTTAGCAGATTTCCCAGCTAGTTTGGTGGTCCCCCCCTGGCTGGAATTTTGGTTTGTCCCCTTGTAGCCCCCTTTTTTCCTTGTCATGATCATCTAGGGATTGTACTGACATGAAGCCTCCTCCACTACACTCGTACCCGACGTGGATTTGGCAGGCAAGGTACTAGCCGACTCAGTACGACCTTCCTCATGCCCATTGCATGACCCAACGTTCTCTACCGGAGTTGCCTCCACCGTGTCCACCGATTCCTTGCTCCTACGAACGGTGTAAGGGCATGCTTCCTTCAAATGACCCAACCTGCCACAGGAAAATAGAGTTTCTGAATTCCTTCATAGTTAACGGCCTGTTCGAACCATCCGATGAGGATGGTGTTGATCAAGGGCTTGTTGATATCTATTTGGATACACATCCTCGCATACTTACCCCTTGCTTCCATGGCAGTATGTGTATCTATCCTTAGCACCTTCCCAATGGCTTCCTCAATCTCTCTTAGGACCTCTACCTCATACAGTTCAAAGGACAACTCGTAGAGGCGAATCCACACAGCAACCAGCGAAACATTCACTGAAGAAGGCTTGAAGAAAGGTTCCCATGGCCTTATGGATAGGAAGTGGTCCCCCAAAAACCAAGGTCCCCGTTTTAGAATAGAGTTTAGATCTTCCTTGGAGAAGAACCGAACCAGAAAGAATCCATAGCTGAGGTCCGCAATGTCCATTCTACCCTTGGGTTTCCAGATTTGATTCAGTTTACTTTGCATGTAGGAGAAGCTCACAGAATGCCCCACCAACTTAACAATGACTGCCTTGCACCAGCGTTTTCGTAAGCGTTTCTTGGTGTCTTTCGAAAGCTTGATGGGCACCAGGCCTTCACGAAGCTCATTGATATCTTCATCGTCATTATCCGAGTCATTTTCAGCATCCATAAGGTCCGTGAAATCAAAAGTATGAGCAAACACTCCAGGAATTTCGCCCACAAGCTTGTCCCTGAACGACGCACTTGCCTTATTCCAGTGGTTATGGTTGTTTCACGTAGGAGAGCCATCGCTGGGTCCCTCGTTAAACTTGGCATGACGAATGTCTTTCACCTTTTTGTTACCCCTGGCTAGCTCCGCTTCCTCTTCCCTAGAGAGCATTCGTGGCTTCATGTTACATTTATTTTCCCCTTGTTCAACATGCATGGTTTCACTTCTATTCAAAGTCCTCCCAAACCCAACTGGGCATCGCATTAGCTTGAAAGTGATGTTTTCCGAGTAAATGTTTATGTTGCAATATTCATTATATACGTACATACATAATATGTACAATAATTATCTATCTCACCCTCATATACGTTCATAAAAAACATACACAGAAAATAGTAGATTTTTTTTTTCCGAGTAAATGTTTATGTTGCAATATTCACTATATACGTACATACATATGTACAATTTTTATTTATCTCACCCTTGTATACATTCATAAAAAACATACACAGAAAATAGTAGATTTTTTTTTTTTTTAAATTCCAATTAATTAATAACTCCAGAGCCAAAAAGAGTTTCACTAAAAATTTCATATATGCAAATGGCAAATTTTTAATGGTACATGATAAAATAATGCTTTCACTCAAATGTTGTGAATCTGTTGTGTGCATTACTCTTAATTAAATTAATTACATATATACCCACAAACATTGTCTTTCAAGGCTGTGCGGGATCCACAGCACACCCTTGGTGCGATGGTCACTCTACAAGTGTAAGTGCTTGTGGAGTATGGGGGGTAAGGGCCGGGGTTCAAGTCTCCAAGAGGGAAGTTCATACACATATACATATAGATTATGCTAGAGTAGAATTTTTATTCTGTAAAAAAAAAAAAAAAAAAAAAGCCTGTGCGAGATTGGGCTCCTCACCACATTGGGGTTGGCAATGGCCCGGTCTGTTTTTACTTGATCAATGGGTTGGGCAGGTTAGCCTAGTGGGTTGTTGATCAGTCAACAGGCCGAACTGGGTTGAAGTGACAAACTCTGGTCTATGGCCTAGCCAATGGACCATGCTCATTGGGCCTTTAGCAAGCTAGAGCTGGTGGGCATGGCCTAATTAGTGAATTTTCTCTACCCATGGACTTTTAATGGGGCTTTTTTGGTCTTTTAACTGGCCTTTTACGGGCTTATAAAATTTGTTAAAAATTATAATTATATTGTATGTTACAAAACAAAACAAAAAATGTCAAATTGAACTATAAAAAAACCGTCGATTTGTTTTCATTGATTGAAATTAAATAAGTACATTGATGTGTTCACTTCCTCTGTGTTGTCAAGGATCTACAAACGCATAATGGCATAGCTATAGGGTGCAACCTGTAGCCAACCCATATATGCTTTAGACCTTGATTTTCCTCTGATTTATTTGTGTGGCTTCTTCATAACAAAGAGCTTCCTGATCTTAGGCAACTAAGGACTATTAGAGGTCTTCTTGTTAGTTGTTAGGTCTTTGACTACATGGAACACAAACAAGAATGCTTTCAATTGCTTCTTGCATCCACTAGTTCTTTATTCTTTGATGATTGTGAATGTGTCCATTTTTTTATTTCTAGGGTTTAATCTTTCTTTATGTAATCTCTGATGATTGTGACTCCTACCAATACAAGCTTTTTCTTCATTGGGTCAAAGTTGACTTTCACAAAAGGAGGCATTGGAGGATCTTAATTACATCTTCAGCTAGAGCAATGGATTAATAATATCCCTTTCAATTTGCTTTAGTATCCGATTTCTTGTCATCAATATTATGTTACAATAAATAGCTGTGAATAATATGAATTTATCTGCATCTTGTTTTTGAGAGCTTCAACTTTTCTTCAATACGTATTATCAACTCACCTGGTCAGTGATAGAATTGTGTCCAATGGGCATTGGCCTATTTAGATATTTGGGAACAGAAATCACATTGTGGATTTGTTTGGAGTCTTTGGACTAGCAGCAACATGGTTTCACTTCTATTCAAAGTCTTCCCAAACCCACCTCGGCATTGCATTAGTTCTTCTTCTTTTTTCAAGAATCAGGCATTGCATTAGTTTGAAAGTGATGCTTTCAGAGTAATCTTTTATATTGCAAACTTGCAATATTCAATATATACGTACACATATAATATACACTACCATTCTTTTTTCTTTATCACCCACATATACGTACATATAAAATATACACCGAAAACCACAGAATTTTTTTTTTTTAATAATTCATTTAATGCCAGAATCATGCAATCATGTAGGCTGTGGTTGATCCGACTCCCCAGTATTCTCCTGCGTAGCCAATTAGATTTAGCTTACAAAGATTTTTCTTAGCCTAATTGACCACACTCAAGTTTTTTGGACCATAGAATAGTTTGGATTGGTAAACACAAAGCTCTGATTTATACAAAGTAATATGTGTGCCAATCACTTTAGAATTCATCCTCATTCTGAATTTTCTCATCCTTTTCTTTTTCCTTGTTAAATTAGGTGGGTCAGGACCAATTCAAGTTGCACCTCATAAATTAAATCATATGCATGGCTCTGGAGGCAGGGGGGTATCTTGGGCTGCTTCCTTGGCGAGGTCTGCTACCTTCTCAGTGTCCTCGGAGGAGATGTTGGCTGTGGGAAGAGCTTCGGTTGGGTTTTCCTTGCCTTCATCAGCCTCCTTGGAGACCGAGTCAGCTTTAGAGCCCGAGGAGCTCGAGGCGCGGATGGCTGGAGGGTAGTACACATTCTCTGCTCTCCTAAGGGTAGAGGAGGCCTTAACCCCATCTCGGTCGAGAGCCTCATTCCATACTTGGAGGCAATAGAACCTGCAAACCTCCAAGACCTCAACCCTAAGGGCTTCCTCAGTCTCTGCCATGCCTACATCATAGTCGTCTTGCTCAGCTTGCTCCTTGGCCTTCTCAGCCTCTTCCAACTTCTTCGTCAGGATTTTGATATGGCTCTTGGCAACGGAGAGCTCGTCCTCAGCTTGGCGGAGCTGCTTGAGCTAAGCCTCCGCCTACCTCTCCACCCCATCCAAAGCGGCCTCAGCGCTTTTCTTATCCTGATCAGCTTCCATTAGCTTGACAGTGAGGTCTTGTGATTTCTTGTCTGCCAACTTAAAAGCCTTCACGGTGGCAAGGCGCCTACCTTCCTCTTCCTTCATGGCCTTGTGAGAGCTGATGACTATTTCCTCAGCTCTGTGGGTGGCTTAGACGGCCTTTAAAAAAAAAAAAAGAGAAAAGAAAAAGAAGAAATGATAAAACCAGCAAAATGTAAGTACAAGTACAAATAAAGTTTTATTTGCTATGATCATGGGAAAAGGAAGGTGGTCAGTGGACTTACCATGGTAAGGTCTCTTTTTAAACTGAGGAAGACTTCATGCTTCCTCACTGACCTAAGGTTAGCCATATCCTCAGGCAACAGTAGCGCCTACTCCATGGCGTCTGCTACATAGCCGGCCTTCCCTTGCTGGAAGTTCTTGATTGAAGCATTAGTAGGCAAGGGAGCTCCGTCTAGCACCAGAGCCGGAGCCCAGGCGGGGACCCCGATTTAAGACTTAGTCCTTTTGTCTGCCAAGGTTTAGGCTACCTTGGCCTGTTTAGCTCCCTTCTGGGGCTCGGCCTCCTTGGAGAGGGGACCCTTCCCCCCTTCCGATGCCTCGAGATCTCTTTGATCCCTTTTCCTCTTGTGATCAGTAGGATTGAGTCAGAGAGGTAGAGAGGATGGAGGAGGAGGGGGCTTCGTCGGAGTAGACTTCTCGAGCGCCTTATTCCCAGATTGGGACTCCATAACACCGAGCAGACCAGCTTTGGGTTTGCATTGTATGCCCATAGCTTCCGGGACAGGAAAGTCTTCTTGTATTTGGCTCACTTTTGTAGAGGGCAAGTGACTGAAGTCACTGATGGGAGCCTCTGGGGACTCAGGTCGGTTGAAGACTTCAAAATCGTCTTTAGAGTCAAGTACTTCAACCTCCTTTTCTTCTTCTTCTTCTTTTTCTTCTTCTTCACCTTTGGCAGCTGGCTATGAAAGGGTGGCTTCGTCCTCGGCTTTATACTGAAGGATTAGTTCTACCTTTAGTATGCCTTGGGGTCCTAGGCCTGGGTTGAGGAAGCTTGGCACAACTACGTTAATGAGATGTAGGCAAGGGTCATTTGCTTTAATTACACACTTCGGCGCCTGGTAGCTTTTGGAGATGGGGGTGTAGCCGAGAATTAGGTGTGCCGCACTGAGTTAACCGTCACTATGGACTAACACCTCAACCTTCAGTATCTCTTCTAGGCTCGGCTGGTTGACAAGACTGAAGTTGGGTACATCAATGTTTTTATCTACAAAACCATTAGAAAAAAAAAAAAAAAAAAAAAAAAAAAAAAAAAAAAAAAAAAAAACAAAGCCAGTCAAAGGAAAACTCTTATACAAATACAAACAAAAGAAAAGGGGAAGGGGATGACTTTGAAATAATCAACATAGACCTAAAGCCCCACCTAGTGTCCTCTCTCTTGTCGGGCAGGGGAGGCCATCATGCCACTCCCCTGAAACGATTAAGAAGTCATTGTTTACGCCTTTGTTGGAATCAGGGAGGCATTAGATGAGCCTAACCTTAGGGTACCTAGACTTTAGGTAATACCCATGCCCCTTTAGGTGGTAGAGGTTGTAAACCTAGTTGACATCATGGTGGGTAAACCCTAAGCCCATTTTCTCTTTAAGGGCGTCTACACTTCCTAAAATCCTAAACATGTTTGGGCCACATTGGGTGGGAGCTGATTTGTGAGCCCTAAGGTAATCCCTAGTGACCGTGCCCATAGGGATTCTTATCCCTCCCTCTATAAAGGCAATTATTAGGATTACCACATCTCCCTCTTGACTTTTTTCGTGCCATTCCCCTTCCTTACAATACCTAATTGACACTCTTGGCAGAATCCTATACTGAGCTCTAAAATCCTCTATATTCTCCGCGGAGTCTACCAGGTAAGCAAATCTACCCATATTTAGAGAAGGGTTGGAGGTGCTAAGATAGTAAAGGAGAAACTAAGAAGGCCAAGGAGGAATAGACACGGAGAAAAGAAAAGTAGAGGGAAAAATAAATGGAAAGGTTTGTAAAGACTTATGCAAAGAAGAAAAGTATCCTCGGACAGGTTCCTGGAATTTGTAAGGACACGAGTAGATTGAATAAGTGCGCAAGTTCAGTGTGTGAGTGCTAAAGTGAGGTGAATGAAGTGTTTGGGTAGTATTTATATCAAAGAGAGAGTGTGACAAGTGGGAAAATTCCCACTCGAGTTTCAACAAAATCCTCAGCCGTTGGATCCGCGTCACGCCGTAGAACGTGGGGAACATGGAGCCGTAAAAATTTAATGAAGATGCTTCTCGGATGCCGAAGTGTCAGGAGCATGCATTAGGCAGTTAAAAAGATACCTGCGCAAAAAGGAGTGATGTGTGACAAGGTATGGGGTCACTGTAGTGACATCGAAATCCTCCTTTCTTCTCAAGGAGCTAGAGAGGAGAATTTCGAGGGGCTATTGTAGGGGTGTTAGGCCCAGCAATATATATCTATGAATATATTGGGCCGGGGGCTAAATCCGAGGACATGAAGTAGTCCGAGGATGGGTGAACATTATCAAGGGGGTCTGTGTTAGTAAGTGAAAAGGTTAGTTTTGATTATAAGGATCTATGAGGGTGGTCCGAGGACGAATGCCTCCTCAGCTGATCAAAGCCGAGGTCTGAAGGGGTGGTCTACTATCCAGGGCAATGCTCCAGGAGATTCTATTGATATGGATGAGTATCACCGAAGCACAGGATAGAGGAAAATCCTAAAATATCTAGAGAGAAAGCTGCTACCACTGCATTGAATGCTCTGCACCTAACCAGCTAGTCGCATTAATGTGAAGGTGATACCTAAACAGTAACTCTCAGCCTTACAGCTAATACCAGAGACTTCAGGAAGGTGCTAATGGGACAAGGATCAACACCAACAATCTACCCTACACGTGGAGGGTAGGGATGAAAGAAGGAAGATAGTATAAAACAGAAAAAAGACCCTAAAGGGGAGGGATCGAAAAATTAGGAGAAAAACACTGTAGCCATCAAGAGTTGAAATTGTAATCAAACTTGAGAGAAATATATAAGAATTGATCTTCTCGAATTGTGCCGAGTACGATTTTTTTTAGATTAAACCAGACGATCTTCACTTTCTTATTATCTGGATCCATTTTACTTGTTGTCTAACTCATTAAAACCCAGTTTTCTAACCCACTCTCTACAAATTCATTGTATTGGGCTCTTTGGGCCTAAGTTCATCTATCCTTTGGGCTTGCGAGTCAAATTGTATCCTTACAACCATAATATTTTTCTTAGTATCATTTTTTAAGGAAAAATGAAATTAGAAATTATTTTTATTGAATAGGTTGAACGAGTTACAAATTTTATCTTTTTGTTTTATAATAGGTTTTTTGTTGAATAATTTTTTCACTTCTTGTTGTTTGGTCTTATATTGTTTTTGTTTGGTTTATGTTTGTTGTTATTTGGGCTAATATTTATTGTTGTTATTTAAGCTTTAAAAAAAAAAGATTAAGAACTATGTTTGGGGGCAAAATTAGTTTCGGAATAATGTTACGTATATAACATTTTCACAATTAATTTTATGCAAAAAACTATTATTGGTGAGTAAAAAAATAATATTAGTATTTGGCCCAAATTAGAATCAATAACAGCTTGCCACATTAGATTTGTTGTAAAATTATTGTGAAAATGTTGTGAATGTAGTAGCACTACTCTTATTTTTCTTGAACCCAAATTTTTGTAATTCTCAAGTCAGGGTATTCAAAATTTTTATTAAGGTAGTCACAATAAGTTAGTTTAGCATATAATATTTTTTTTTGGCAAGTGTGTATATACATTTTTTGCAAGTCATGGTGGTCTTGTGACCACCTTGGCTTGCATGTAGAGCCACCACTATCAATAGCTATGTCATCAATAAAATTTTTAAATTGCAAGTTTTTGTAATTTAAAATTATACGCAAAATATAAGTTTATAGATCATATAGTAAATAATATCCGATTAATACAAAATTTGACATGTGTATTAATAATGTAAAAAAATATATATAATTCAATGATTAAAATTTTAAAATATATTATAATATATATTTTATTGAGTGAGTTTATAACCTTAAGTTATAACCAATTTTTAGCTAAACTTGATGTTTCACCTTTTAGGGAGGTCGGCCTGTGATAATCAATGTCTCTCGCTCTTTAAAAGTTAAAAATTGAAATATATGTGGCTAGGCTGCTAGGATTATGTGCGTAGCACACGGAATACATAGATCAATGTCCTATCAAGCCATAATGCTTTGTTTTCTTTTGCTAAATAAACCATGTATCTAAACATGGATTTGACCTGTTCCATAAATAAATGATGGTGATCATTGCTTGAATGGTAGGTGAGCAATTCGATTAGTCTTTCATTTTTTTGTCTAACATAAAATATTTTCATTCTTCTACATATTCAGCTGTTAGGTTACTTCTAGAAGATTTATACGGAAAAAAAAAATTATATTGTAGATACCATCTTTTCTTAATTATAGAATTTTAAACTGCTCTATGATGAATGTTTTTTACTATTAATCCAAACACCAATTGATTTTTGTATGAAAGAAGTTCGAACCTCAAATCTTTAATTTGATTACAAACGACTTTATTACTAGTTCTCATGCAATATTGAGAGGATCACATAATCATATATACCAACATATGTGTGCATGGTTTGCATAACATATGTGCATCATCTGTCATGTTATTATGACTTGCGACCATTCATATAAAGAAAAGGAATTTTTTTTAAAAAAGAAAAAGAAATTAGAGATGTATACACCAATGTGGGAGAGTAGAGGAGGCAAATCTACCCAGGCAATAGTAATCTTAACGAAAAGAGTTGTAATATGTATAAAGGAAGAAAGGATTCATGAATTTATTTTGGTATAATATTAATAATTAAGCATTCATACAAAACAGAAGGCAAAAGAAAAAAGAAAAAAAAGACAGGATGGAAAACGATCTACAGGAGCCAAGCCATCCCGATTGATATGCTAATAATAATGCATGCTTTAATTTAATTTTAATCACGATGAGTTTTCATCACTCCCACCCTCGAAATTCACCATCAACTTGTTCAATTTCTTGTTGCTTATCCTCTGTTGGATGATCTTCATATCCTGGTCACCGCTGTACAGAGAATAAAAAGCATGTTATTATATATGCAAGTACAAACTGTACATCCAAGTTGCAACACAGCAATTAATGTGTACCATAAATTATGAATTATATTACAGTCACGCCCTTAAAATAGTGGTATATTTATTCCAACAAATGTTAATCTAAGCAATTTTAATACCCGTCCCATGTTATGGAGAAGTAAAAAAAAAATAATAAAAGTCAACAAATCATATTCTAATAGTCATATTATTTGATGGCAAGTGTCATTTTTTTTCTTTTTCTTAAATGATGTCAAGTGTCACTATATTAATTTTAAATATACTCTAATTTCACGCCAAGTTCCATTCTCTCTCTCTCTCTCTATATATATATATTTAGAGAGTTTCAACTTATGACGTCCATTCTTGATAATAACTCTTTATCATAAGATTTAGACACCACTCGGTTTTTGATATAAGCGAGGATTGAACTCAAAATCTCTTATTCAACTATCAAAAATTTTACTAGTTGAGTTAATTGAAACCAACCATTTCAATTATACTTTAGTTGTATATCAATCATGATTACATGCAAATTCATGTTTTTAAGCTTAAAAAATACAAAAAAAAAAATGATTAAATTTTAATTTTATTATTATTTTTTGATAATCAATTAAAATTTATCATACTTCTATATTATAAATGTTTATTGTCTTTTATTTATTAGGTAGAGATGTTATTTGTATATGTTATTCACATACTCAATGATTAATATATATACCTTTGAGGTAACATAGGGGCAGAAGAGGTCAACATCTGGGCAAGCTTAACTGCATCTTCATGTCGATTAATAACATGATTGAAAGATAAATAACGTCCATAGGATGAGATATCTTCGTAGACACAAATGTGGGCTTCCACCAAAGAATTGAGATCGACGGTCACCAACACTCCATCTTCGTACATCTCAGCGGCTCCCTTCAAATATGGGTTAGTAATAGACAGATCAGGGCCCATAATCAACCCTGCATTGACTGATACCATATTCACTCCCCTGTCCATTGCTAAGGCCCATGCTGTCTTTTCTGCTAGTGTCTTTGATACCGCATGCCACAACTGTTTTTCCCATTTTAAGGGTTAACATGTACATTTTTTTTTAGTTAGAAATTCAGAATTGGAAATATAAAGATGATATATTAATTATTAAATAATGGAAAATCAATAATATATATATATTTGAAAAACTTTCTATTTTTTGT
This sequence comes from Quercus aquifolioides, assembly GCA_019022515.1. Classification (NCBI taxonomy): domain Eukaryota; kingdom Viridiplantae; phylum Streptophyta; class Magnoliopsida; order Fagales; family Fagaceae; genus Quercus; species Quercus aquifolioides. The sequence goes on along the minus strand of CM032336.1, from coordinate 7,064,825 downwards.
TACAATTTCTCAATTATTTGAAAAATAAAATCATAATAATTAAATAAAAAAGTATAGAAATATATATATATGTTTTCTCCCACTATTAGTGGGTCTTGAGTCTTACCACAAGGTTTTTTTTTTTTTTTTAAAACTATTTGGGGGGGTTTTTATTTGGAAGAAGAGAGGGAGGTAAGTTGAGTGAGAGAGAGATTGAGAAGAGGGATTAGTTCTACTTAAGTATTTTATTTTCTTACCTATTTTGGAAAAGGTAAAATTTAGGTACGTTTTGTTTTTTTAGAATGAGGTACGACCTCTTTTTTTGACAAAAATGATGTACGATTTCTTAGTCACATTACATTAATTAGGTTTTCCAATAAATTTTAAACACATAACTACATTGAATTTAATTATTTTAGAAAAATAATATTGTTTATGTTTCATTGATTAATACAACCATATGTTTGAGCTTAATTAAAAAATTTAATGTATAAGATGTAAATAATTATACTTAAGTCTTGTCCTTCTGAAAAATTTCATATTGATCCCATATATATATATATATTAAAAGTTGAGACAAATAATAAAAAAATTGAGAGAAAAAATTGTTCATGATAAAGATACTTCTGATATGGAAAAGGTGTAATCAGAATAAAATTAGATTAGATACCCAATCTAAAAAAAAAAAGAATAAAATGAGATACCAATTGGCTTAAGATTAACATTATTGAATTTATTATACCTTATATTTACGACAAAAATTAATGTCACTCCAGTGTCTCTCATCCAAATCAGATGCTATGGACTTGCGATCATCTCTCCAAACGACGGCTGTGACCGAGGATGTGAAAACCACCTTCTCCATTGTTTCTGTTTGTGCACAAGCTTCTAGAACGTTGTGTGCTGCCCTCACCTCCACTTCCGCCATAAATTCCTACAACCCATATTCAATAATGGCTCTTTTAGACTTTAAAATTGACAGAATTTATTGAATGAAGTATGATCAGAATTTTATTTAAAATTTGGTCTGATTTTTCAATATTTGAACCTATATTTATGACTTATATATAGTTATATAACAAAAGTGAAAAACAAGGCTAAATTTTGCATTTAAGAATGTTGTATTTTTCAGGAAAATTCCTGGATTTAACTGAATATCCCGCGGAGCTCATAATCCTTCAACTACAGTCTACTTTAAATTAAAGGACTAAAGCCCTATTTTTTTTCACCTTTTTCCAAAGAGAGAAAAAAAAAAAAAAAAGACCCCTAAATTGGAGCTGGCATATATATATATATATATATATATATATATATATATGTATGTATGTATGTATGTGTACATGAGAGAGAGAGAGAGAGAGAGAGAGATAAAAAGTAATTTTAAGCAAATAAGCTCACAAAGGTGAGTTCTCTTTATTGCCGGTGGAACAATTACAAAGTAAATAAAATTTGTTGAGTTTTTTTTTTTAAGCCAAATTATGAGCTAATTAAGTAAGTAAATAAAGACTACTTTTTTTTAATTAAAAATAAAGACTACTTTTCTCTGCCTTTTAGAACTGGCTTTAAATTCACCTTAAAGTGACAGCCTTTTAATTAAGGAAGGTTGCGTGGACATCTCAGGTAGCCTTATGAGTTTTGATCTCAACACTAATAATAAAGTAACGGTATTCTATTGTTAAAAAACTAGTAAAACTATAAATATTACAAATTTTATTGTATAAAATTTATAAACTCATATATTATTAATTATAAAACATAATTTAAATATTACTTTATTAAATAATTAAAGTCTCACTAATTGAATTTATTATCCTATCCATTTATAAATATTTTGTAAATTAAATAAGGTGGGCCTGGCCACATGGTGGGTCTTGGTTAATTTTGACATTATCAATTAAATAATGTCACGTTACTTAATTGCTTGGGAGACAATCTTGTACGTACTAGAGAGGAACCGATAACCGTTGCCTGAACTTTAATTGCGTGCGTGTCCCAACACGCACGAGAGAGAGAGAGAGAGCTGGAATTGCACTGGCAAGGCAACAAATATATAGCAAGTTGGAAAGTAACAGGCAACTAATAACTACGCAACTGCGTTGTAATAATAAATTACTCGTACTTGACGTAACTTAGCTTCTGCTATAGTCACCATGTAAAGTGCCCGCATAATCGACTCTCCAAGAATACCACATATATGATCTTAAGCTAGCAATTTGTCAATACTCAATAGCATGAATCTTAATTGCCCCAACAAAGAAATAGTTACTCTTTAATTATGAGTTGGCTAGAACAAGTAAATTGAAGATGAGAAGGAACTTACATCATAGGAGGGTTGGTCTTTTGGGGGCTCAAATGTGTAAAACAAGCCAGAGCAGCCCTTCAAAGCATCAATTATGCTTTGATAGTCGTAGGGATCTGAGTGGAAAATCTTCAGCTTCTTGTTATCAGAAGCAAGCCCATTAAATTGCAATTCATCTGAACAATATTGTAAAAAACGACCAATATATAAGAAACAAATTAATTAAAAGAAGAAGAAGAAGAAGAAGAAGAAGATATGGTATTACTATAATCTAGCTATAGCTAGGTTGAGAGAGAGTTGAGCTAACCATGGTGTTGAACCGCAGCGTGGACAGTGTAGCCTCTTTGGAGGAGACGCTCGACCAGGGTCGAGCCTAGGCGCCCTGAGGCATCCATAACACATACTGTATTTGAGCTGTGATGGAAAGAAGCTGGTGCCATTTGTGTGTTTGTCTGTGTAATTGGTAATTGTGAGAGAGAGAGAGAGAGAGAGAGAGAGAGAAACTTATGGGCTTTTAATAAAGAGCAAGATAGCTAGCAAGAATACACATGAGATTGTACTGTTTGAAGAGAGAGATTGGTCGCGTAGTTACATAAATAAAGAAGGGTGGCTAGCATTGAAAGAGCGTGGTAAGTAGATTGGTTGGCAAGTAGTTGTTATTGCCTTATTGGAAGAGAGGTCGAGAGAGATAGAGAAAGTCATAAGAATCATAAGATACATAGAATGATAAATGCGAGTTTGGTAGGAACATGTTTCTCTAGCTACACAGCCACGTGTTATCACTTCTCACACCTACTCACTTTGTGGCGAATAGGGTCTTTACTTGTATGATTGTATCTCGCTAAGAACCGGACCACGTGGAGCAAAGATAAACTGTTTACACAAATGGTTAGGTTTTAGATTGTTGAGTGTGTTGGTAAATCTTTTATCAAAACATATCAAGTTTGATTTGTATTAACTATTTAGAGAATTATGATAGGGTTGAGTCTAGGTTAAAATTAAGTTACGAAAAGTGTTTATATGCTAAATTGATGATTCTTTAAATTATAAAGTATTTTTAGAGTAAGACGTTATAGTAAAAAGTAAATATGGTCATTTTTTTTAGAGAGTTTTAATTTATGACGTTTGCTCCTGATGATAACTCTTTATTATTAGACCAAGACATCAATCGATTTTTGGTGTAGGTGGAGATTGAATCCTAAATTTCTTATACAACCATCAGAAACTTTACCAATTGAGCTAATTGGAACTCACAAAATATGGCCATTTGAACAATTGCACTATATCCAACAATTTCATTCGAGTGAAAATCAACTCACACAATCGAATCATTAAAGGTAAAAATGTTAAATAAAAAAAATTAAAAATAAAAATTGATCTTACTTTGCCCAATGTTCACTCAAGTGAAATCATCACGTTTTGAATTTTGCATTTTGTTAGAAAAAGAATTATTTTTCAATTTTAACCCTACTTTGTCAACGTATATATAAGGCACATTATGCACAACTTCTTGACAGAAGAAAGATCCTCATATCAAAGCAAGATAGAGGAAATCTTGAGGCCTTCCTCTTGAGCCTAAACAAATAAGTCATCATTGTACTTTGTTTGAAAAATAAGAAATTTTTTTTTTTTTTTTTTTTGAGAAACAAAAAATAAATAATAAAAATAAAAATAAATAAATAAATCTTTGAACCGTTCTTAAAACCACAGAGTTTGATCCAATGAATTCATTGTTGCCACAAATCTTTAAGGAGTTCTTTAGAGTGTTAGGGATTTTGATTTGTGCATATGAGGAGTTCGTGGAGGAAATTACTAACTTATAGGTTTTGGGGCTATTATAGGAAGAAGGACAAGTCATGCTTTTGCATAGGTCACAAAGACTCTAGATGTACAAAGATTTTAGAAGTAGACCTTTGTAATTGTTTGTTTGCACTGAATTTTCTATGGAATTAAATCTCCAGAGTAGTTTTTTCATTGAAAAGGTTCTTCATTGATTTGTTTGTCCAATTGATTATCAAATTTATGTATTGTTAATGCTTTCATTATTATTATTGTCGTCTTAGATTTGGTATTTGATATACATGGATAACATACGTACTTGTGTGTGGGGTGCATAATAAAGTTGTTGAATTAATTTGTTTATATCACTGCATAAATTACTTGGGGTTCAAGGCCAAAATGGTAAAATACCATTTTTGCCGAAACTTTCCAGCAAAATACCCCTTGTCTAAAACTATTTAGAGATATGCCTCTGTTTTGAAACTCGATTTTCTGAAAATCAAGTCATTTGAAAAATCCTGCATGGAACTTGATTGCCTATAACTCGATTTCACCAAATCAAGTTTTTCATTGAAACTCGATTTTTAGAAAATCGAGTTTAAAACATGGGCATATTCCTAAATATAGTTTCAGACATGGGGTATTTTGCTGAAAAGTTTCAACAAAATGGGTATATCCCCATTTTGGCTCATTGTTTCTGTATTGCTTTATAAAGTGTGACTTCAAAAGTCCGTTAATGCTGTTAACTTTGTTACCACTGTTAGCATAGAATTCCTAAGTCTTCATTTCAAACCTTCTACAAATATAAATTATCATTATCTACATGTGTGGCAAGAAAATTTGGTCAAATATAAGTCATTCTTTATCTAAAGCAACACGTTAAGCCAATTGAACTTCCCAGCATTATCCACAAGTGAATTCAATGGTGTCCTATGATATCTCTTACTTCTATTTTTGTTCAATTATTCTTTTGAACATTCCTAACGGCCCGAAAACAAAAGGTGTGATGAGTCACAGCATATAATCAGGTAGCTTTGTTTTCCTATAAGCTCCCACAAGTCAATTGTATCATTTTAGGTTGGCTAATAATTTTTGAACAAACAACTAGTCTAGTTTGCTAGGTGAACTAACTAAGGTTTATTCGTACTTCCTTCAACCACATTCCATCAAACTCATATTGATCCTTTAATCCTCAGAATCCTTCAACATTTTTCCACTATAAATACCCATGCAGTATATGGTTTTTTCAATCAAGAACATCTAGCCAATACTAAAAGTGAAACAGCTTCTCAAATCTTCTCCTCAGACCAAACCATGGCATTTTCCAACTATTGTTTCGTTCTGTCCTTGGTCGTAGCATTTTCGCTCGCAACCACCAATGTAAGCCTTGCAACGCGCCAGCTTTTGGATACAACAACCTCTCCACCTCCAGCATCGACACTGCCTACAATCCCAAGTTTGCCCAAGTCCACATTGCCTCCATTGCCCTCAGTGCCAACACTGCCTCAAGCCACATTGCCACCACTGCCTAGCATGCCATTGCCAACTTTGCCAACTCCACCACCTCTGCCAAAGCCCACATTGCCACCATTGCCAACTCTACCAAAGGCCACTTTGCCACCATTGCCAAGCACCCAGATTCCATCTTTGCCAAATCCAACCACCCCTACAGTTCCCAAGGTGACACTACCTCCTCTACCTGCTGCTACTCCATTGCCCACCATCCCAACCACAATCCCTTCAATCCCCACCATTCCAACGACAATTCCAACAATTCCTTTCTTCTCCCCACCACCATCAAATTGAACCACTAGTCCCTGATATGCCAAATTTTTATCTTCCTTCTAGCTTCATCATTGGATGGTTCCCTGTACCACTATTTGAAGCGTTTTTTAAATGCGTGGTTGGAACCTGTTTGCCTTGGTTTTATAGATCTAAGAGTGCTTTTATAGGTGCGACTAGGTTTATGTGTATTTGTTTGTCTCAGGGAGGATTCTCATGTTTTATTTTCCATTATTCTATATTCATTCTTCGATCATATAATACTTTTCAGTGTCACTTGGAGTGTTATTCTTATAATTGCCTGCATCATTATGTACATGATTTCTTTAAAATTAGAGTCTGGAGCTTCTCTTATAGTATACTATACTATATGATAATCTGTGATATGGAATAATTGCATAAATCACTTAACATAAATCATTAATTAATTAAACTTTCGAACCAAAAAAAAAAAAAAAAGGAGTTTCACTTATAATCTGAGATCAGCTTTCCATCTTACATACATGGCACTGGTCGATTCTTTTTCTTTTATTTTTTCATTAGCACCCTTGTAAGGCCATATTACTACCCACAGTAATAAATGACACAGGTTAGACGAGATCTCCGCTAGTTTTTTTTAAAAAAAAACTAGATAAATAAATAAACAAAAAGCAAAAATTATGGGTAGAGTCAGATGGCTCGAGCACCATATATACCAAATGGTTTGTGCGGTATAAAAATTGAACTATAATGTAGCCTCTTGACCTTCATGAATTGAAGCCATTCGTCTAACTAGTTTATAAGTGGAACTCCAACTAATTAAGTGAGAGAGATTAACTATGCAACCAATGCTTTTAAAGATTTTCCCGTGACAACTCATTAATTTAATTTCTCCGGGTCCTTAAAATTTTCAACGTATTTTCTCACTAAAAGTCCAATGGGTACATGCTGCCCTTCAAATTAAACATGCATGCTATAATTTGCCAATACCTGAAAGGGAAAATTATTGAATACTCCGAGAGTATCATAAATGCATACTCCTCCCTTTCACATGAATTGTGAGTCTTACCATAAATTTAAGTAATGGAACCCATAGTTATGTGAGATGAGGGAGTACGCATTTATAGTACTTTCGGAGTATTTAATAATTACCCACTTGAAAGGGTCTAAACTCGACAGTCCAAGGTTCTCTTAACAAAACCTTTTCTTCATTGGTCTCTGATTCAAAGTGTACATTGCACGTGTAAGCATACTAATGAAATTATGACAATTCGAATGGAATTGTCATACTTTTTGGAAGAGAGTTATGCGTTTTGAAAAGTGTACATTGCGCGTGCAATTGTGGATATGTGTACGACTGTGAGAAGAATTATTGTAAACAAATATGTAATGAGAATAATTATGGATTAATTGTGGATTGTAAACTAGCATATCATATAACTTCTAATTAATCCTTACATTGTATTTTTTTTAGAATACTAAGTATTTCAACACACACACAAAAGAAAATGGGAGAATGTGTTAAAGAAATTAATAGTGGTGTATATTGCATTGTTAGAATAAAGAATCAATTCACTTATAAGTTGATCCATAAAATTATACAAAATGATGTTGCTTGTACATAAGCAGCATATGTAATATGTGTGCAATACATATAAAATATAGTATAAGTATAGTACAATGGGCCTATAGAGTCCATTGGACATATATACTAACATGCAGGAACATTGCTTTTTTTTTTTTTTTCGTTAAACTCACACGCCATTACCAAAATGACATGCAATAGTTGGTAACGCAGAGCAAGTTATAAACCCAAACACACATAGACACACCCCACCGATGTGGGACAAGCCCATGATTTTTTTCGTTAAACTCACATGCCATTACCAAAATTGCATGCAACAGTTGGTAACGCGGAGCAAGCTATAAACCCAAACGCGCGCACACACCCCACCGATGTGGGACACACGAACATGCTAGTAGAGAGTAATTTATAAATTTCATAATAAAGCACAAACTTCTAAGTATAAAATTTAGGTACAATTTTTTTAGTTATTGTACATTAAATTTCCTTATTAAATTCAACACATAAATAAAGAATTTAATTGTGGTTAAAAGTGTTAATATTTCATTGTTGTCAATACAACTAGATGTTTAAATTTAACTGAATAATCTAATAGACTACACCTATGCAATTATAAATAACTTTTGCCCAACTTTATAAGATTTTTTTAAAAATAAATTCAATGGTTACAATTGGAAAGAGATTTGAACCCTAGAAATCTCCATTGAAAACACTAAGTAATGTCATTCTATCGATTGAATTGTGTGCTCTTGACATATATAAGATCTTATTTGAAACCTCTTCAAAATATAAATTACCATCATCTACTAAGCGTCACATATGAAAAAATACTCAAATATGAAAACATCAAGTGATATCAAATTGTTAGCTAAACTACACCGCTCTTGACATATATAAGATCTTATTTGAAACCTCTTCAAATTATAAATTACCATCATCTACTAAGCGTCACTTGAAAAATTGGTCAAATATCCAAGCCAGATTATTCCTTTTATAATTCATAAAGAAAAAAAAGTGTCTTTTTATAAATTTTATTTTTATTATTATTATTAGTAAATAAATAAATAAAAGAGTCTCCTGATAGACTCATATAAGCAGTAGGTTTGTTTTCCTATTACATCTTCTTTTTCTTCGATCTTCTCTTTATTTTTTTGGAACATTTGCATCCTTTTAGCTTGACTGGTATTTTTGAACAAACAATTAGTTTGGGAGGTGAACTAATTAACCAAGGTTTCCTCATACTTCCTCCAACCATATTCCATCAAACATTCAAACTCATATATCGTTAATTCAATCTGCAAACATCTTCTCAAAGTAAAACAGCTTCTCAAAGTTTCTACTTTTAGACCCGACACCATTTTCAAACAACCACAGCAACACGGCAGGCAACGTTTCTGGCTCTCAGCACACTTTATACTTTCAACAATATGGTGTCGTCTTACTAAAAAGGGGTTACACTTACACATACGCATTGTTTTCGTATTGCTTTATGAAGTGTGACTTCAAAAGTCCATTAATGCTGTTAACTTTGTTACCACTGTTAGCATAAAATTCCTAAGTCCTCATTTCAAACCTTCTACAAATATAAATTATCATTATCTACATGTGTGGCAAGAAAATTTGGTCAAATATAAGTCATTCTTTATCTAAAGCAACACGTTAAGCCAATTGAACTTCCCAGCATTATCCATAAGTGAATTCAATGGTGTCCTATGATATCTCTTGCTTCTATTTTTGTTCAATTATTCTTTTGAACATTCCTAACGGCCCTAAAACAAAAGGTGTGATGAGTCATAGCATATAATCAGGTAGATTTTTTTTCCTATAAGCTCCCAAAAGTCAATTGTATCATTTTAGGTTGGCTAATAATTTTTGAACAAACAACTAGTCTAGTTTGCTAGGTGAACTAACTAAAGGTTTATTCGTACTTCCTTCAACCACATTCCATCAAACTCATATTGATGCTTTAATCCTCAGAATCCTTCAACATTTTCCCACTATAAATACCCATGCAGTATATGGTTTTTTCAATCAAGAACATCTAGCCAATACTAAAAGTGAAACAGCTTCTCAAATCTTCTCCTCAGACCAAACCATGGCATTTTCCAACTATTGTTTCGTTCTGTCCTTGGTCGTAGCATTTTCGCTCGCAACCACCAATGTAAGCCTTGCAGCGCGCCAGCTTTTGGACACAACAGCCTCTCCACCTCCAGCATCGACACTGCCTATAATCCCAAGTTTGCCCAAGTCCACATTGCCTCCATTGCCCTCAGTGCCAACACTGCCTCAAGCCACACTGCCACCACTGCCTAGCATGCCATTGCCAACTTTGCCAACTCCACCACCTCTGCCAAAGCCCACATTGCCACCATTGCCAACTCTACCAAAGACGTTTGAACTTACAAGTCCTCACTATTTTTCCAAAAGAGAGCCAAACCTCCCCCTCTGTTTATTCTTTCTACAAAGTGCAAATTATCAAATCCCAAATTTCTTTTTAATTCTTTTAGCCTTGCTTCATCTGCCCATGTCTCGACCATAGTTTTCAGAACTAGACCAGACCGGAAGGTCGGACCGTGAAAATCGGTTTTTTAAGTCTAAAGAACCGAATTTTTAGTTAATTCCGTGAACCTCTAAAACCGGGGTTAGACCGCATGAACCGGTGGCAAGAACCGTGCGATCCAACCCCTTAGCAATTTTTTTTTTTTTTATAAAAACTACTTAACACAATTTTATTCCACTTAATTAAATTATCTATCTCTTACAAGGAATAAAAAAAAAATTATAATTAAAATCCTTCAAAGATATTCAACTTTACTTCAAAAATTAATCATAAATTTTAATGTTTTCATGGTTATTATTTTATTTTATTAAATTTATTATTTAATTATTAAATATATGCTTGAAAATCATTAAATTTCCCTCACACATATATATATATATATATTAGTCAATTTTGCTAGTTTTATAAATTTAATATCTATATTTAAGCTTTAATTAATTATTAAATTAATTATGATGTCATCACGGTTCGACCCCGGTTCGACCTCGGTTCGATCTCAAAAACCTTGAACCTCTCCCTTTTACGGTTCAATAAACGGTCTGAGTCTGAAAACCTTGGTCTCGACTAAAAGCATGACAGAGGGGGTCTTTAGCCCGGATTAAATCTCCAAGCTCCCGAACTATACATGGGTTCCCAAGCCCACAACAGTTCCATACTAAGCAACTCATTAGGACTGGCGGGACTACACAGCAGCCTCCGCCAATATATAGTGATCACCGTCTGAAGTCTGCACCCTCTTAGATGCCTGTTCTGTCTCTTCAATACCCTTAGCCTCAATAGTACGTTTACCCAGAATTGGTGCATGCTTGGCTGGTTCAACATTCTGATTCAAACGTGCCAAACGTTTCCAAGTTCTCAAACATGGTTGGTTCCCATCATGGTCACGTGAGTTTGTATTGGGCACATGTGCATCATTATAGGTCAAGGGAGCATGACTGTCACGTACACAGATTACATCAGCATTGCTAGACTACCTAGGAGACACATCTTCCTGAAAATCTGGGTTAGCTAAAAGAGTGGCATGAGAATCATATTTATTTAATTCCATATCAATATCCTGAATTTGATCATCAAAGTTTACCGTTTTGGTGTGCGTATTTCCAGGCAACACAATAGGAAAAGATTCAGGACCATCAACATCGTTACCTGCATGGGAATTTGGAGGGTTTGGTGCCTGAATTTCTGGAGTTGCTATATTTTGAAACTCAGTGGACGGATTGGGGTCAACGGGACTAGCAACCACCATCTGCGGTGTCTCCTCCGTCTATTGCCTTCTCTCAGATCCCCTATTACTTCTTACCGGGCCATCATTCCCTCTGAAATCTCCTCCAGTGCCTGAGACAAACACGAACGACTTCTTCCCCACTGAGAAAGGATCAGCTCGAAGCCACGCACCGTACCCCTGCTGGTCTAGTGACAGCGATCCCTTGCTAGAAAGCCAAACACTGCATTCCTTCGCATCGTGGGATACCATTCCGCACCAATAATAGAAGTTTGGCATCTTCTCGTACCTAAAAGTTACCCACACCTCACCATCCTTGCAGAGGAGGACTTTATGTCCTCTGTTGAGTGGTCTAGTAACATTAATGCCGACTCGGACCCTTAGAAAATCACCACCAATTAGCTCTCCGGCCTGTGCTGCTCTAGAAACTTCCCCAAGGCTTTTTCCAATCTCATAAGCCGTCTTCTCGTTTATTCTATTTACTAGAAGCCCATGGAGTTGAACCCTGAATTTTACAGTGTGAAATCTGATACTCCGGATAGGGCTTGAGCCATCATAGCGAGAGAGAATTATAAGGTGTTTGTCATATGTCCACAGTTCAGTGGCTAAAATCCTCTCAGCCTCGTTTTCATTATCAAACACGAACAGTAGAATATGGTTACCAACATCTCGAATCTCAAAACCGTTTCGGATTTTCCACAAAGGCTTGAGAGTTCTTCCAATCGCCTCGATGTTAAGCGGTCTTCTAGTCATGAATTTTGCTGCGAGAATCACCTCTTTAGCATCAGGGTTTTCTTCATCCAGAGTAACCCTATTAGTTTCTTCCTCCAGTAGAGAAAACCTTTTCCAGTCGTTGAGTATGTCCTCCATAACTACTGAAGGCGCTCAGTACAATAGAAAGAAAGAAAAAAGTTTATTGTTTCCCCACCCCAAGAAAAAGAACCCACTAGCCCTACTATCGACAGAGTCAACAGAGGGGAAGATTATCACTCCCTGAGGAAGATAAAGTGTTTTACAACCCCGTCTCTCTAAGCAGCGTTAGAGAGTCGTGAGGAGAGAAAAGAGAGATGCTACGTCTACAACATTTCTACAACATTTTTACAACAAATCACAGGTGGTTAGTTGTTATTGGTTCAAATTTGAAATTAACACTAAGATTACTTTTTTGCCCCAATAATAACAACCAGTAACAACTTGCCACTTAGGATTTGTTGTAAAAATGTTGTAGAAATATTGTAGACATATCATTTCTCGGAGAGAAAAAGTTAAATTTTAACTAATTAGATTAGTTCTTTGATTCAAAAAAATAAATTCTATAAAACGTATTTGATAAACCCAAATTATAGCCAATAAATAAGGGAAATAAAAAGTCAAAGAAAAAACAATCGGCAAAGAAAGGCCCCATTGTAGGAGTAATCAATTATACTTGAAGGGTCATTCTACTGTACCCCTTCTTTTTTTTGGGGGTACGGTACCCACTCCAATCTCAACCTTTCATATTACTTCCCTTTAATCCTGGTCGTTAATTAATTTTAGAATGGATACCAGTTACCGGCTAATCTGGTTAGAGTATAAAAACAAAAAACAAAAAAACAACCGAAGAGGTTTCAAGCTTTGCTGAACGAGAGCCTTGAGAGGCGATGTGCCACAGCTATCAGCCTATCACTACTACACAGTAGCCACCACCGCAAACCTTCCGCCATTGCTATCGGTAAGAATTTTTATGGGCAATTGAGAAACTGTGTTTCTTTTTATTTGATTTGGGTTTTACTTTTGGTTAGATTTGATTCGGTATTTCATATTCTAGGTTTTGTGTAAGATTTGTGCGTTTATTTTTAATTTTTGGGTTAATTTGGTTTGGGTATTTCGCCTTTCAATTTCCTCGTATGCCCTCACTACCTGTTCCTTCATCGAGCTTGCTGAAAATTTTGTTCCCAGAAACCATGTCTCAAGGAGAGAGACTTGAAAGGCGATTGTTTTGACAAATTAGTCTTATTCCTCTTGTACTGGTTTCGTATTTCGGTGCCAAATATGTAAGTATCATCAACTTAAAGCATTATAGTTTCAAGTTTCTAATTTTGGATTTGATTTTATTTTTTAAGGCACGCTTGGTGAGAAATTCGTCCTAAAGCTATGTTTTACCATTGCTAGTTATCTTGTCTATCCATCCTATCTTTTGTTTTCCTCTCATATATGTGGTTTCAACATCTTGTATTATAATCTATATAATATTAAATCTTCAAGTTATAAATTACATACAATGATGAGTCTTTGTAATAACTTGGGGCTCTATTCAATAGATTAAGAGCTTCTAATATGAGAGATAAGCAAATCTAAAATATAAATCAAGTTCTTCTTTCTACCTATCAAAAAATTAAATGCTTCTTTCTATGACAATGTGACAACTATGTTTTAGCACAATTACAAATTAAGCATACAGTTCAACTTGCTCTTAAGCAAATTTGAAAGATGCCCACCTTTATAGTTTGTACATTTATCCCTGCACACATAAATGTAATAGCCCGCAAATCAAATACTTTGGAAGTCCAGGAGAGTCAAACTTAAGTTTTGGTTTTTAAGCAAAGTCACCCAACAGTTCTACCTTTGTGGGCTTTTAAAAAGGAGCATAATCATGATCTTGTACCTCATGAACAAGCTCACATGTTGCCCTCACAAAGAAAAGTAACTGCTACCCAAGCCATTGAAGTGGATATGGCCTATAAGTATGGGATTCAACAGAAACTTTATGAGTAGTCAAGTAGAGGGTCAAGAAAATTTGGGTTATCTTTTATTAGATTATAACAACTATTTGTGTTCAAGGAGGAGAAATGCTATGACAGAGGGAAATGCAGGAGGCTTGTTGATTTATTTTCAGAAGCAACAAGCTAAGAACCCTTCATTCCTTTATTAGATGCAAAGGATATTGAAGATGCAAATGTACTTAAAGATAAAGATGGCAATAATGAATTAATTATTGGAGATAATTTGAACAACCTAATTTAAATGGGCTGAAGAAAAAGGATCATGCTCCTAGTGGTAAACTTCAGATCAAGAGTTGCCATGAGAAAAGTTCAAAGAAAGAAAAAGGTGGAAGTAACCAGTTGTCTACCCCAAATACTGTTCCTAGCAACTAGGTTTTGCTTTAGCCATCCCTAAATACCTTTCCTCTTGCCTATATAGTTAGTTGTTCATGTAGTGGCTACATTAATTTTTTTTTTACTTTAATGTGCAGAGTTCAAGTTCCCAGCCATCAAATTTGGTTCATTCCTTGTCATATCAGCATCCACTATATTACCATTGGCAAGCACCTTCCTCAATCCACAAATGGAAGTATGGTAGAAAGGATTTAGTCCCATTATGGTTATTTTAAATTATATCCTAAAGTCACTTGCTTTGTTTCTCTTTTGACATAATGTTTACAAAGTTCTCGAGAGAGTACTAACTTACTAATGCTAGTTATTCATTAGCACCTGGCCTAATTATAGGTCCAAAAACAATTTTCCATGCCAAAACAATCATCAAGCTTTTGTATGAGCAACAGATCCAACCAATTGTTTTTTCTTTTAGGTTTGCATTATTAGTTTACTCTGTTCGTATTTTTTATTTATTTTTATTTATTTCCTCTCAATGTTATAATTTATAATTTCTTGTGATTTCTACATGCTTGCTGTAGTTCTATGTGTATATATATGGTCAAATTAGAGGAAATTAGTTAAGTTTGTTCCCATTGAATGCAAATTGAGGAATAAAATGTCTTGGTGCCTGATTTTGATGCACAGGGTTATGTGTCATTGGCGGTTGTAAGATGTGACATTGTAGGCTATTTTATTTTTTATTGTAGAAATTGTGTAATATGGGAAGTAGATTAGGTATATTCTGCCAATTTCAAAGAATCATCCCAAAGGAGTAGGAACTCACTTTCCATTTTGTAGGAATGCATATTTTGGCAAAGAATGTATGCCCTTGTGGTAACAGATATAATTGAAGTCAACAAATTCCATTTCATTGAATTTAATTTCCAAAAACCAAACCATTCTTGGACCTAAAAATTTGAACGATCTTCATTTCATCACATTATTGTTGTTATTTTTCAATAAATTTCCTTCCTGGACTTCCAGGTTGGCTTCTCAAAAAAAAAAAAAAAAAGGTTTGCAACGTTATAGTTCTGTCAACTTTAGGATCCCAATTATGACCTGTCTTCCCATAGATATGTGTGTGTGTGTGTGTATATATATATTCTCAAGCTTTGTGTCTAAGTTTCCCCAACTTTTGGCAGGTAGTTTGACAGTAAATTGTGCATTAGTCATTGAAGTTTTGATTCAAAGTTTAATAACTTAGGTTTTGCTTTGTGAAGGATCTTCTTTGTCATCATATTCCTGGTGATAACCAATTGATTTCTTAATATGTTCCTTGGTATAAACTTGGAGTGTGTATAATCTTAACATTGATCTATACATATTAGATTTTTAAATATATTTTATTTTAGTTTTGATTTTGGAAATGCATAGGAGATATTTGTGAAATTATTTGTTAGAAACTTTAAAGTGATGTTAAGCTATTTTATATTCATGTTATGCAGTCTTGAAGGTGATTCGTGAGATTGAGAAATGCACCAGATTGCAGGAGCTCTCTAAAGTTTACTATGCTCCTGTTGGACCCTTGGAATGGTAACTCAGGGAAATCTTGGACTGTGCCCTGCCAAAACCTCCTACACCATGTCTAATTAATAACTCTTTTTTTTATTCCAATTGGTCAATTGCAGTTTTGGCCTTAGGGAATGCAAGAATCATGTTTGGCCCTAGGAAAAAAATGTTGAAGTATGGACTATGGAATAGACTTGTCATGAGTCATGACTATGACATTATTTTTGCCTTATATTGTTGCTATTGTATAATCAAATCACTGAGCAAGTTGTTGCATCTTTATGTCATAGTTAATCTTGTCTTGATGAATATATAAAATGTATAATTTTTTATTTTTTTATTTTTTGCAAATAACATATTGTGAATGAGTTCTATATATATGAATCACTAGAACTCGATCTTGTACTTGAGTCTTAAAGGCTTGAGTTCCTTAAGCAATCTCAAGTCTTTAAGACTTGGACTCGAAATGCTAGTTTACAAATATGTTTCAAAAACATGCCAACTAAAAAAATTGTTTCAAAAAATCATGTTAAATGGAAAAAAAAAAATTGTACATCAAAACATGCAAAGTTATTTGATCTAGTTTTATAAGATGATAAGGATGCAAAAGAAGTGTCATTGAAACCATCACTAGTGGAAAATTGTTGTTCCCAACAATTTTGTTTAAGATGGTATAATCTTTGTGCTTAAAAAACATGTATCTATTTGAACATTGAAATTTCTTTTTGTGCAATGCAAGTCTGATTGGAGTTCAAATTGGCAAATTCAGCGGTTGTGAACATGGGATTTAATGTTGGCTTCAAAAAAATTTCGTTTATTACATTAAATATTAGGGGTGTCAAAAGTTGTTGATGGAGTTAGTAGAAGTAAGAGTGTGAAAAAATTTTAAAAAAATTAGTAGAAGTAAATAATCTTGAAATTATTTAACTTAGTAATTAGTAAGTATACAAAAAGTACAAACTTATTGAACTTTTACACAAAATTATTTTGAAAATATGAGCTCACACCAAACTTATTGAAAACCGTACATGCTAGATAGCTTTTTTAGATAACTTATCATCTTTTAAGTTTCAATAAGTATACAAAAAGTACAACTTATTGTGGTAATTTTAGAGAGTTTTGGGGGTAATTTTGGTTGTTTTCAAGTTTTAGGGGAGTATTTTTGGTTATTTTTTAAGTTTTGAGGGTATTTCGGTCATTTTTATGGTTTTAGGGGTATTTTGTGGCATCGATAAGTCTTCAACAATGAAAACATTTCATTGTTATTAGGGCTCTCTCAGACTTAGCTAGTGGAGGTTCTGCTAACTTAAATGAGGCTCACACTTATCATTGTGGTCGATATGCTAAACTCTCAATGACAAAATTATTTTGATAATTTTTTTAAAAAGGACTAGGTTGTTTGTTTTTGATAAAATCGGTCAATTGTGCTTAATTGTTTTTAGCTTTTCTATTGGTAATTTTTGTTATTGTGGAAATTTTTTGGGATGTTCATTTTTTTTTAGATGGGTCTAAATGTAATAATAATTTTATGAAACAAAATTGCATAGACACTTTAGATGGGTGGTTATACCCGTGTCGGATACAGTCATTTGACACTTCCGCACACGTGGATCTAATGAAAATTCCTAAAAAATATAAGTGGCCATGAACCCTTCGATACTTAAGTTAGTTTTCTCTCTTGAACTCAGGAATTCCAACTCTATAAGTGGTGAAAAACTTACTTTGATTTCATATGGTTAAGTCCTTTTATAGTGAGTTTTGGAGTGGTTACTTGTTTAGTAACTTCCTCAATGTGGATGGAAGTTAGAAGGTTCAAACTTTTCTACAACTGCCATCAGAAGTTAAGAACTTAGTAGGAAGTTAGAGCGATGAATAAGGATTTTACTCTGTAAATTTCTAAGTGTTTGGCAGTCATCCAGGTGACTCCATGCTGGACAACCTTCTTGCACTTGGATGACCTTTTGGGTCTTGGACGACACTATGAACGAATTGGAGATAGTCTAATTTTTGGTTCACCATCATATATAAATAATAAAAATATAAATATCAAGAAAGTGACCTCAACTATGTTATTTTATAAAGAGGTATGCCCCTGAATGTGATGGAAGCTACCAAGGGAGATACATAGGAAGTTAATTGGTATATTCAAATATTTGTGGAAGAAACCAAGATAATTCCAACTGATTTTTTTTGTGAACAAGAGTAATTATTGTGGTTGAGCTAATTTTATGGGATGCTTTTTTTTTTTTTTTGGTTTTTGATTTTAGATCTAAATTTTTTAATAACTTTAAAAAATTTACTATTGTGATAAGCGGTTATTCATAAGTAAAAAAGTGACCTCAGTGATAAGCCCAAATGTAAAATTATGGTCAGATGTGATATTGGTAGTGCTTACTATGATGATTGAACTGTCAATTGTAAGGAAAAAAATAGGGTACCACCGAATGTGACAAAAGTACGGTAAGAAGTAATGTTGGTACTGCCCAATGTAATAATGGAACTGTCAAATTTGAGAATAAAAAATAGGGTAATACTAAATGTGACAAAATAGAGTCAGATGCGATGTTGGTACTGCTTAATATGACAATGGAACCATCAAATGTGAGAAAAAAAGTAAGGGAACCACCAAATGTGACCAAAAAAACTGTCACATGTGATGCTGGAACTGCACAATGTGAGAATGGAACCGTAAAATATGAAAAAAAAAAAAAAAAAAAAAGTAAGAGAACTACCAAATGTGACAAAAGAACTGTCACATATGATATTGGAATTGCACAATGTGAGGATGGATCCGTCAAATGTGAGAAAAAAGTAAATGAACCACCAAATGTGAGAAAAGAACTATCACATGTGACAAAAGAACTGTCACATGTAACAAAAATAGAACAGATGCAATGTTCGTTTTGCTTAATATAACAATGAAACCATCAAATTTGAGAAAAAAAAATAAAGAAACTATTATATGTGACAAAATAACTGTCAAATGTGATATTGGAACTGCATAATGTGAGGATGGAACCGTCAAATGTGAAAAAAAAAAGTAAGGGAACCACCCAACGTGAGAAAAGAACTGTTACATGTGATGTTGGAACTGCACAATGTGAGGATGAAACCGTCAAATGTGAAAAAAAAAAATAAGGGAACCACCAAATGTGACAAAAGAACTGACACATGTGATGTTGGAACTGCACAATGTGAGGATGGAACCGTCAAGTGTGAGAAAAAAGTAAGGAAACCACCCAATGTGACAAAAGAACTATCATATGTGATGTTGGAACCGCACAATGTGAGGATGGAACTGTCAAGTGTGAGAAAAAGGTAAGGGAACCACCCAATGTGACAAAAGAACTGTCATATGTGATGTTGGAACCGCACAATGTGAGAATGGAATCGTCAAATGTGAGAAAAAAAAGTAAGGGAACCACCAAATGTGAAAAAAGAACTGTCACATGTGATGTTGGAATTGCACAATATGAGGATGGAACCGTCAAATGCGAGAAAAAAGTAAGAGAACCGCCAAATGTGAGAAAAGAACTGTCACATGTGATGTTGGAACTGCACAATGTGAGGATGGAACCGTCAAGTGTGAGAAAAAGGTAAGAGAACCACTCAATGTGACAAAAGAACTGTCATATGTGATGTTGGAACTGCACAAGGTGAGGATGGACCGTCAGATGTGAGAAAAAAAAGTATGGGAACCACCAAATGTGAGAAAAGAACTATCACATGTGATGTTGGAACTGCACAATGTGAGGATGGACCGTCAGATGTGAGAAAAAAAAGTATGGGAACCACCAAATGTGAGAAAAGAACTATCACATGTGATGTTGGAACTGCACAATGTGAGGATAGAACCATCAAATGTGAGAAAAAAGTAACCTGATATAGCAGGTTAACTACTAATGGGTACCGTACCCCCCTTTTTTTTTGGGAGTACCGTAGAAATATTAACATAAATAAATAAATAAAATTTAAAAATAGAAAAGATTAATTCTCTTTGTGATTTAGAAGCTGAAATGTATCTCTCTCTCTCTCTCAACAAAAACATAAAAATCCAAAAGAAAAAAAGCTCAAACCTCTTTTTTTTTTTCTTTTTTTTTTTCTCGTCGTTGGAAAATTTTGAATTTTTTTTAAAAAAATTCATTTTAAATCTTGCTTTGTATTTGCTAATTTTGCTACGCGTCACACTCAGTTCCAACCATTTCCTTCAATTTTGACGTTTGCTACTTTGCTTTTAACTAATTATTTGATTATTTGTTGTGTTGGTGTTGCTATGCGCGTATGCCCTTACTTTATGTTCTTTAAGCATATGTTTGGCTAGCTTATTTTTTGTCAATTTATTTTACTATTTAGCTTATTTTTGTTACTATTTATGGGTCACACTATACTTTTTGGTATTATTCATGAGTCCCACTGTACTATTTCAACTAACATTTACATTTATATACAGTATTTTCAGCAAAAAATTTTCAGTTTCAGCAAAATAAGCGGATATCAAATAAACCCTTAGTCCTTTATAAGACAAAATCGCAAATTATCTTAATTTTAAAATTATGTAGCAAAATACCATTCTTTTCAAAATATTTAGTAAAATGCCACTTTTTTTTTAACTTGATTTTTCTAAAATATTTAGCAAAATACCATTGTTTTTGGAATGGAACTTGACATTAGTAATATTGAGTTCTATGTATATTTTGCCACTTAATTTTTTTTGAAAATTTAAGTGGAACTCGACATTACTAATGCTGATCGAGTTTTACTTAAAAATACACATAGAACTCGATTTTAAGAATATCAAGTTTTACATAAAGCTCAAAATCGAGTTCCAAACATGGGCTTTTTGCTGCTAAATACTTTGGAAAGAGTTATATTTTGCTACATAGTTTTAAAATTAAGGGTATTTACCCATTTTGCTCACTTATCTGATTGCTACAAGAAGTGAAATATGTGGTCCGCCCCTCTCCTATGTAGATTTTTTTTTTTTTTAAATTAAAATTGATAAAATTATATTTAAGATTGACAGTGTCATCATAAAGATTAAGTGGATTAACCATATTATATATTGAAAAAAAAAATTAGAGGAACTTGAATACAAAAACTTATTAACTAATTTTGCATCTTAAAAAGTGAGAAGAATAAATATGAAGTAAAAAAAATTTTGAAGTATTATTTAAATATAAAAAATGCCTCATTTTAGTCTTTGCCGTAGGCCTCAAATTCCATAGAGAGCTGCCCTGTTGTTAACTTGTGCATTTTATTTTTTTTTTGGTTTGGTTAACTTTTGCATTTTCACAAAGAAGTCTATTAAGTTAGGCTGTAACAAATCCATTCCTTTCTCGCAAAGTTAAATCCTTTTGTCTTGAATGGTTTATAATCATGAGTAATGCTACAGACACAAACTATTTTACAATATCTTTACAATTATTGATGAGGTAAATTCTTAATAGTTCTTTTAATATTTCTCATCTGGGTCCACCATTAACATCTTTTTACTTACCAATAATCACCCACCACATCAACAGTTTGTAAAAAAATTTGTAAAATAGTTTGTGACTTTAGCATTTTCCTTATAATCACCTTGAGAAATTGAAAATTGGTTAGTACTCAAACACCATAATAATTTCTCTTTATTATAAAGTTAAGACACCGATTGGTTTGGTACAAGTGAGATTCAAACCCAAGTATCTTATTTGATGACAAAAATCTTCATTAGTTGAACTAATTGATATTAACACTATTAACAGTAAAGAAAATTTAAATTCAATGTTTCTTTTTCACAAACATAAAGTCAAAGGGGTTAATTGTTTAAGTTGAGAATGCAAATATTAAATTTCACCAACATAAAAATGAGGGATTAGATTTATAAAATTGACTTAAAAGAAAGAGTTTGGTTAACGATGCCCTTAAGTCATTTATTAATAGACTATTTTAAGAAAATTTTTACTATTTTCATAAGGAATATAAAAAGTTGTCCAAAAAATTAATTACTTTTTGCTTTTACATAACAATTTTCTAAAAAAAATTTCTTAAATCAATGCTTTTAGTGTACATGTTAACTTCTTTCTAAAGGCAAAAAAATAATGTATTATTTTATCATTTCTTCCTTCTAAATTAGTTTCTAAATTTTGGAATGGATGTTGTAGCAGTTTGTTATGGTATTCTTAGCTCTCTGCCCTTTTTTGGGTCTATTGTAATTCATATATTGGTCAGCAAGGCAATGCAATGCTCCTGAACATATGTTAGCAAAACACTTTTCTTTTTGCAGATGACTTTGTTACTTGGATTGAAGAGGGACTATGTTTTTTAGAACATGTGTTATTTTATGATGTATCTTTTATTCAGTTAATGAATAAAGTTGATGAGCTTCGTATAAAAAATAATAATAATAAAGACAAATTTTTTTTAAAACAAAAAACAAAAAAATTGGAATGGATGCTAAACCCTTTTTATCCATATGTTAGAGAGCCATAGATGCTCTGTACACAAAGTCCTCTTTAATTTAGAAAGTAGAACCATAAAATGCTCCTCCAACTCTCTCTAAAAAAGAATAAAGTGTTTTTTTTTTTTTTTTTTTTTGAAATATTCTGTTTAGGAGATATTTTAAGCTCAAACCACCAAAACGTTGAGTATATAGTTTCTCTTTCCTCTTTTCTCTCTTTCTCTCTCTCTCTTCTCACGGAACAGAGCTAAAAACTCCTCTCTCTCTCTCTCTCTCTAGGCACAAACTATTTTACAATATAGTTTGAAGAGGGACAGTTGGAGATCATGGGTTCTGTTTTGCAACCATCTATGGTTTTTGGGTTTTCTGGGTTTCCTAGGTTGCTACTATGTTATACAACATATACTTCATAAGTATGAGACTCTTATCAGTTACTAAAACTAATATTATCAATTTGTAATTTCTTTGGTGTTCATGACTAAATATGAAACCTTTTCAACTATCACATGGAGCCTACGTACGTGAGGTGCCTAATGCCACTCTAATTTATAACCAATTGAGTTGTACTGTGGAAAAATGTGTTGGACCTTATCTTTTTGTCCCATTGACATCCTTAAAAATTAGAAATTTACTTACAGAAAACCCAAATCTTTGACATTTGATTCTCATTCACTGGGAGAGGATTTTACAGAAACTTATCCGTATGTATGCAGCAAAGTGTGGTTATTGTAGCCATTTGGTGAGTACCAAATGTGATGTCTTTGGCTATGTTTTATTTTCTAGTATTTATAAATTTACCTAAGTTAATTTGCACTGTCTACCAAATAAAACTGAAACAAGGTATCCCTTTTACTGTTTAACTGCTTATTGGTTCCTCTTGAAGGCCCTTATTTTACTGATCAGCAAGGAAAACCAGCTTTTCTATTCACTAGTACTTGTCACTAGTTCCTTGATTTTATGGGAATATATATATATATATATAAAATAAATCTTGTCATTAGTTCTTGATTTTATTGGAAGGACCAGCTTTTCTTTTCTTTTTAGGCTTTTTTCTTATGTCCCATATAGTTTTTTATTTTGAGGAACATGTACCATATAGTTAATCAGATACTTTTGTACCTTTCGAAAAGGGGAGTTGCTTAGGTAATGTTATTTGCACACCCCAATATTCTTGACTTATACCATGTACTTTGCTTCTGAATGTGTTGGTTCATCTCCCAGCAAGAGTGCAAGACATATGGATGCTTATTTTTCCATTTATGAAGATGTTTATCTAGTGAAGTAAGAGCACTCACATCAGCGAGTGCATAATAGAAAAAGTGCAAGAATAGACAGACAAATTTAAACAAACTGATGTGAATGCTCTAAGTACTTTGTTTGCTCACCCAATTGTATTAGATGGTGCCAAGTATGCTAGAGGAAATTTCTATTTCTCCGCTGGTTGTTAATGTATTAAATTAGATTAAGAGGTTTTTTATTTTCTCCACCAGTTGTACACAATGAACATGTCATGCTATTTAATCATTAATTTTTTTTTTATTTTTTTATTTTGGGGATGGTTTTCTTGTTGGTAACTAGTGTATCTACTATTAGGACTAGGGATATGAAAAGTGATATTAAGGTAGAGGGTAGTGGGGAGATAAAAATGTAAGGGATAGAGAAAGGTTATAGAAAGTGTAAATATTAAAAAAAATGAGTAAATATAAAAAAAAATTATAGGAAGATTGGAAAGAAAAATGATAATGATATGGACGCTTATGTGACTTAACTGGAGCGTAGCAACAATAAATGCAACGCTTCAACTTTTAGATATATATATAGATATAGATGATTGCAATTATTTACTCTTAATAAGATGAAAACTTTACAAGTATTCGGCTGTTATCGCATGCCTAGCTCATCCTTTGGAATAAAGACATGATAGAATTGTACACTTCAATGTCATTATCTAAAACAATATGAAACATGCTTAAATTATTGTGGAAGAGCCTCGGTTTCAAGAATATATTGCATCCCTTGTTATGTTAATGATTGTCAAATATGTATATATATACACACACAGATAAGTGTGGGGCATGGGAAATGGGACTAGTAGTGATTGATAAGTATAATTTGATTTTTGAGGTCGGTTTTTAGTTAAAATTCACTCACTGGTCTTCTTCGCTCACTCCACCACATTCCCGAAAAAAGATGATAAGAGTGGAATTTTGAAAGCATAGGTGGTATGTTAAAATGAGTATAGCGATGTGGGCTTAACTTAACGGGTGTGTCTCGCATGTAATAATGATGGATATTTGCCAAACTTTCACAGGGATTAGAAACATACGTATGCAATTTTATCCGAGAAGACAAAAACATTGACCAAATAATTTGAGAACTTAGTATATATCACATTCATTTTACATACCATTTTATTTCTCCCTTTTAAATGGAGATATCAAAAAAAAAAAAATGTAATCATATTACACTCATGCAAATGTGAACATAAGTGCATACTAGCTGGAGTGTAAAAACTGAAAAAAGTGTGTACATCGCGCATGCAAATGTGAATGTAGTATCATGATTTTCAGACCCGGATCATTCAATGAACTGTAAAAAGAAAAGGTTTAAGGGTTTTAAGGTCGGATTGAGGCCAAACAGTGGTCAAATCGTGATGACGTCATAATTAATTTAATAATTAATTAAAATATAAATTAAAATATTAAATTAATAAAAATTGAAAAATTACCTATAATAGTTCCAAATATTTCACTATTTATAAACGTTTTTATTTTATTTTTATGAAACCCAATATAAAAGAGAGGTGCTATGTCTACAACAATTTTACAACAAATCACAGGTGGTTAGTTGTTATTGGTTCAAATTTGAAACTAATACTAAGATTATTTTTTTGTCCCAACAATAACAACTAGTAACAACCTGTCATTTAGGATTTGTTGTAAAAATATTGTAGATATATCATTTCTCAATATAAAAGTTAGTAGACATTTAGCATGAAATTAATTAGAAAAAAAAAAGTTAATAGACATTTCCGGTTTTTCTATATAAAAAAAAAAAAAAAATTACTAAACTTGAACAGTGACGGCAGTGGTTATTGGTTTATCTCCCACTCAACTTTTGTCTTTTGTTGAGAGACCAAGGCTCTGGTACTTTACCCGTTCCTCCGTGAAATTTTAAAAATAAAATATAAACTAAGGAAAATGCTAATGATTACTTTAGGACATTAGTTAAGAATCCAGTTAAAAAAAGTTTTGACATCACTTTTATGGAAAATGAAAAAAGCTGTCAAAATATTAATTTTTTTTTTTTTTCTTATAAAAATTTTATTTAACTGGATTCTTAACCAGTGCCCTAAGAACACTCATTAGCATGACCTATAAACTAAAGCTAAAAGCCTAAAAAATTGAGAAAGGAAAACATTCTTTTGTCCTCCGGATTAAAATCGAATCCCAAGAATAAAAGACTGGTTGACAATCAGGTTGAGTATATGAGAAGGCAAAAACAAGAAATAACAAGAGAAGAGAGGAAGATAGAGAAGGCAAAAACGCAGAAATAACCAGAGAAAAGAGAAAATGAAAATACTGAGACAGAGAAAGAACAAGAGAGAGCAATATAGAGAAGAAGAATGAGAAGAAACTATGATGTAATCTCAAGTCTCAACGTCTAACAGCATGTTTGAAGTTACAATAATGGAGGTCTACTTCTGTAAGCCTGTAGAAGGTAGATAATGTTTTTTTTTTTTTTTTCTCAAGCTTGGACTGGAACCGTGAGAACCGTAGGAGGAGATCAGATTGGAATATAAGGCATAGTATCAATTCAGTAGGGACTAGTCGACTAGGGATTGTTTGCTCAATTACTTGAGTTGAATATGATTTGTGTTGAAGTGGGGGGGATGGATGCTGTGTTTTTTTTTTTTTTTAATTAATAATCTGTGTCTGTTTTTTTTACGTGACTTTTGGAAATACATCTGATTTTGGTTGTGTGATTCATCTTCTTTCTCAGCGATTGTTGTGGGGGAAGTTTTGAGTAGATTGATACAAATGAATTTTGTTCTTACTAATTAGAATTGCTTATTTTGTTGTGTGGTATTTGACCAAACATGTACTGTTTAATAAACAAACTGTTAAGCTACTGTTTAATAAACAACGAAGTGTGTGTGTGTGGGTTTTTTTTTTTTTTTTTTTTTTGGTGTTTTTTGTGTTTTTTGTTATTGGATAGTAATGGATTTGCAGATGACACGAGGCACGTTTTGCAGACCATGAGAAGGAGATGGGGCAAAATCATCTTCAGGAATAAAAAATTGCAATGGCAAAAATGAAAATGAAAACGGAACTGGAAAAGGCAAAATAAAAAAGGATAATAAAATGAAAAAGAAAATGGAACTGGAAATGGCAAAATAAAATTAAAAAGTTAAGATTGGAACATGTATGACTGTTGTAAAATATGATTGTCATAAAATATGACAGTTTGAAAAATGTGACTAAAAAAAATGATTGTTAGGAAATATAACTGTCGAAAAAATTTGAAAATACTATTGTTGGGAGATTTGGAAAATGGGTAATTCTACCGGACTCCCAAAAAAAGGGGGTTACAGTACCACTAATAGATAATCTGATATATCAGGTTATATTTTTCTCACATTTGACGGTTGCATCCTCATATTGTATGGTTTTAACATCACATATGATAGTTCTTTTGTCACATTTGGTAGTTTTCTTATTTTTTTTCTCACATTTGACGGTTTCATCCTCACATTGTGCAGTTCTAACATCACATGTGACAGTTCTCTTGTTACATTTGGTGGTTCCTTTACTTTTTTCTCACATTTGATGATTTCATCTTCACATTGGGCAGTTCTAACATCACATGTGACAGTTCTTTTGTCACATTCGATGGTTTTCTTATTTTTTTTTTCCTCATATTTGATGGTTCTATTCTTACATTGTGCAGTTCCAACATTACATGTAACAGTTCTTTTGTCACATTTGCTGGTTCTTTTATTTTTTTTTTTCTCACATTTGACGGTTTCATCTTTACATTATGCAGTTCTAACATTACATGTGACTGTTCTTTTGTCACATTTAGTAGTTTTTTTTTTTTTTCTTACATTTGACAATTTCATTCTCACATTGTGCAATTCCGACATCATATGTAATAGTTCTTTTATCACATTTGGTGATTACCTTTTTTTTTTTCTCACATTTGACAGTTTCATCCTTACATTGTACAGTTCTAACATCATTTGTAACAATTCTTTTGTCACATTCGATGGTTCCCTTACTTTTTTTTTCTCACATTTAATGGTTCCATCCTCACATGATGCAGCTCCAACATCACATGTGACGGTTCTTTGGTCACATTTGGTGGTTTCCTTATTTTTTTCTCATATTTGACTGTTCCATTCTCACATCGTGTAGTTTCAACATCACATATGACTGTTCTTTTGTCACATTTGGTGGTGCTCTTATTTGTTTCTCATATTTGACGATTTCATCCTCACATTGTGCAGTTCTAGCATCACATGTGACTGTTCTTTTATTACATTTGGTGATTCCCTTATTTTTCTCTCTTAAATTTGACAGTTCCATCCTTACATTGTGCAGTTCCAACATCACATGTGACCGTTCTTTTGTCATATTTGGTAGTTCCCTTGTTTTTTCTCACATTTGATGGTTTCATCCTTACATTGTGCAGTCTCAACATCACATTTGACGATACTTTTGTCACATTTGGTGGTTCCTTTTTTTTTCCTCACAATTGACGGTTCTATCCTCACATTGTGCATTTGTGCAATACCAATATTACATGTGACTGTACTTTTGTCACATTCGGTGGTTCATTTATTTTTTTTCTCACATTTGACGGTTTCATCCTCATATTGTGCAATTCCAATATCACATGTGACTGTTCTTTTGTCACATTTTATGGTTCCTTTATTTTTTTCTCATGTTTGATGGTTTCATTGTCACATTTGGCAATACCAACATTACATTTGATAGTACTTTTGTCACATTTAGCGGTTTCCTTTTTTTTTTTTTTTTTTCTTCTCATATTTGATAGTTCTATCGTCACATTGGATAGTACCAATATCACATATGACTGTACTTTTACACTTGGGCCCACCACTGAAGTCACTTTTTTACTTACTTATTTCTTTATATATATGTTTATAGCAAAAAAAAATTGATGAAGATGGCAATCCTACAATAGAATGGTTTAAAAATACATATAGGGATGATGACAAGTATATGTCAAAATTGATGTTTTGTGAACATGTAATTTTACTCAACGCACTTGTGTATTTTACATTAACACATGCTAATACATTGTTTATTTGTGTTTGTAGATTTATATCCTTATGAATGACAATAATAGTCACTGGTACTTATTTGTCGTTGACTTTAATTCAAAAAGATGTATACATATATTGGACTCTTTGCCAAGCACAAATGGGCAAGACATGCAAACAAAAAACATGCAAACAATGGTATTGTTTCTTTCTCTTTGTACTCAATAATAATTTTGATATGTGATTTTGTTAAGTTTTGTACTAAACAATTGCTTTGAATTTTACCTTGCGATAGATAACAGGCCTTGATAAGTTATTGAGTTATTTAGAGAAAGACAACTATACTGATAGTATTACCAAATTTCCTTTGAAATCACCCACCTTGAATCCTATAAAAAATAATGGGTATGTAATAAATTGTAGATTTGCACATATGGATAACTATTGTGTGAATCTTTAAAATTTTTAAATTTTAACTGTTTTCATATTTCAGGTATGAGTGTTGCATCACTTGCATGTATATTATTAAACACATGCATACAAAAATTATCAAAGAGAATCTAACCTTTTTGATAATATATTTATTGGAAGTAAATTTTATAGTTTTCACATAATTTGTTTAGACTGCTTCTTTTATCAACAATGTCTAATTTTTGTAAGAGAACTGGTTAGTACGTTTGCGATACAAGTTAGTATCAAATCTAGTGCTTTCAAAAGAAAATGAACGTTCCAAAATTATAGAAAATGCTAGAAAAATTCTACTACATGATTATTTTTGAACGTCACTCAAATGACAGTGATTTGTATAAAATAATGATTGAGAGATTATTTATGATTTAGTGAATTGTTTATTTTTAATGAATGGGAGATTCAATGTTTATCTTTAGCGATTTAGTGAATTGTCTTTTTTTTTTTTTTTTTGAAAGGGAGATTGATTTTTTATCATTCAAAAATAGAGCAATTGTAATATGAGAAATTATTATATGAGAAGCATTAAATTTTTTTATATGTAAAGAAACAGTAAGGAATTCATGATTAAAATTTCTTCAATAATTAAGCACAAGTTACTTTCTCAAAGTTCATTGCCAAAACACAGATAAGTTGGTATTTTCTGGCATTCAACTTAAGCCTTAATTTTAAATAAGTCAAGCTTGAGCCTTAGTTTTAGGCTCGTTAAATAAACAAGTCGAGCCCAAGCAACAAAATTTGACATGCATGAACATGCAAGGTTTCAGGGAAATATTTGTCAGTGAGTGATAGTGAGAAGCTAGTAAGGGAAAGCTTGCATCTACATCAATGTGCCCAACTGTTTTTAGGTTTGTCTCAAGCTAGAGCCAAGCTAGAGCATTTGATTTTTATTGACAAGCCAAGATCAAACATGCACTACTCAACAAAACTTGGCTCGTTTACAACCCTATGTCTCAAATGTGGAATCCGTATGTCCATAATTTCAGACGCATTATTATATTTTTTAAAGCATGTCCACATTGATTTAATACATAAAATAGATGATGTGTGCAAACTATATACAATATATAACAAGTGTGCAATAAGGAAGAAAGACCCTATGGCATGACTTTAAATTTTAAATAACTTGGTACTAGATACATTCTAACCATTTCAAATGTAGCTATCCCTCCATTATGGAGTCAATATTCAGCCTTCTTGTACCAATATACTTGGCAAATTAACTAATTCAGAACGTCAGCCTCATTTGTAAATCTTTCTAATGTCTCTCTATAATATCTTCATAAGAAACTCTTCATATTAACTTGTTTGAATGCAATATCAGGTTCTGAATTCTACACTGTATATACTATGATCACTGGAGGCATATGACATATCTTGTAGTTCTAGACTAAATTTTACATCAAAGGAAAACACCTGTCAATGATTGATATCACATGTTCATTATGTAACAGTATAAATGCCTGAATAAAATATAAGGCTATTGAAGTTTTAAAACCCACTACATCCACATCATAAGCTCAATGTACCTCACCTAATTAATCAAGAGTATAACTGTACAAAATGTCCTTTGTAAATTGAATTGTTTTATAATTGTTACCCTTTATGGGAACTAAAAATAGAATCAAAGTATCCATTTCTTTTGCAAACAGTGTTTACAAAACTTTCTTAGCCAAAATAAAAAAAGATACAATATATTAAGATCCTCATAGCCAAATCCTGATCTAGCATTATTGAACTCAAGCCACATTTTGGACTTGCAAAAATTCATCAAGAAGTACTGAGCAATCCTAGCCAGTGTAAGCAAAGTAGTTACCAAATAGACAGTTTTTGTAGCCATTGCCATTACATAGAGCAAAAACCCAGATGGAATCAAGCACATAATTCCCAGCCAAGGTAACCCCCTGGGAACTACAAAAGGGCCTCTTCACTATGGGTAACTTCCTCCTCAACCAAAGAAAAGATGCAAATTCCAATAGCATCCCTAAACTATACAAGAAATTCACTGAAGATATTATGTCTACAAAACTCATGTAAGCAACTGCAAGTGTAATTAATGTTGAGAGCAAAATTCCCACCCAAGGTGTATTAAACCAAGTGGATCTTACCCCAAAAATTTGTGGTAAAAATCCTAAATTTGACATTCCTAGATGTTGGTATGCACAACTGCTCAATTAGGCTTCATATAGTCCAATAACTGATAAAACTAAACCAATTTCATTCCAAACTTTCAACCACTTCCCAGCAATGATTTCAGCAACTCCCCCATCAACCCAATCTTCTTGATCTAGAGGTATAGGCCCAATTGCAGCCAGGAAAGGAATCAAGTAAGCCAAACAAGTAAGCAACCCAGCAGAAAACAATGCTTTTGGGAATGTTTTCTGGGGTTGTTCCACTTCACCAGCTAAAGTACTAGCATTGTCCCAAAAATTAGAGAATGCTTTTACAATCATTCACGACTTCTTCAATGTTCTCATTTGTTGACAGAAGAATGCATTTTTTCAAGCTGCCTTATCTTGCCACGTAACACTTCGTTGGTAGAATTTGCAACCTACACAAACAACATTGCTCTCTACATATGAGTAATCCTCTCAAGTAATAAAAGGGTTGTAAAACAAAAAACACAAATATGCAATTCCAAACTTTTTGCTTTTGGTGGGAAATTGAACCTGTAGCCTCTTCTACAAATGTAAAACAAATAAAATTTCCTTTGGATGCGTAAATGGTAGGCATTGATCCAAGTTGAAAATTTTGTACAAGGAAATTTAATATCATCCGAACAATAAGCTTTTTGATAACATAATAGAAAGGGCTACCACCTTTCGAAAACAAGAAAGAAAAAAAGAAGAAGATATCCAGTAAGGTTTATAATCCAATAGTATCACTATATATAGTTCAGAAAATTCAGAAACACAAAATCCTAGCTATGAACAAGGAGAACAATCAAGCTCATCAACCAAAAAGACAAAGAAAAAGAGCCTCAACAGTTGAATAGTAGATTTGATACATCTCAATAAGGATCTAGTAACATTTAAAAATAAAATAAGTGTTACTAATTTCAGTCAAAGTTTATCAAATTGTATATTTGTATTTGTATCCAACTTATAAAGGAAAAATTCTTGATTTCATATTCAGATTCCCCTTTTATATTTGGATACATTAGTTGTAATGTTAGGAATCAGAGGTAACCATTGTCAAGAACTAAAACTAAAATCAAAATCTCTATAAGTTTCACATTATACATTTGCTAAAGGATATTTTAGTGGGAAAATTTCGCATGGGTTACAATTGGGGGGGAAACCGAAAAAAATGGTTAAATTTTCAATTCGAATATGCCGAATAGGAAATTTCAGTTCAAATTTCACAATTTTCCCAATGTTAGTGCTCCAAAATTCCTAGATGAAAGAAAAACTCTCAAATAGGCCCAACATAAATAATCGAGAAAAAAAAATATGGTTAAACCCACCATTCAAAAGCACAAACCTATAGGATAAAATTCAGGAAAAATGATGAATAATGGTTACCTGAGAGTTGGGGGCAGATGTGCAGATCGGCGAAGAGGAGCAGAGTTTTTTTTTTTATAGGAAAAGAGGAGCAAAGTTGAAAGAACGAGAGAGAAACAAAGATATATATAAATATATATATATATATATATATATATATATATATTTACTTATACCCTAACCTATTCTACCGGTAAATGGTAACCCACTTAAATTATTTAAATGGTCAAGATTAAAAGTGATGGAAATTTAGACCCCTTAAACAACCAGATTGCGTAGCCTAGTTAATTAGCCAAGTTGTTACTTAGTCAAATTAAGCAATTCTAGGTTAAAACAATCCAAACAATCATATCAAGAATATAAAGCAGTGGAAAATAAATAACACAAGATATGATTACCCAGGAAACCACACGGTAAAAACCTGGGGAGGATTTGACCCACCGATCCTCAAGGCAAAACAGAATTCACTATGAAAGAATTGAAGTTCTTACAAAAGGACTACAAGCTCCCCGCTCGACTTCCTAATGCTACCCACCAGTAGAACTTACTGACACGACCACGTGCAAGCTCCGAATCCACGGACTCCTTCTTTCTTGAATTCCTCAATCAACTACAAGCTCCCAGCTTGCTTTTCTTTTAAGTTCCAATGGTTGCAACTGTAATGATCTTCAAGATGTTGAAATCATCTCTACCTTGAAAACCCTAAGTTTTGTGTAAAGGAAGGCTCCTCAAAGATCTCACACGAGATTCACACAAAACAGCAATGTATGAGCAACAAAGCAATATGGACAACCTTCAAAAACGTGGCTAGGGTTTAGTTTATATACCTAGGGTAAAAACATAAAACCCTAAACGTTTAATGAAGTAGGGCTGAGTTGGAAATTCTGCAGAATAATCAACCTGTGCGATTTTCGATCGATCGAGTCTATTCTTCGATCGATCGAGCCAGGCCGAAAGTCCCAAGTACTTCTGCAGCCACTCGATTCCAACTTTACAATAATAAACCAACTTTGAGCAAGCCTAAACAAGACTAAATACATTGTTTTGATCATGGTTTGCCAACATTACAAATTAGAGTTCTAAATACATAAAATCCTAAGACCTTAAAACCTAACAAAAAGCATTAAAATGAATGATTAAGATTTAGGTGGGTACCGTACCCCAAAATAAATGGAGGGAACCGTAGAATGACTTATGAAGAAATAATGGGTCCGTTTGATAGAACTTATTTTGCTGAAACTAAAAACTGAAAACTGAGAATACTGTAGCAAAATAATTTTTATATGTGTGAATAGTGTCGTAGGACCCATTTTTAATGAAAAAATTGTTAAAAGGTGAAATTTGTGGGTCCCGTGAACAGTACACGGGTCCCACTAATGTGCTTAGAAAGGCTGAAAAGTCAAAATTTTCAGCTACTGTTCATGCACAGTGCATGAACAGTAGCCTTTGTCTCCTGTGGCAGTTATTCTTCTCTTCCTTGTAGTATATGGTTTCCCTTATCTGTGAGAAGGATGGTGGGTTCTCAAGTATAATTTTCTGCTTGGAGATTTGTTTTTGCTTCTTAGTGTGTCATTTTCTACTTTGCTTTCTTTCTTTTTACTTCAAGCCGTGTCTGTTACTACCTTTTTCTTTATTTTCATATTGTGTCAGTTTATACTTTGCTTTCTTTGTCTTATTTCAAGCCGTGTCTCTTATATATCTGTCTCTTTGTCAACCTCACTTGCCTTAATGGAGGATTTATCCTCCCGCTGGAAGAAGTTATCTCTTTCAGAATCTGAAGAAAACCGGGTTGCATTGAGAATTGATAGGAGTAAGAGAGATTTTATACTGGCAGGGAAATTTTTCACCCGTAGATCATTAAATATAGAGGCTGTTGCAAAAACATTCAGACCTTTATGGCGCACAAAAGGAGGATTCAATGTTACTGTGGGTGGTGAAAACATTCTATTGTTTGCTTTTGAATTGGAAGTTGATGCGGAAAGAGTTATTTAAGGTGAACCGTGGGCTGTTGACAGGCATCTTGTTGTCTTTGAAAAATTTGACGGTTATGCTCCTATTCACACATTGGGTTTTAAATCAACAACCTTTTGGGTGCAAATTCATAATCTGCCTTTTCCCCTCCAAACTGTTGAAACGGCTTTTAGTATTGGAGAGACTATTGGACCTGTGATCAAACCAAAAGATTTGGGTGAAATGTTGGGGCCAAATTTCATGAGAGTGAGAGTGGTTGTTGATGTCTCAAAACCTTTATGTAGGGGAAGGAAGATCTATTGGGATAAGGATGAAGGGTGGGCTGCTTTTATGTATGAGAGATTGTCGAATATTTGTTACTAGTGTGGGTTTGTGTCTCATGATGATAAAAACTGTTCTCTTTGGCTGCAAAGTAAGGGTACTCCGACTAGAGTAGAACAGTAATTTGGTCCGTGGATTAGGGCTCCTCTTTACAATTCGGCAAAAAAGTCTTTTGTTGCAGTTAAAGGATATGAACATGTGAATAGTGGTGCTACAGATGGTTTTGCTGGTGTAATGAACGCTTCAGATGTTAGTGTTTCAGGACTGAATGAAGGCCTTGAAAACACAATCACCTCTTTTGATTCACAGGCTACAAATGAGAATAGCTTGGTGCCTCGTTGTGTGGAGGGGTTTACGGATGATGATGAACACGTTTCCTCCTCATTGAAGCTATTTGGATCACTGCACATGGGGAAGGAAGATGCAAGGGTGGTTCCGAAGTTTGAGGAACAGTTACAACTATTAGATCGTGAGATTGACTCCTCTCCAAACCTCTCAAAATTGGAAACCGATAACCCTGATGTCGTTTCAGTCGATGTCCCTATTTTTTCTCATGCCAAGTCACGCATTAATGTGTCAACTGAAAATCAAGAATTAAATAAGGTGGATGCCAAATACGATGTGGATGCTGCTCCTAATTTTCCTCATGCTAAGCCTTACATTAACGTGTCAACAATAGGTCAAGGTTTAAATAAGGAGGTAATCAGTAATGATGGGGACTCTTTGGAGGCAATCCGGATTGAGGAATTTAAGGTTGGCCAAACTTCTACTCCTAAAGAAAAAAAGACCTCACGTGGAAGACCTAGGAAATTCACACAGGGGGAATTGTTGACTACTGAGATTACAAATCAGGTATATTTGGAAAACTCTTCATAGATAGCCCATGCTCCAAAAAAAACATGGAAACGTATTTCTGTTAAAAAAGAAACTTCTACAGACAAGTCAGTAGTAGGTCTTGACATTGGTGAAAAGAGAAAAAGTGTTGATTTAGATGGAAAGGAAGATCATTCTATTGAAGGGGAAAAGAGGAAAAAGATTGAGGTATGTCCTACTACTCCAACGGTGAAGGTTGCTCAGCAACCCCGCCGAGCACAATGAGTCTTTTAAGCTGGAACTGTCGGGGGCTTGGGAACTTCCGAACAGTTAATGCCTTGGCAAAGTTAGTGAATATAGAAGAGCCCATTATTGTCTTTCTTATGGAGACAAAGCTGAAAAAAGATTGGCTGGATTTGATTAAGGAGAAATGAAAAATGAAAAATTGTTTTGTTGTACCTAGTATTGGAAGTAGTGGTGGTCTTATATTGTTGTGGAAAGAAGAGTTGAAGGTAGATATTAAGACTTTTTCTCAAAATCATATTGATGAGTGGGTGAATGGTGGGGAAGTTGGATGGTGGCATTTTACAGGTTTCTATGGTCATCCGGATACGGCTAAAAGGCATGAATCTTGGGCAAAATTGAAGCATTTAAAAAGATCGTCTTCTTTACCATGGCTAGTCATTGGTGATTTTAATGAGATTATGGGTCTTTTGAAGAAGGAAGGTGGAAGTATTCGTCCAAGAAAACAAATGGCAGACTTTGTATCTAGTATTGAACATTGTGGATTATGTGATTTGGGTTTCATTGGATCTAAATTCACTTGGCTATATCAAACAACTAGTGGGGTTCAAATACGAAGATTGGATAGGGCTTTGGCTACATTGGAGTGGAGGTCTCTTTATCCAACAACTAAGCTTCACTATTTATCCTCTTCGGTTTCGGATCATTCTCCACTATTACTTCATTTGTTTCAGCAATGGAAGAAAAGGAGACACAATTTTTTTTTTTAGGTTTGAGTCAATGTGGTTGAAAGACTTGAGATGTGAAAAGGTTGTAAAGGATGCATGGGAAAATGGTCAATTGATAGAATCGGATTGGGTTCTTCACAATTGTTTGGAAAGGTGCAAAGTTGACTTGTCTTCTTGGAATGCTACGGAATTTGGTCATGTGGGAAGAATTATTAGAGAGCTTCAAACTAAATTAGAATGGTTAGAGATGCAGCCCACATCCACGGAAGTAGTGGAAGCATTGAGACATACTCGAATTGAACTGAATTGTTGGTTGGATAGAGAGGATGACATGTGGAGACAACGATCAATGATTGATTGGTTCCAAAATGGTGATAGGAATACAGCTTTCTTTCATGCCAAGGCTTCGGCTAGACATAGAAAGAATTTAATGGAGGGTTTGCTAGATAATGATGGGGTATGATAGATTGAAGAGGATAAAATGGAGGAGATAGCAATTGGGTACTTTAGGGATCTTTTCTCTACTAGTAATCCGGTGGATTTTTCAGATTTTCTCGTAGCTGTACAACCTAAGGTGACTCACGCAATGAATGAAAGGCTGGTTCGGCTTTTTGTGGAGAGTGAAGTGAATGTAGCTTTGAAGCAAATGTATCCACTTAAGGCACCAGGTCCTGATGGGATGCCTCCTCTATTTTTTCAACTCTTTTGGAGCACTTGTGGCACGGTGGTCACCAAAACGTTACTTGATTTTCTGAACTTTGGTATTTCTCCACCTAATTTTAATGAAACCCACATTACACTTGTCCCAAAAATTAAAGAGCCAAAGAAGATAACGGATTATAGGCCTATTAGCTTATGCAATGTTGTTTATAAAATTGCTTCTAAAGCTATTGCAAATAGGTTGAAAAAGTTTTTACCTTCAATTATTAGTGATACACAAAGTGCTTTTGTCCATGGGAGATTACTGATAATGTGTTGGTGGCGTTTGAAACTATGCATCATATTAGCCAAAAAAAAGGGGGCAAGGTTGGGAAAATGGCTCTTAAATTAGACATGAGTAAGGCTTATGATAGGGTAGAGTGGGTTTGGCTTGAAAAGGTTATGGAGAAATTGGGTTTTGCTAACCGGATTAGGGATTTGATCATGAGATGTGTTTCTACGGTTACCTATTCAATTAAAATTAATGGGACTCCGAGAGGACATATTACTCCATCTAGGGGAATCCGTTAAGGAGACCCTTTGTCACCTTACCTCTTCCTTTTATGTGCAGAAGGTTTGTCTGCTTTGATTCAATTATCAGTGAATAGGGGTCAAATGGAGGGTGTTAAAATTTGTAGGGGTGGTCCTAGATTGTCTCATTTGTTTTTTGCAGATGATAGCTTGATTTTTTGCAAGGCAACGTTAAAGGAGTGTGATGAACTACAACAATTGCTTGCTTTGTATGAGAAAGCTTCCGGTCAAAGTTTAAACCGTGCAAAAACATCTTTGTTCTTTAGGAGTACCACTTCAAGGGATGTTTAAAAGGAGATAAAAAATCAGTTTGGTGCCCAAATAATTAAACAACATGAGAAGTATCTTGGCTTACCTTCTTTGGTGGGGAAAAATAAAAGACTTACTTTCAATGCCATCAAGGAGAAATTGGGGAAAGTGTTGGCGGCTTGGAAAGAAAAATTGTTGTCCAAGACAAGAAAAGAAGTTTTGATCAAAGCTGTGGCTCAAGCAATTCCGACTTATACTATGAGTTGTTTTAAACTTCCGGATTCGCTTTGTGAGGAAATGATGAGGATGATTAGGAATTTTTGGTGGGGCCAAAAAAAGGAGGAAAGGAAGATCACATGGCTTAGTTGGCCAAAAAATGTGTGAGCCTAAATGTAATGGAGGATTGGGTTTTAAGAATTTAAAGTTGTTTAATATGGCTTTGCTCGTAAAGCAAGGTTGGCATCTTCAAATGGGGGGTGAGTCTCTTGTTTATAGGGTACTCAAAGCTAAATATTTTCCAACAACTGATTTTATTCATGCTTCGATTGGACACAACCCTTCTTATACATGGAGGAGTTTAATTTTTGCCCAAAGCTTAGTCATTGAAGGCATGCGATGGAGAGTTGGTAATGGAGAAAATATCAAGATTTGGCAAGATAAGTGGCTGCTAGGGGTATCGTCTCATAAAGTACTTTCTCTAAGGTTGTTTTTGAGTGCTGATACGAATGTTGCTGACTTGATTGACTCACAAACAACAAGGTGGAAAACTGAAGTGCTTGACAACCTCTTTATCCCTTATGAAGCTGACTTGATCAAGAGTATTCCTTTGAGTGTTACTCTACCAGCGGATAAACAGGTTTGGGCTTAAACTTCTACTGGAAATTTCACTGTTAGGAGTGCTTATAAATTAGCTGTTAAATTTTTTACAACTACAAACTATGGAACTACTTCTGATGGTTGTTTATTGAGAAAGTTTTGGAAGAAAATTTGGTCTTTGCCCATTCCCCGTAAGGTGCGACACTTTTGTTGGCATGCTTGTCGTGACACTTTACCGACCAAAGTCAAGTTAAGTAGGCGTAATGTGATTACTGAAGATATGTGTGTTTGCTGTCATAAAGAAGCTGAGACGAATGGACACATTTTTTGGGGCTGTCCGAAAGCACAAGAAACTTGGGCTGCTTCAAAATTACAACTACTGCATTTGGATGTTCATCTTGGCTCTTTTATGGATTTGTTATGGCTTGTTATGATGACAAATGAGTCAGGTGAGGAAAAATGTCCACAGGTGGTCACAACGGCTTGGGCACTTTGGAGTAACAGAAGTGAAATCCTTTATGGTGGAGAAGCCAAAACAGGTCTGGCCATGACTCTTTGGACAACACATTACCTTCAGGAGTACTGGTCTGCTACGGATTCATGCTTTCAAGCTACATCAGATCCGGTTCAGCACATACCTGATGCACAACAACAGCCTCTGCTCTTGGCCTGGTTGTGATAAAAGATGTTGAAGGCAAATTGAAGGCAGCTTTATGCAGAAAAATTAAAGCTCTATTGGGGTCAGTCGAAGTTGAAGCTGAGGCCTATGAGGCTGGTCTGTTGCTGGCAAGGCATTTGGGGCTGCGAGATGTTGTGTTGGAAGGTGATTCCTTGATAATCTCCAATGCTCTCAAGCGACTTACACTACCACCCTCTTCTATAGATGCTATTATGGAAGGCATTCATGAGTTAGGTGCTAAAATTGGTGTTGTTCATTTCTCTCATGTATGCAGGATTGGCAATAAGCCAGCTCATATTCTAGCAAGACAAGCTCAAAACCTTGTCAATGATGTAATTTGGATTGAAGAGATTCCTTGCTGTATTCAGCAAGCTCTTATCCAAGATGTATCTGTACTGTGATGTTGTTATAATAATAGTTTCAGTGTGTTTCCTATAAAAAAAGAAAAAGAAATAATATTTAAATAAAATAAAGAAATAATAAAGAGCTTGTTGGAAAATGTTTTTAAAAAAGTAAGTAGGAAAAAAAAATTATACTTTCCAAATTGGGTAAAAATATGTCTATTTTACTAGAAATGCTTTAAAAATAAACCTTCAACAGTTTAGCTATCAAATATTCTTTGTTCTTATTTTCTACCGTATCTCAGCATACCAAGAAGGACAATTATGTTTCCATTAGGGGTGTGCTCGGTTCGGTTTTGGTCAATTTGTATGGGTATGGCCAACCGAAACCGAATATTTCGGTTTGTGAAATTCTCAACTGAAACCGACCGAAATGGCTGGAAATCAATCGGTTTCGGTGTATATTGGTTTCAGCCAATTTCGGTCGGCTTTCGGTTTTACAAAGAGAGGGTTATTGAGATTTTCAAAACCCTAAATTTAATCACATATAAAAAACAAAGTAATAGAACAACAGAGAGAGAGGTTGAACAAATCAGAACGACAGAGAAAGAAAAACTTCCAACAATATTTGTTCAACAATTTACAGTATTACACTCAGATTCCAACAAAAAATTAAAAATATTTTGAATTAGCAAAAGGGTCCAGACAAAACTTTACCGTTGCTACACCATAGCAGGAGCCTACCACCATGTCTTTGTAGTGATATTTCAATCTGAATTGAAGAAAGAACAGAGATATATGACTCAGAGAGAAGAGAAAGGCATGGCCATTATCCATGGGACTCAGAGAATGAAAAGAAAAGAAAAGAATGAGGCGGTTGAATTGAGAACGACAAAGACGAGAGAGAAAATTGGGGAAGGACCGAAGGGTAGAGAGAAAAAATTGAAGCGAGAAGGGTAGAGAGAGACAGAGAAAAAATTGAGAGAAAAAAATGGGGAAGGGGGCGGCTGAAGAAAAGAAAAGGGAAGCTGAAGAAAAGAATAAAAAGGGGTATTTCAGTATTTATGCTACTACTAGGGTTTTAAAAAATTAAATAGCAAAAAATACCCCCACGTCCCACGCGAAGGCTTGAACCTGGGATCAGCTAATCAAAGCACAAGGAGCGCACCACTAAGCCACTGATCAGTTATACTTCAAATTTACATAAATATATATATATATATATATATATATTCGGTCAGTTCAATTGGTTTTGGGTTGAAAAAATCCAGAACCAAAACCGAAATCGAAAATTTCGGTTTTTAAAAAATGAAACTGAAACCGAACCGCACCAAAATCAAACCGAAATTTTGGACACTGTTCGGTCGGTTTCAGCCAATTCTTTCGATTTCTCGGTTTTTTGCACACTCCTAATTTCCATAAAAAAAGAAAAAAGAAAAAAGAAGGACAATTACGTTATGAGATTGTCCCTTTCGTAACATGTGTGGGTTTCACATGTTTGTGTAAGACTAATCTCAGAGAGCCAAGTTCATGTGTTTTTGTCCAATAAATTCACCACTATTCCTCTATTTTATTTAAAGAATAAATAAATAATTAAAACGGAGAAAGAATAAAAAGTTTAATGAAAACAAAGCAGTGATCTTCAATAATATATATATATATATATATATATATATTTTTTTTAAAGTTGGTTTACAATTTGGGTGAAACTTGGGCAACAAAATGGAAAATGCTCTTAAAGGACGTATATTCTCCCCTAACAGTGGTGGTTTTTTTTTTTTAGCTCAATTATATATTTTGGAACCAGGTTGAAATTCTATGTGTGTGTATATATATATATAAATAAAAATAAAAACAATAAAAAAACTTTCACTTTCTCACAGTTTCTCTCCCAAAAACAAAAACCCAAAAACTCTTCTCTCTAAGATCTCTCAAAAACAAAATCGCCGATTAAACTCTC
This sequence comes from Quercus aquifolioides, assembly GCA_019022515.1. Taxonomy (NCBI): domain Eukaryota; kingdom Viridiplantae; phylum Streptophyta; class Magnoliopsida; order Fagales; family Fagaceae; genus Quercus; species Quercus aquifolioides. The sequence goes on along the minus strand of CM032336.1, from coordinate 7,022,947 downwards.
TTTCTTCCATCTCCTTCTTCTTCTTCACGCAGTCCCATCACAATTTTCTTTGTTGATTTTCCTAATTCCCCATCCCTCTTCGGTTCATCCTCTCAACCTTCGATCTCTCTGACTCTGACCCCTGCTTTCACACCCAACACACAACAGTGGCGTGAACACTCTTCTCATCTACGTAAGTAGCTCAGTTTTTCTTTTTTCTTTTTTTTTTTTTTTTTTGGGGGGCTATTTTTTTAATTGCTTTTTGAGAGATTGTTCAAAATGTGATATGTGGGTTTTGTTCTGTGTAAGCGTTTTGTTTGTTTCTTGGGAAAGTTTTATTCAGTTTTAGTAAATTTGATGTTTCTAATGTTCTTTCAAGATCAGGTTTTTATTATTGCAAGGGCCAGTTTCGAGTGTATGATTTTTTGAAATTGTGTTCTACCCCATGCATGACAGGAAATTTGATGGGTTTCTAAAGCTTTGATCTCAGAAATATGAATAAGACACATTTAAATTTGCTTGGATCAATCCTATACGTTTATGCTCAATGAGTTCAAAGAACTGATATATAGTTGCATACATTCCTTTCACAACCAAATATTCAATTCTTATATTATTAGTACTTATCAAAGTGCACTTTTATAGCAATGGATTTAACTATATATGAATTGTATTCACATAGCCTAAGTTTTTCATTATCATTTTCAAGTCGTACCTTCAAGTAAACTAAATAATTTGTGGGTTTCAAGTTGGCTCAGTCTTTAATAGTTGAATAAGAGATCTGGAGTTCAATTCCCGCCTACGTCAAAAACCGATTGGTGTCTTAGTCTGATGATAAAGAGCTATCATTAGGAGCAGACGCTGTAATTTAAAACTCTTTTAAAAAAAAAAAAAAGTAAACTAAATAATCTCAATATTTATTTAACATAAAAAGAAGTATTTCCGAAATGTGAGGAGAGCATGTATTATACAGCACCAGCAACAATTTTGCAGGGGTATTGATGATAGTAAGGAATATCTTGAGTTTTCATTCATTTTTGCATAGTAACCTAAGGTATTTCAAGGGAAAAAGAAAAAAAAAAGGGGGAATGAGCATCAATGTTGAAGCTGTGGCTTTCTGCAGAATTTTTTTGTTTTGTTTGTTTGATTGTTAAATCCATAGTTATTGCTGCTTCTCAACTAAATAAAGTGTTTTGTAGCTCTGTTTTATTGTAGGAATTAAAATTATATATAGAATATATTTTTTTTTAGCAGCTAAACATTGGCATGACAACAATCTAAATTCTGATTGGCATGTATAAGGCTTGCTTTTTTGTTCTTCAAAAAGAAGTTTATGACTGCATGTGTAGTTCTTTTCCAGTTGTAGTTACTTTTTATTCAATATGTTCTCTTCTATTAATGTTTACTGAATGTTTGTTGAAAATTGGATTCTTATTGTTTTTAATTGTTTTGCCAATGGTGTAATTTTTTTTCATAAATATTGTAGCAAAAAAAAAATATATTGTTTGCATAAGCATAACTACGTGTTTTCAGATATAAGAGTCGTGGATACTGGATCTGGATCCCTCCAAAAAATGAAAGGCAAGGCCCGAAAGCCGACCGGACTGGTGGTATCCACCACAGAACTCATCCGATCATTCCTCTCTACGGCCTCAGAAGACCCGCACCTCTCTCCGGAGCTCCAGCAGATTGCTTCGGATCTCTTGTCCCAACATAACATGCCGTACAAGTCACTCCGAGCTCTCTGGTTCGCTTCTCGACCCACAACCCGACCCACTCTCATCCAACTCTTCTCAGGCTCCGACTTCGTCTTCACCACCCCCAAACCTAGACACAAGGTAACTCATTTTCTCATTTCTTCATTTTTAAGCTGTGTTTGGTTGATGTGAAAATTTAGAAAAGAAAACGTATTATATTACTGCACATAGTGTTTTAGTTTTGTCCAATTTGAAAAATCTTAGTTCAATTTGGTCAGATATAGCTGTATATTATATAGATGTTATGCATAGTTTAGTGGAGTTATTTTATTTTTTATATTTCCATAATAATTTTGAGATTTAAACTAGAATATCATCCTAATTCTATGTATTAAAGTTCTTTTTCTTTTTCTTTTTTTCCTTTTTTTCCTTTTTATGAGTTTGGGATTTAGGAATTTTGATTTTTGTTAATAGTTCCTTTGTTTTCTTGGCAACCAAAATTTTAGTAATTGAATGAGTTTGTAAGCCGTGTTTGGTTGTTGAGAAAAATTAGAAAAGAAAATGAATTATTATATTATTGCACTTAATGTTTTAGTTTGTTGATTTTGAAAAATCTTAGTTAAAAAATGATTATTTTATGTGTTTGGGGGGTTGTTTTGAATTTCAGAGTGAAGAATTAAAGGCAAGGCTGAAAAAGCTTGAGGAATTAGCAGAAAAGAAAGCATATGCAGACCTCGTTAAGGATATTACACCAAAGGAGGACGACTCTCAGCCTTTCTCTTCTTACAAGGATCAACTAGGCTTTGGTAAGCTTTCTTTTTTTTTCTTTCTTTATTTGTCATTTAATTCTTGTGCTAGTCAAGGGTTTATATATCCTCAGTAGGAAATTTGAATGTAGAGAAACATTGAGTTTCACATTGAATTCAATTATAAATGCACAAATAAATATGAGTTTATTGAAGTTGTGATGTTATTTTTGCAAAATTTGCCCAAACCTGGTCGCTTTTACATTATTGATGAATTAGCATAAACTTTTGGTTTTGGGTGACATTTTGTACTTATCAAAAAAATATAAACACTTGGTTGTCCACTTTGAATCTTTGATATAATTATTTGAATTCCATTTCAATTTGCATGGCCCTTTTTTCCCTTGTCTAACTATTGAATTCAGCCATATTTTATTCTGCAACTATCCCAAATCGTAGAGCCAAATTCTGATTGCTAGAAAGATCTTTGAATTTTTTTTTTTTTTTGGGGGGGGCAATGCAAGTGAAAGGAATGGAAGCATAGCTTGTGAATCTTGTGATAGATAAACTTATCAAAGGGTGGGGGGGACTACGGATAGGTTGACTGAAGGTCGTGGTTAAGGCTTACTAGTTACAAGGATTGAGTATGAAGAAATGTTATGCAATACAAGACTTGTTCTTACCATTGTGAAACTGTGGCTTCTTAATTTATAGCTACTTGTGAGAAAAACTTAAGTAGAGATATATTGTAGTGGGAACCCTATCCAAAATACTTGGGGGTTGTTTGAATATAATGTGGTAATTCAAGTGCCCATTGTGCTCTATATAGTACTGCACAGTACATATAAAACATCCTTATAGGATCATCCCGTTTTCTCAACTGTAGCATTGGCTTTCATTTTCAATAATTACCTGTGTTTTGATTATTATTATTTATTATAACTTTATAAGCAACCCTTTATTTTGATTCTGTATAAAAAAAAGTTAAAAATTTAAATATACAGTTCTACTTCCATTGGATCATCAAGGTTCAACCATATTCTTGGTAACTTAACGTTTGTGTGTTTTGTAAACTCATTAAGTGCTCAAAATCAAAATTTCTGCCTTTAATTGTTTTGCGTTTGATAACATTTTTTCTTAAATGATATGAGGCTTTCTCTCCCTACATCCTCCTCACCATCTACACTCAGCTTACCACCACCATCACAACCACCACCACAACCACATGGTTTCCACCCTCTCCCCACAACAGTTTCCTTTCCAACACCTCCTCAACCCTTTTTTCCCTTGGCCTTTACCGCAGACATATTCCACGCCACACCAGGAGCCTTTTAACCAGTTTGCATCACACATCATCCCACCCAACCTGCCACCAATCAATACAAAGCAACCACCCGAGCCAAATACAGAGAAACCTAACTGAGAAGTTTCCATCCACAAACAGGTCCAACCTCAACCTCTGGTGACCGAAGTAATAAAAGAGCCCCTTAAACCAATAAGGAGGGAAGGGATAAGTGAGCGAGAGGGGGAAAGCAGGGGCAGAAATTTTTTTCAAGTAGAATCTAAATTCTATGAACTGCTCTTGTTAGAGGATGGGAGTAGCCACTGCCTGCAAATAATCGAAAAGGGAAAAAAGAGCATGGGTAATATTATTTTGGGCAAGGCAGGGATAAAGTGGTTTTGTGCGTCTATGGAAGAAGTTGTTACGCTACCATCAGATCAGAAGTTGATTAAATCTTTCCGAGAGGCAGGGAGGGTGATCAGTGATGGTTTTGCAGAAGCACAAGAATGATCGGGGGCGATACATTTCAGTATCGAAGTTATATTTTATCAATTAATTGTCGTATCCCCACCTTGTACTTGAGTCCCAAATTTTTAAGAATTGCTGCTTTGTTGTGTCTCTTGTTGTGTTGTGTCTGTGCCACAATTTTTAGCTGCTAAATATTACCATAATATTGCCACCACTACCACTTTCCCATTGTTGCCAATGCCGCCATTAAGATTGTTAATTTTGCCACAACAATTCCACTGCAATGAAGACCAGTGTCACTCCTTTGTTCATGGGTAATTAATACCCCACCATCACTCCCTTGCTGTTATTGCTACCATTAGCACCACCAATGTTATCACAATTATCATCTCAACTACTATCACCATCACCACACACATAAAAATTGACATAGTATTCATCACATGTATTTTAAATTATCTTTCAGAATTCAACTATTTTAATTATCAATTAGTATTATTAAATTCAAAATCAAATTTTCAGTTATTAAAGTTCAGTACTTATAATTTAGCTCTGAACTTTTCATTGCTAACATTTTCTGTTTATCAAATAACGCCCAAGTTAAGCTTCCTGTCATCATTCCATGTTTGAGAGGCATGCCACAGTCCTGTTCCCATTTCATTTGTGACTGATCTAAATTCTAGTTAAAGAATAAAAGAAGATCTATACTTAAAAGAAAATCTATGTTCTTCTAGATTGAGGAATCAGCTTCATTGCCCTGTTTATTGGCACTATGGGCTGGTTTATTACTGAGAGACCTGTATCAGTTTGGGTTCTCTATGTACGATGATGATGATGAATTTAGATTTTGGCTAATCGCTTGTCACAGAAAATTGTTTGTAATTTGGGAGGTTTTATTGACAATTTTGTATAAATGGGAAAAAACTGGAGGTCAATAATGTGAAAAATACTAGGTAAGGATTTTGGAAGTTTTATTTCAATCAAATGCTCATTTCATTGAGACTTTTTTTTTTTTTTTTTTTGGTGTTAATTTCAGTGTTATTGATTAACTTAAATTCTGATAATTTGGTCACCTTTCTCTTTTATTTTTTTATTCTGCTCTATGATTTTGCAATTTTCTGTTTTCAGCTGTCCTTTGATTCAGAGCTCTCAATATGTACTTTATTATTTAAATTTGGTTTCCGTGTGTGTGTGTGTGTTTTCCTATATGTATGACTTTAAGATCTTTTCTTTTGTAAAATTCACATTTTCTCCTCAGTCATGGTTAATCATAAACTTCTACAGGTTTACATGTTGTGGTGACAATGTTTACTGGCTATTTGGTTGGATATGCTGCATTCAGAGCGATATTTAACCACAGTCCTGTCATGGTATCATCTAAAAGACCTCTTTTTGTTTTCCTTCATTTATTACAGTTAACTATTATTTTGAGCATTATTTTCTTTGTTTCCTGGCGCATAATTGAAATTGATGCTACTCTAAAATCTCTCTGTAGAATGTTGCTGGAGGCATTCTTGGACTGGTTGGTGCGATGCTTGTAGAAACACTTCTTTTCATAATTAGAACTTCCAATCAAGATTCTAGATCTTCGTCTTCTGCTTCCGAACTAAAGAAGAATCAATAGGCTTGGTCTTAAGAGATTGGGCGTCTGTTCTTTAGTATGTTGTTCACTCTCAGCTATAAAGATCTTTTGACAATATTGTTGAGAAGTTCACTTACACAATGTCAGGGCACGTAGCCCTCTTACTACGTCAAGCTGTGCATGGAAAGCAGCACATATGTGCTTGCAGGGATTTTGTATCTCCCCAAAGTTCTTTTCTTGTATTTAGTTATGTCTCGTGTTGTTTTCTTTTGGATCCTTGAACATGTATTTGAATGTATAGGCTCTCTTTTTTCTTTTTCGGTGTATGATCCTATGCCTCTAATATGGTCTCTTTTATAATGACTTAACAAAACAAGAAAAAGGCAAAAGGGTATGTCAAGGCTTCTATAATTCTAATTTAGTCTATAGTAACTCTTTGCATTTGCCAAACTCTAGCTTTGATTAGGAATCATGAATGTATATGTAAACCGAAACTTTCAGAGAGATTATGATGCAGTGTTGATGAAAGTTGCTGGGTTATGCAAGGCCCTTTTGATCCACTCTGTTGTAGGCCCTTAATCCTGAGGTCTGAACTTTGAAGAGCTGCATAGTTATGTTCTATAAGGCTATACCGTATACAATAAACATTTTTCCTAGACATTTTGACTCGTGAAATAAAATTTGGGTGAACCTTTCATCTAGTATATTTTCCAACTCGTTATAAAACAAAAGGTCTATTTTTCACCTCTTTTTTTATTTTTATTTTTATTTTTATTCCTTGGCATGTTTTCCACCCTTATACGTAGAAGACCCAAATGGTGTAATAAAAGTATGAAGTTTAGGTTGTGTTTACTAGGAATTGGAATTAATGTAGAAAACCCCAGAAAGGGGAATGATATGAACTAATGTAGAAAACCCCAGAGATGTTGGATGATCCGGAAATCCTCCTCATTTTTTTACTTCTTTTTTTTCTTAATTCGTATATTGCCTCCAATGATTATTAGTAAGAGTGTAAAGTGGGATTGCCTGTTGGGGTGGAAATTCACAATTTGGGTCGCTAGTCACCGATTGAGGGTGGAGATTTCACTGATGAACTTGGCATTGGGGTTTCAACTTTTACGTTGGAGATTTTGATTTTCGCCTAAGGATAACGAGTTTCCATGTGAGGGGTATTCTTGTCTGATTAAAATATCTATATATAGAGGAATAGTTAGACTCTTTTAAGAGTTGTTGTTGACATTCACATTAGCCAAAAAAGAAACAAAAAAAAACCTTGTATTTGTTTCATCCCTTCGATGTTGCATACCTGTTGATCACAATTTAACCCAAGCATGTGTGTTATGAAGTCCAAAGACAATCAGACAATGACTCCACTATATTAATAAGTCCAATAAATTTATAAACACAATGACAATCAGACAATGACCCCACTATATTAATAAGTCCAATAAATTTATAAACACAATTTTATTCAGTGTTTCGCCCCCTCCTCTCAAGTCTTGAGTTGACAAGTTATAAATGATAGATAATAAAGTAGTGTAAGTAATGAACTCATATGAAAATTAATAACAACTGATATGTGAGCTTATATCAAAATCAATAACAACTTAAAATCTAAACAAATTATGAAAAATGTTGTAAATTTTGGGTTAGGCTTAGGTTTAGTGTCCAGTTCCAGTAGTACTGAACCCGTTGAGATGATAACATATGTCTACTTTTAAACACGTGTCATCATCTGACTGGGTCCAATGCACTGGATGCACTGGACCTAAACCAAGTCTGTAAATTTTTTTATTGTAATGACTTGAGAAATTACAAGGATTTAAAACTTGTAAAATAATGATTATTGGAAATCCCAAATACTAAAATAGGCATGTTTCTAAATAGACACCACTAGCAGATGGCTTAAAGTATCCACATTATCTTCATAAACTTTGTTTATTTCTAATAGAGACAAATTTGATCACATTGGAGTTGATTTTGCTGTGGGCCTTTCTAGTTTCTTTATCATAAAATGCTTTTGATGATGTTTAGAAGATAAGATAATTCTTGCTGAAAGAAGATAAGATTTTGAAGTGAAATATATAGGATTATATATCGGCACTAAAAGTTAGAAAGTCAATCAAGATCTCTTATCTTTTCTTTTGGAGATTACGGCAAGAGTTCTTCTTAAGGGTGTCTACCTACCCATTAAAAGAAGAGAGTTTTAACCCTTTAGACTCATCATATAGGAGAAAATAGGAACCTGATTTGGCATATAATATGTATATAATCATGGAATATATCTCTAACACATGTTACCAAGAACTCCAAATAATGAAAGTTTGGGGATCGAGTGCAAAGATCTAGTGTCGACATGATTCCATGAAGCTAATGGCATAATCTTAGACCCATGTTTGGGGATGTGTTTTATGAGAGTGATTTTGATCTACAAAATGGTATTGATTTCTCACAAGTATATTATTCATAAATTGTATGTATTCTTGACACACACACAGAGTTAGAATTAAATGATCTTCCTCATAAAATATGGTACCATAGATCCAAGAGTTTGCATTAGGGGTGTCAATTCGGGTTAGCATGTCAGATTCGTGTCATGTCGAGGTAGGGGTATTCGACTAAATTGCTCAACCCTAACCCAACCCATTTAATAATCGTGTCATGATCCTTCAACCCTAACTCGACCTGTTAATAAGGTGGGTTGACCTGACCCAACCGATTTGACCCGCTTAATAAACGAGTCGTGTTGGGTTGACACGAATGTAACACAATCCATTTCAACCTGCATAGTATTAAATATAACATCTATTTAGAAATAATTTTTTTTTTACATCCAAAAAGCAATGCATACACTTCAAGTCTTCAACCCACATTCAAAATAATATAGTTCAACAAAAATATAACATTCATCTAGAAATAAGTTCTTTACACTCCAAAATAAGTGATACACTTCAACCCAAATTCAAAATAACATAGTTTAACAAAAATAAAATAACATAGTTCAACAAAAATATAATATCCTTGGAACTCGCCAAATGCTAAGTATCAATATTAAAAGAATTGGTGCAAATAGTAGGCTAATCTCGACTATGACTACGATTATCATCCATAGATTCTAGTTTATAAACTATGTCAATAAACCCACTTGCAAGATATGTAGACAGTGTCCAACACTAATACAAACACCAAAAAAAAAACATATGGCACAAGACAAAAGCTACAACTATGGCTTTAATCAACAATTAATATATCTTATATATTAATAACAGCACATGAGTTTAAAGTATATAGAACAAAAACATTGTGCAGAAAAAATTACTGCAGAATTTTGAAATACCAAGAAAAAGGTTTTCTTTAATTCTAAAACTTACTAAACACATGAGAGAGAGAGAGAGAGAGAGAGAGAGAGAGAGAGAGAGAGAGAGAGAGAGAGAGCAATAACTGGTTTGATACTTTGAGTTTGAGAATTGGGCGTGAGACTATAAGATAGTAGAGTAAGTAGTACAGCTGAAATAAAAAAATAAAAAAAGATATTTATAAGAAGGTTTAGAGATTTAGAGTTTGTAGGGTTTAGAGATCTAGGATTTGTAAAGTTTTAATTTTTAATTATATCCCTTGTAAGTTTTTGTAATTACTCACTTTTCTTTTTAAATTTAAAATATATGTTGGATATAAAAGGTATTTGACAAATCTAAAATAAAATGAATATTTATTTGTTATATGAGTTAAACAGGTTGTGTTAAGTGGGTCATTTCGGGTTGACACAAATAAATTGACGTGTTAAACGTGTCTATTATGGGTTATGCGGGTTGACTCGCTTATGACACGTTTCTTATCGTGTCGCTTTAGGGTTGACCCGTTTATGACTCAAACCCATTAAGGCCCAACCCTAACTCACAAAAACCCATGTCGAGTTCGTGTCGTGTTTGCGGGTTGGGTCGAACATTGACACCCCTAGTTTGCATATTAATAGCGTCTTAGTTCTTTTTGAAATGCTTTTAGTACCATTCAAGTAAACAATTTGCAAGAATGTCCATCATTTGATGCTCCTTAAATTCTTTGTGTCATATAGTGATTTGGCTTTTTATATAAGCACCATGAGTCTATGATACAATGGGTCTCCAAACCCCTGAGCCTCGCAATGTTTAAAACTTACAAAAATACATAGTTCATATGCCATTGACTTCTCAAATCTCAAGCTTTTTCGCTTGGTTGCATCCTTCAAATTGTTTTTCAAGGCAAGTAGAATATCTTTCACGAACGTCATCAACATGATCAACAAGAATAAGGATAAACAAATATATCACCACCACCAAAAATTTTCTCATAAATTTCTTAGCCATCAATGTGCTACCATTTTAGGAATTTTATTATTTTCAAGTTAAATTCTAAATGTTATCAAAAAAAAAAAAAGTTGAATTCTAAATGATAGTTAGACTGAAACCCTTTGGCCTTGTATACAACTAAATTATCATAACCATGTGAACTAAATACTTTAATCTATAAATTGATTTATCCTCCTTTTTCTTTTTCTTTTTGTTTTCCCCAAATAAGCGCTGCTTATGAATTTTGAACATTTTAAAGCTAGTTGACTTCTAGTTTAGTAGTTTACGTGATGCCTTTGATAGAGGTTACAAGCTTTCATAATAATTTTTATATTAACATGTGATTTTTCACAAAACTTAAGTATTCTCATAAGGCTGCTATTAATTAATTTCAAATAAACACGCGAGAAAGTATGATCTAATAGTCACAATATAGTTAAATATATGCTGAAGTTACTATAAAAAAACCTTTTGTCTTCGGAGAAGAAAACATATAAGAAACAAATTGATTTTTTCATATTATCATGTGGCATTTTTTTTTTTTTCTGATAAAAATGTGACATTTAATTTGAAATATAGGATAAACAAATTCGTTCTTGGTGAGACATATGTCTTTCGATGTTAGTAATGAATTGATTGAATGTTTAACCAAGGCGAAAAGCCATATGGTATTAACATTTTCCTTTGTATTCTTTTAATGGTGACTTATTTACAAATGTGACTTTTGATGTATTCGCCGAGCCTAGTAACATAGGCTTGTTACCAAGTGACTTTTAATGTATTTTTATTATAAATTAAGTGAATTTTCCTCGTCAAAAAAATTAACTGACTTTTCTTTTCTTAGAATAGTTTCTTTCTGTTACTATTAGGAGCTTTCAAAACAATTTATTATATATGTCCCATAAAATAAAAAAATTATGTTACTAGTTGGTAATAAATTATAATAATAATAATAAATAAATAAATAAATAATCTAAACTTTAAATCTTTTGCAATATCTATGATCAACAACAAAATTTTACCCATTTTGAATTTAAAAGTGAAGAATTGAAGGCAAGGATGAAAAAGAAAGAGGAATTAGCAGAGAAGAAGGCGTAAGTGCAGAGCTGGTTAAGGATATTACTGTAGAATATGGCTTAAACTAGGAGTTCGACTCCTTGTTGGATTTGGATAAGGAATGAATTTTATTCCTTTTGGGTTACAGTTGTTTGAAGTTATCAAGCTCTATTAGAAGTTTTGTCTACTACTTGATTTGGAATTATTTTTGGAAAATGAGTAATTCTCCTTTTGTATGTGGAAAAGAAGTTTAGTCCTTCTTAGTTTTGGATATACTAGCTGTGGGGCCGGTTATCCAAAATAATGATATAAAAATTATGGGAAATGGGCTCAGGCCCAGCGGCCCAGTCCGAGGACATTCACTTGTCCGAGGATGGTTAAAGAAATGTATTGTGGGACCAAGATAAGAAAGAGGGATGGAAATCATATATAAAGGCTCAAAAACGCGTCCGAGGATAAGACTCACCTCAGATATCATGGTCCAAGGTGGATATAACTATCACTCTATCCAGGGTACTCCGCAAAGTTGTATTAGAACTGGAAAGTGAATATAGACCTAAGGAGGAACCGGGAAAGATAACAAATATCTTCTAAGGCTACTACCTCCACATTAAATGCTTTCCAGCTAACTCTCTGGCCGCATTAATGTGGAGGTGATACCTGAACAGTAACCAAGCAGCTTTATGGCTACTGAGCAAAGGTTCCGGTAGGTGCTGGATGGGACAGAAAGGAGTTCCCAAGATAGGAACTACACGAGTACGATGGAAATGGAGTAAGGAACGCAGTATATAACATGGAAGCAGGTGACATTAGAGAGGACTTTTTGAAAAAAAGAAAGAAGAACAATAGAACTCAGAAAGAAACCCCCTGAAACCTAGTCGAGGAGAGTTTTTATCATACAGTTAGCTTGAAGTGTCTTTTACTACACTATAACCATAACCTTTTCTATCAAGTAGAACTAGTTCTTGTACCCACGCTCTAAAAATTTATTGTTTGGGCTTGTCGGGCTAAAAACCCATCCATATTCTGGGTCCAATCCAATTTGAGTCCCTACAATTGGCGCCGTCTGTGGGGAGAACTTGATCTATTCACAAGGAAAGGCAAGTGCAGTGTTTGTGATGAAGGGGGAGCACTGCAGCAACCAATGGCTGGCCTACAGCAGGTGGATGCTAATCCACATCAAGCAGAGTCTAGGGGCTCTCAGCATAGTAATCCACTGGTAATCCATGAAAAAAGGGGAGACCGTGAGGGAAGTGCTCGAACCACCCATACAGATAGAAGTCACTCTCGGGGAAAAAGTCATGTTTCCCACGTAAAGAACGAAGGGGACATGCAGCATGAGATTAACAAGTTGAAAAGGGAATTGCGACATGAGCGACGAAGGCGTATGGCTCGTAACTCCGGGCAATCCTCTGAGGAGTCAGATGACACCAGTTACAGACAGAGGTCAAGAACTCCACTCAGTGAGACTTTTTCGTATGATGAGGAGTACCACCGTGAGCGAAAGCACAAGAGTCCACCTCGTCAGGGCTTGGGAAATGACGCTCTGAACAAAGCTTTGAGTCAAGTTTCCAAATCGCCCTTCACGAGACGCATTGAGGATGTGAATCTTCCTCGGCGGTTCCATCAGCCTGTGTTCACCATCTATAACGGTAGAACAGACCCAGTAGAACATGTTAGCCACTACAGTCAGAGAATGACTATTCATGCTAGGGATAAGGCCTTAATGTGCAAAGTTTTCCCATCTAGCCTGGGCCCAGTGCCGATGAGATGGTTCAACGGCCTAAGAGCTAATACTATTGACTCTTTTGAGAAACTCACACAGGCTTTTGGTGCCCGTTTTATCACCTGCAGGAGGGTTGTTCAACCCTTGGGATCGTTATTATCTATGTCTATGCGGGAGGGGGAAACCCTGAAGGCCTACTCTGATAGATATTGGGAAATGTTCAATGAAATGGACGGAGCTCATGATGACGTGGCCATTAATACCTTTAAGGAAGGCCTTCCAACCGAGCATGGCCTAAGGAAATCTCTGACTGGTAAACCTGTTACTAGCGTGCGTCAGCTTATGGATCTGATAGACAAGTATAGAAGAGTAGAGGAGGATCAGATACAGGGTAGAGGAAAGTCTAAGGCAGTCCCTCAAGAGAGGAGGGATTTCAAGTCGGACCGGTACAATAACAACCGACCTCGGAGGGACTTTGGGGGGCAATCAGGATCTGCCAACTCCTAGGCGATTAATGCCGTGTTCCGAGAACCAGTGCAACGGGTTCTGGAGAAGATAAAGGATGAGCCATTCTTCAGATGGCCCAATAGGATGACAGGGGATCCTGCGAAGCGTAATCGAAACCTTTACTGCCAATACCACCAGGATCATGGACATACTACTGAAGATTGCAAAAACTTGTGGGACCACTTGGAACAGCTGGTCCAAGAAGGGAAGTTGACCCAGCTTCTACACCATTCCAGCGGCCGAGAAGGCCAGGCAGGCTCAACATTTCGGGGGAATGCTTCTTCAGGACCCCCTTTAGGCACGATAAACGTTATATTTGCTGCCCTAGGGAGAACTGGGTCTTGCCTTCCCAGGGTAATGTCTGTGTCTCAGTGCTTGGATGAGGGCTCCAGTTCAAGGCCGAAGAGAGTTAGACTGGGCACCTCACTGGTGTTAGGCTTTTCAGAGGAGGATAAGAGAGGAACCATACAACCACATGATGATGCTTTGGTGGTTACGATTAGGATTGGAGGGTATGACGTGAGAAGGGTGATGGTTGATGAGGGGAGTGCAGCCGAGGTAATGTATCCTGACCTATTTAGGGGGCTGAATTTGAAACCCGAGGATCTGACAGCCTACAGCTCCCCATTGGTGGGTTTTGAGGGCAGATCGGTCGTTCCGGTGGGGATGATTAGATTACCTGTGCAGACTGGTTCAGATGTGGTGGAGGTGGATTTTATCGTGGTGGATGCTGTTTCTCCGTATACGGCTATTTTAGGTAGACCCTGGTTGCATGCCTTGGGGGCCGTTTCCTCCACTCTTCATCAGAAGGTGAAATATCCCTCAGGAGGCCAGGTCTCAAAAATTTTGGGAAATCAAGCCATGGCTAGGCAGTGCTTGATAATGGCCATTCAACATCGGCCAGAGACAAGTACTTCGACCGCAGCCAAGGATGACTTATAGCAATCAAAGACTCAAGGAGCCCACTTCAGCACGTCCACCGAGGAAACGGAGTGTGAGAATTTGGAGAGGGTGAGTGTTGGTGATGATCCAGAAAAGTACTTTCAGGTTGGAGCACAGTTACCTTTGTTAGAAAATGAGCAGTTGGTTGAGGTTCTTAAGAGAAACGTCGATGTGTTTGCATGGAGTGCCTATGAAGCCCCAGGGGTGGATCCGGAGTTCATTTGTCATCATTTGAACGTCAACCCCTCTGTTATTCCAAAGAAACAGCCTCTTCGGCGTCCGTCCAGGGTACATGTCAAAGCTATCAAAGACGAGGTGACTAAGCTCAAGCAGGCGGGGGCTATCAAGGAGGTGTTTTACCCTCAGTGGTTGGCCAATACGGTCGTGGTGAAAAAGAAAAATGGAAAATGGCGTGTATGTGTTGATTTCACGGATCTTAATAGAGCTTGTCCAAAAGACCCTTTTCCTATACCCTGTATAGATCAGCTGGTGGATGCAACAGTGGGTCATCCTCGGATGAGCTTCCTAGATGCCTTTCAGGGCTATCATCAGATCCCACTGGCAGTGGATGACCAGGAGAAGACTGCTTTTCTTACTCCTACTGGAAATTATCACTACAAGGTAATGCCTTTTGGCTTGAAGAATGCAGGGTCTACTTATCAGCGGATGATGACGAAGATGTTTGAGCCACAGTTGGGCAGGAGCATTGAGGTCTATATTGACGATATGGTTGTGAAGAGCAAGGTAGTGGCCGAGCATGTGACAGACCTCACTAATACTTTTGAGGCTTTAAGGAAACATAAATTGCGACTGAACGCATCCAAGTGCTCATTCGGGGTAAGCTCAGGGAAGTTTTTGGGCTACATGGTGACTCACCGAGGGATTGAGGTGAACCCTGATCAAATTAGAGCCATAAGCAGTTTGCAACCACCTCGGAATCCCAAAGAGGTCCAGAGGTTGACTGGGATGACCGCTGCTTTGAACAGATTCATATCCCGGTCGGCGGACAGGTGCAGACCTTTTTTCCTGCTACTCCACAAGTGGAAAGGATTCGAATGGACAGAGGAGTGCGCCCTGGCATTCCAGCAGCTTAAAGAGTATCTATCTTGGCCACCCATTATGTCTAGTCCTGAGGTGGATGAGGTCTTTTTTTCCTACTTGGCGATAGCCACTTACGCGATTAGTTTTGTTCTGATACGAGTAGATAATGGCGTACAACGGCCAGTTTATTATGTGAGCAAGTCGCTTCACGAAGCTGAGGTACGTTATCTGCCGTTGGAAAAGGCCATCTTGGCAGTGGTGCACGCTACAAGGAAACTCCCCCATTATTTCCAAGCACATACTGTGGTCGTCCTAACTCAATATCCGCTCAAGGCAGTACTTCGGAGTGCAGACTACACTGGTAGGATTGCCAAGTGGGGCACGATTTTGGGGGCTTTTGATATTAAGTACATGCCCCGTACCTCTGTGAAGGGCCAGGTTCTTGCCGACCTGGTGGCTGAATTTGCTGAAGGCCCTGAAGAAATAGAGACAAGCCCGCGTGGCATGGATGAAAAATCAGTTGGCCTCATCTCCGCGCAACATACCTTACCTTGGAAAGTGTATGTGGATGGAGCAGCAAATCAGAGGGGGTCAGGAGTGGGGCTGGTTCTGATATCTCTTGAACAGGTCATTATCGAGAAATCTTTAAGGTTGGGGTTCTCAGCCACTAATAATGAGGCAGAGTATGAAGCTTTGTTAATGGGGATGACGATGGTTAAGAAACTGGGTGGAAAAACACTGGAGATGTTTTTGGATTCTCGGCTGATCGTGGGCCAAGTTAGAGGAGAATTGGAGGCTCGGGACACCAGGATGCAGGAGTACTTGGGCCAGGTTAGGCGACTGCAAGTAAATTGTGAGTCTTTTGAAATGACCCATGTCCCTAGGAGCGAAAATGCCCACGCAGATTCTTTGGCTACCTTTGCTACCTCCTCGGTGCAAAACTTACCCCGGATGATAATGGTTGAAGATTTAGATACGCCCACCCCAATAACGGGGAACTCGCTTCAGGTCAATCAAATCAGGTCGGCCCTTAGTTGGATGGATCCTATAGTGTTATTCCTTGAGAAAGATATACTGCCCGAGGACAAGTCAGAGGCAGAGAAGATTCGGAGAAAAGCTCCTCAGTTTTGGTTGTCTGAGGACAAAAAGTTGTACAAAAGCTCCTATTCTGGGCCATATCTGCTCTGTGTACATCCCGAAGCATCAGAGGCACTTCTGGAAGAGCTACATGAAGGGATCTGTGATAGTCACACTGGAGGAAGATCTTTATCTCACCGAGCAATTACTCAGGGGTATTGGTGGCCAGGCATGCAAAAAGAAGCGCAGGAGTATGTTAAGAAGTGTGATCAGTGCCAGAGGTTCGCACCAAACATCCATCAGCCGGGGGGAGTTCTCAATCCTCTCTCTAGCCCTTGGCCTTTTGCTCAATGGGGCTTAGACATCGTTGGCCCTTTCCCTAAGGCAGTAGGAAATAAAAAATATTTACTAGTTGGCACAGACTATTTTACGAAATGGGTAGAAGCTGAGCCTTTGGCCAATATCAGGGATGTGGATGCCAAGAGATTTGTTTGGAAAAATATTGTTACTCGGTTCAGAGTTCCCCAAGCTTTCATCTCGGATAACGGCCTTCAGTTCGACAGCAAGGCTTTCAGAAAGTATTGTTCTGATTTGGGGATAAAGAATAGATATTCCACTCCTGCCTATTCGCAAGGAAATGGGCAGACCGAGGTTGTCAACAAAGTCATAGTAGGCAGGCTTAAGAAAAGGCTGGATGGCGCAAAAAGAAGATGGGTGGAGGGGTTGCCGCATGTCCTATGGACGTATCGAACTACACCTCAGCGGTCAACAGGAGAAACCCCATTCTCAATGACGTATGGGGCTGAAGCTGTGATCCCTCTTGAATCAGGTTTTCCAATGCTAAGGACTAGCTCATTCACCTCGGATGGAAATGATGAACTATTGAAGAAAAATCTGGACTTGATAGACGAACGACGAGAAAATGCGATGGTTCAGTTGGCCTACTATCAGCAAAAGCTAAAGCAAGGCTATGATGCGAATGTCAGGTTGAGACCGTTAGCTCCAGGAGATTTGGTATTGAGGAAAGTCTTGGGAACTACCAAAAATCCAAACTGGGGAAAGTTGGGGCCTAATTGGGAAGGGTCATATCGTATCACATCTGTAGCAGGGATAGGAGCTTATTACTTATAAGATTTAGATGAAAAAACTGTACTCCATCCCTGGAATGTAAGCAACCTAAAGAGGTATTATTATTAACAAGTTCTGTTTCACTTCCTTTTGTAATTTATCTTATTTCTGCAATGTGTGCTTCTAAATCTATTGAAGTATTAAACAGAAACTAAGTCATGTCAGGTCCTCGGACCACAACTTAGTGGAAATTAATACACTATGAAATCTATTGAAGTATTAAACAGAAACTAAGTCATGTCAAGTCCTCGGACCACAACTTAGTGGAAATTAATACACTATGAAATCTATTGAAGTATTAAACAGAAACTAAGTCATGTCAGGTCCTCGGACCACAACTTAGTGGAAATTAATACACTATGAAATCTATTGAAGTATTAAACAGAAACTAAGTCATGTCAGGTCCTCGGACCACAACTTAGTGGAAATTAATACCCTGTGACCTCAATTGAAGTATTGCACAGAGGCTAAGATGTGACAAATTGTTTATACAACGAATTTAGTTGGAACCAATGCTTCTTAGATGGGGTCCGTATAACTAAACTTGTATATCAAAGCAAACTCCTTGAGCATCACTTAAAGCATTTTAAGGTATTCAATACCTCCCTGGGTTAAACATTCAGAATGCTATCTCAAGTATGGATACTTCTTAATGAATTTAAAGCAAGCCTTTCGGGCTGTGAAGTTCATAGTTACGGTCTGCTTTGGCTCCTAAGTAGTATACATAAAGTTAAGTTTTCTTTTATAGTATCAAATTTCATTCTTCTATAGTCTGAGATCGTGTAAAAATAAAGAACATTCGCACAAGAAATTATACAAGTGATAGACAAAACTACAATATCTTATGAAAATTTGGAAGGGGAAGTACACCTTACAATTAAAAATGTCCTCAAAAAGCTTTAAAAAAAAAAAAGAGAGAAGAAAAACGAAATAAAAGGGAATTTAACTACATTAACTATCTGTTTAATTTTATCTGGAGCTTGGTCTGAGGGGCTTTGCCAGTTGTCTTAGAAGGAACATCTTTCTCCTTTGCCTGTGGATCTTCTCCAGTAGGTAAGGTAGTTGAGGCTAAGGCTTGTTCAAAGCTCTGAGAAGCTGCTCCATCCTTAGGGTATGTCCGAGGGTATGTCCTTCGCACCTTCAAGCACTTCAGGTTGCTCTGGCTGATTGAGAGAGGGAGGAGCCTGAGTTTGAGCTTCCTTGGCTGATTCAACAACTGAAGAGGATGCCTCTTCTTGTTGAGTAGAAGGACCTGGGGCTCGAATAGCTGGGGGGAAATAAATTTTTTCAAGCCTTCTCAGCTCGGATGAAGTTTCGACCCCAACTCGGTTGAGAGCTTCTCCCCAGGTCAGAGCATAGTATGCTCGGCACACTACGGGCATTTCAGCCCGGAAACTTTCCTCGGTTTCAGCAACGCCGACGTCGTAGCCGTGTTGCTCGGCTGTGTCTCTTTCTTTTTCAACCTCAGCTTTTGCCTTTTCAGTCTCGGCCTTAGCTTTTTCAGCTTGATCTCTAAGTTTCTGGGCTTCCTCCAATTGTTTCTGCAAAGATGATATCTGTTCCTTAGAGGTTGCCAGTTGGGCGTTAGCGTCGCGCAAGAGTATCCTCTGGTCCTCGGCTTGCTTTTGAGTGTTATTCAAAACTGATTCAGCACTCTTCCGAGCATGTTCCTCATCGGCTAGCTTTTTCTTCAGCTGCACGTTGGTTTGTTCAGCAGCGGTGAGTGTGTGCACAACTGTGGCCCGCTTCTTCCTCTCATTATCAATTTGCTGATAGCAAGAATTGGTTATCTCCTCCAGCCTGAAAGTGGCTTAAATGGCCTAGGAGAAAAAGAGTTAGAAATGCAATACGTGAAGTTGCGTGTAGAAGAAAAATAATAATAATAATAATAATAAATTAAAGACATCCTACCATGCCCAAGTATCTTTTCGTATTCTGAAAAACATCGTTCCTTTTTAATCTCCTCAGTTTGGCCATGTCATTGAGGAGGAGGAGAGTTTCCTCTAGAGCTGAGGCAACGCGGCACCCAATTCCGCAGTTAAAGTCCCTAATTGAGGCATCCTCCCTCAAAGGCTCACCACCGAGCATGGGCGCGGGGAGCCAAGCCTCGGGCACCGAGGACTGAGTGGTTGCCCTTTCCACCACACGTTGAGACCCGTGAGTAACTTTTTGCTGCTTCGCAGCTCGTTGGTCCTCGTCTTCTCGGGGTGGGCAAGATCTCCCAAGCTCCACCACCTCTTTGTCCTTGGGCTCTCTCCTCCTCTTTGGGTCACTAGATTCGGTCCCATGTGGTTGGAGTGGCTGAGGAGGAGGAGGAGGGGGGAGATTGGGTTGAATCGACTTCCTTGACGTCCCCCTTCTAGGCTGGCTTTCGATCACATCCATTAGGCTCCTCTGGCTCTTCCTTTGGATGCCCATTTCTTCAGAAGTCACCTCGGGAGATTGAGGTTGGTTGAAAACTTCAAACTCGTCTGCTGAATCCAACAGTTCTACTACTCCATCGGAAGTTTGTTCTTCTTCTTCTTCTTCTTCTTCTCCTTCTTCCTCTTCCTCCTTCACTTCCCGAGGAATGGAGCGTGATGATGAAGCTCCTACAGAGGAAATGGCCTCGGATAGCGGCTCGGTGAAAGGAACACCTTCAGGAATCAGAATACCCTCAAGAACGATAAATCCCTCAAAGGCTACACTGATACGGTGAAGCCGATGATCTTTGGCCTTTATCACGCACTTAGGAGCTTGAAAGGCCTTGGAAATTGGTTTGTACTTGAGGATTATGTGTGCTGCTCTCAGTTGGCCATCAGATGGGTTTACATACACCTCGGACCGCAGGATTCTATCTAAACTTTCTCTATTAACCAGTTTGAACTGAGGTTTAGTAGCACGCTTGTCTGCAAAATCATTACAACAGAAGAAAAACTTTGTCAGAAATAGAGGTATCATGAATTAAAGAACACAATTCAGATTATAAGGGCTTATAGCCTAAAAACCTCACCTGGTTTCCCCTTTTTTGTCGGACAGGGTAAACCGTCATGCCATTCCCCAGAAAAAATAAGAAAATCATCTTTTAAGCCCTTATTCGATAAAGGGAGACACTGGATCAACCTTACTTCAGGGAACCTAGACTTAAGGTAGTATCCCTGACCCTTCAAATGATTGAGATTGTACACCCAATTCACATCGTGATGGGTCAGACCTAAGTTCATCTTGGCATTTAGGGTTTCTATACTCCCAAGCACCCTGAACATATTTGAGGTGCATTGAGTGGGAGATAACCTAAAGAACCTACGATAACTTCTGGTAAGACTACCCATGGGGATAGTCATCCCTCCTTCTATAAAAGCAATCATAGGGATGACCACTTCCCCGATTTTCCTATCGTTTAACCATGTTTCTGTGGAAGCATATCTCATACCCACCGTGGGGGGAATCCTATACTTAGCTCTAAATGCCTCTATTTGCTCCTCGGAGTCAACTAGATACTTGAACCTACCCATTTCCTAACAGTTATGAAGAAAAATTGGCGAAGAGGATGGAAAACTAAAGAGGGTTAAGGAAACTTATAGGTTTGGAAAATGAGCTCCTCGGATAGACTCCTAGTATTTATGAGAGCGTGGAGTGGTGAGAGAGAGAGATAGGTTCAATGAATATGCGCTGAGATGGTGCGATTTTTGTAACTGAAAAGAGAGTTGATTTGAAAAGCTCTTTATAGGGGCGCAGAAATTGTAAGCGGGAAAAATCCCGCCCATAAATACTGAGGGTTTTCCACCGTTTGATTCACATCTCACCGTTGAACGTGGGGAACAAGGATGCCGCCATCATTTAATGATGGCGTGTTCCTGAAGCCGAAATGTCAGGAGCGTGCCTTGGGCAGAGAGAAAGGCGCTCTGAAGATTAGGAAAGTCCACGAAAGAGGTGATGGCAGGATATCAAAATCTCCCTTTTTCCGAGGTGACAAAAAGTGAGATTTTGAGGGGCTATTGTGGGGCCAGTTATCCAAAATAATGATATAAAAATTATGGGAAATGGGCTCAAGCCCAGCGGCCCAGTCCGAGGACATTCACTTGTCCGAGGATGGTTAAAGAAATGTATTGTGGGACCAAGATAAGAAAGAGAGATGGAAATCATATATAAAGGCTCAAAAACGCGTCAGAGGATAAGACTCACCTCGGATATCATGGTCCGAGGTGGATATAACTATCACTCTATCCAGGGTACTCCGCAAAGTTGTATTAGAACTGGAAAGTGAATATAGACCTAAGGAGGAACCAGGAAAGATAACAAATATCTTCTAAGGCTACTACCTCCACATTAAATGCTTTCCAGCTAACTCTCTGGCCGCATTAATGTGGAGGTGATACCTGAACAGTAACCAAGCAGCTTTATGGCTACTGAGCAAAGGTTCCGATAGGTGCTGGATGGGACAGAAAGGAGTTCCCAGGATAGGAACTACACGTGTACGGTGGAAATGGAGTAAGGAACGCAGTATATAACATGGAAGCAGGTGACATTAGAGAGGACTTTTTGAAAAAAAAGAAAGAAGAACAATAGAACTCAGAAAGAAACCCCCTAAAACCTAGCCGAGGAGAGTTTTTATCATACAGTTAGTTTGAAGTGTCTTTTACTGTACTATAACCATAACCTTTTCTATCAAGTAGAACTAGTTTTTGTACCCACGCTCTAAAAATTTATTGTTTGGGCTTGTTGGGCTAAAAACCCATCCATATTCTAGGTCCAATCCAATTTGAGTCCCTACACTAGCCAACTCAAGTCTCATATATAAGCATAGTGCTGCAACAAAAAATTAGAGAAAAAGAGATGAGAGGGTGTGAGGAAAAAAGGCTTTCTCTTGTTTGGTTCTTTGATATTTGTGGGTTGCAATTTGGAATAATGAGAGAGGTTTGTAACTGCTTGGTTTTGGTTCTGCGATTTGGTGATTTTCTCTCTCTTGGTGCGTTGCAACTTTTGGATTTGCTTTATGGCTCTTTCTTTGGTTTTTGCGCAATTTGTATTTGGTATTTGATATTTGTGAACCTTTGGTTTTGTATTTGTGAGAGAGAGCTGTTTGGGTATATTTAGGATTTGGGTTTGTGAGAGTGCCTCTACACCAATTTGTATTATCCCAAATTTGTTATAGTGAAATTTGTTCGTCGTCGTCCATGGATGTAAGCTATTGCCAAACCACGTAAATCTTGGTGTTTTGTGTCTATTTTCTTTTGGATTAATTATTTTTTTGTTCCTATTGATTAGTTTGGAGATCTTTCTCAAGCCTAAAATATTTTCACAATCAATCTTGCTAATTTGAGCTTCCGCTATTTTACAACAATTACGCTGACGAAGGATGACTCCATTGCCGAGTCTTTCTCTGACTCTTCTTAGAAGGATCTGCTAGGCTTTGGTAAATTTAACTCTTGTCTTGTGATATTGGCACCAGACCTCCATGGCAAGTACATAATATAATAATAATAATGATAAAAGCTAAAACAAACTTAATGGGTGGCTCAACTATTACACTTTATTATAGATTGTGGACTTGGAAGGTTTAGCCCGTTCCATTGTTGATTGTGTAGTGTAGCAACTACACTATCACTCGTACAGATAATTGTTGAAGTCGAGAATGTAGGTATATCTTAAAATTGAATGAAATTATATCTCATTTTTATATCAATTAAATGTAAGGTAAAGCAGAAGTTATATTTGAATTTGCACAAGAACAACAAGCATAGAAGAAAGCTCATAATTGTCATTAAGTCAAACTTTGGAATAGGCAAAGTAGGTACAATTTTAGAAATGCAAACTACAATTACGTAAAAAAGAAAAACACTACAGAATGTAACTAATCACTATTTAATCTTCAGTGGAGGGTTGTCTTTATTTGTAGCCTTGGTAGGTTTGGTAGTTGCAGCTTTTGTAGAGACTGGACCTTTACCCTTAGAATCCTCCCTGGTAGGTATAGGGAGGGTTGTCAAGACAATTTCCAAGCTTTGGGAGACCTCTTTGTCCTTAGGGGGGGTCCTTGGGTGCAGTTGGAGGCTTGGTAGCTTCAGGGGCCACTCCTTTGGTTGTATCCTTCTCTTTTTTAGCTGCCTTGAATTGTTCTGCCTCTTTGGGAGGACTGTTGGAAAAGGAAAGGGCTTTGGCAAGTGAGTCCTAGCTAGGATTTGGATCTTGGGGAGTGGTATTTGCCTTAGAGCTTGGGGAGCTTGATGCACGGATGGCTGGAGGGTAGTAGACGTTTTCTACTCTCCTCAGGGCAGAAGAGGCTTCAACCCCAGCCTGGTTGATGGCCTCATTCCACACTTGGAGGCAGTAGATCCTACAAACCCCAGTGACTTCGGCCCTAAGGGCCTCCTCAGTCTTAGTCACCCTAATATCGTAGCCATCCTGCTTGGCCTTTTCTACAGCCTTCTACGCCTCTGTCTACTTCTTCTTCAAGGTCCCTATCTGCTCCTTAGCTTCAGATAGCCGATCCTCTGTCTGGTGGAGCTACTTGCGTTGAGTCTCTACTTGCTTCTCGGCCACGTGCAGAGCAGCCTCGGCATTCTTCCTCTCCCTATCAGCCTCGGTCAGTTGGTTGTTGAGTTCTTGGATCCTCTTCTCGGCTAGGGAAAAGGCCTCCACAGTAGCAATCCACCTACCTTCCTCCTCTTTCATTTGCTGGTGGGATTTGGTCACCAGCTCCTCGGCCATATGCATTGACTGGACAGCCTTCAAAGGAAATAGTACAGTAATGAAAGAAAGTAATAAGAGCCTTAAGTGTGAATATATATATATATATATATATATATATATATGTACAATAACTCAAAAATAAATATAAATAAGAAAAAAGTTATACAATACTTACCAGCGCAAGGTCCCTCTTGAGACTTAGAAACACCTCGCGTTTCTTCTTGGTCCTTAAGTCGGCCATGTCTCTTGACAGCAACAGAGCCTGCTTCACAGCATCTACCACGTATCCAGCTCTCCCTTACTGGAAGTCCCTTATTAAGGCATTTGAAGGGAGAGGAGATCCATTTAGCACAAATGGAGGATTCCAAGCTTGGATCTTGGAGGAGCGGTCATGCCCCCTATCCACTATGGGTCCTTCACTGACCTCGTCTGGCTAGTCCTAGCCACTTTGGCTCCCTTCTAAGGTTCAGCTTCTTTGGTAGGAAGACCCCTCCCTTCCTCCACGACTTCCTTGCCCTTGGGGTCCTGTTTTCTCTTCTTGTCAGCAAGGTCGGCTTGAGAGGCTTGGGAAGGTGGAGGAGTGGGGGGTTCGGTTTGAATGGCCATCTTGGGTGCATTACCCCCCGTGTGGAACTCCAGAAGCTCCAAGAGACTCGGCTTAGCCTTGCGTTGTAGCACCATTGCATCAGGAATGCCTGCAGCTTCTTGGATGCTACTTGCTTGGACTGGAGGAAGGTGGCTAAAGTCACAGCTGGAGGCTTTGGGGATTAGGGCTGGTTGAAAACCTTAAACTCGTCCTCAAAGTCTAAAACTTCAACTACTTGTTCCTCCTCCTTAATTGTTGGCTGGGAAGGAGTTGCTTCCTCCTCGGCAACTTGCTGAAATGGTAGTTCGACTTGTTGTACGCCTTCTGGAATAGGGCCGGTAATGAGGAAACCCGGTACGGCGATATTGATTTGGTGCAAGCGTTGATCTCTCGCTTTGATCACGTACTTTGGTGCTTGGAAGCGGGATGATAAGGGTTCGTAGCCGAGGATGAGGTGGGCTGCTCTCAATTGTCTGTTTTTGTGGACAAAGATCTTGGACTAGAGTATTCTTGTCAAATCTGACTCGTTGACAAGGCTGAAATTAGGGATGGCAGAGTACTTATCTGCAAATTCACCAAAAAGAAAATCATTGTTAGAAAACATCGCAAATAAAAGAAAAATTAAATTACAAGTACAAATAGAAGAAAGTGAGTACAGGGAATGCTAATAATGAAGAAAAGTGTTGTTAGAATAGTAGACCTAGACCTAAGTACCCCACCTGGTATCTCTTCTCTGGTCGGACAGTGAAGCCCATCGTGCCACTCCCCTGAGATAATCAGATAATCCTTATTCATACCCTTGTTGGACTCAGGGAGACACGATATGAGCCTAACTGCGGGAACTCTAGTTTTTAGGTAATACCTCTGCCCTATTAGTTTATGATGATTGTAAATCCAATTAACGTCATGATGGGTGAGGTTCACACCCATTTTCTCATTAAGGGCATCTACACTACCTAGAATCCTAAACATATTGGGGGCGTACTGGGTGGGGGAGAGTCTATGAGCAATCAAGTAATCCCTAGTTACTCTACCCATAAGGTTTCTCATCCCTCCCTCTATAAAAGCGATCATAGGGAAGTGTCTACTAAGTAAGCAAATCTACCCATATGAAAGAAAAATCGAAGGTAGTAGAAAGACGAGGTGAAATTGGACGGGCCGAGGTAGAAAGGGCTCTAAACAAAACAAAAAAACAGAAGAGAAAAAGAAAATACTAAATATGACTTATGGAAGGGAAGAAGGGCTCCTCGGACTAGCTCTTGAGACTTGAAAGTGCAAAAAGTGAAGTAGTCGAAACTTTTAGGCAATATATATATGAGAGAGAAAAGCAAGCGGGAAAACTCCCGCCTAAGTTCCGATAAAATCTTCAACTGTTGGATCTCCATCGTACCATAGAACGTGGGGAACATGGAGCCGCAGAAAATAAATGCAAGCACGTCCCGAATGCCAAAACGTCAAGAGCGTGCTTTTGGGCAGTTGAAAAGGCACCTACACAGACAGAAATGACATAAGGACAAAGTAGAATAATTGCTGTAATATTGAAATCCTCCTTTTTTCCGATGAGCAAAAGAGGGGAATTTCAAGGGGCTATTGTGAGGATGGGAGGCCTAGGGGTGTTTATTGGGTCGTGGGCCTTGTCTGAGGACGTTTAGCAGTCCAAGGACAATTAGACATTAGCTAAGACATACAAATTAGTAGGGTATGGAAGGATTCTGGCCATGAAGGTTTGGGAAGGTAGTATGAGAAGAAATACCTCATCGGCTAAGCAGAGCAGAGGTTAGAAGCTTTGATCTGCCATTAGGAGCAACACCCTAGACGATTCTATCGATAAGGATAAACATCAAGAGGGAATAGGACAAAGGAAGGTTAAGAAATATCTAAGAGAAAGTTGCTACCACTGCATTAAATGCTCTACAGTTAACTCTCTGGCCACATTAATGTGGAGATGATACCTAAATAGTGATATTCAGCCTTATAGCTACCCCCAAAGACTTCAGGAAGGTGCTGATAGGACAAGGATGAAAACAAGCAACTTGACCTACATGTGGAGGGTGGAGATGAAGCAAAACAGGAGAATATAAGGAAGAAAGACCCTATTACAAAGGGGGGATCAGAGAATTAGTGGAGAAAGCACTGTAGCAATAAGAATTGTAATTGTAATTAAGTTTAAGAGAAATATATACAAGAACTGCTCTCCTCGGACATTGCCGAGCAAGATTTTCCTTACAAAAAATTTGTTTATCTTTGTTTTCTTATCATCTTTAACCCATTATGATTGTTGTCCAACTCATTGAAGTCTTGTTTCCAGACCACTCTCTACAAATTTATTGTGTTGGGCTTTTTGAGCCTGAATCATTTTACCTTTTGGGCTTAGGAACCAAAACGTGTCCTTACATATATATATATATATATATATATAATAAATTGGGTCAGGAGCTGGCGTAAAAGGTGTGTTTTACGCCAGCCAATCCTGACCGGCCACGTCATATTTTTACACACTAAACAATAAACTTTAACACACAATTACCCCCAAATCTTCATAAATCAAAATCCAATTTCATTGTGAAAATCACAAAAGTGACCGTTGGAGACAGTGACGATGCTGCTTATAGTCTGAAAGTGACATCAGACAAAACCACCAGGACCAGGTGGTTGTGCCGATGATGTTGGCCATTTTTTAAATCTCAGTGACTTGGAGTTCTAGACCAAGTTTCTCTTCAATCTTATGGAGAGTAGCTAAAAAAAAAGAAGCAGCAATAACTCAGAAAAAAATCCTGCTGTTTACAAATCTCCAACAACTTCTCAAACTATCTCACCGGACTCATTTCCAAAAGCCCTTGCTGTAATTGTTCTTTTGAACAGTAAGATTGGGTTTTGATTTTCTGCAAATTTTGGATTTAATTTTTCTTTATTAAATTTGGTATTTGAGAGGGAGTGGTAGTGTGTGTTATCATTTATTATTTTTATGGGTAAAAAACTAAAAAAATTTCAGCTTCCACAGTCCACACTACAACGATGTTCTTTGATTTTTTTTTTTTTGCCTTAAAATAAAATTTTCAATGACTGTGTTTGGTAGAGAGGAAAATCAAAAGGAAAAAGCCACATAAATCTTCTCCACTTGTGTTTGGTAGCCTAGAAAATTAAAAGGTAAAGCTAAACAAAGTTTCATCTCCATTTAGTGTTTGGAAGCCAAGAAAACCAAAAGGAAAATCCACATGTTCTTCGCAAAGAAACTCAAAAAACACCCAATGGCCTTGATTCAATCACATCAGCCAAGGGCCAAACCTCTTACACAAAATTGCCATCAACCACCACATCAATCGTCAAATACCCACTTCAGCCACACCCAAAATCCAGTCAACCCAATTGCCAAAAGGAAAAAATAAAAATCTGAAAGAAAGAGAGAGATTCAGACGTGATTTTTGAAGATATGGGGCAATCGTGTATGTTTAAGTTTATTATTTAGTGGGTAAAAATCTGATGTGATGGGTTAAGATTGGCTGTTGTAAAACAAACCTTTTACGCTCTGACCCAATTTATTCTCTCATATATATATATATATATATATTCAAATAATTCACCTCCTAGGCTTTTTTTTTTTTTTTTTTTTTTAAGGGTTTTGTCTTACTCTTAATGGATTGCATTGTTAAAATAATTAACACTTTATTTATTAGCATGAATATTTGAGAATCTAGCATGTGTATGTGTGGGGTATGTTGCCCCAGATGGCCCATGGGATTGGGATTTGGGAACGCGTAAAAGCAATTCAGTGTGCTTCACAATACAAAGCTTGTTAATCATCATTTACTGATTGATATTATAGGAGATAATCATCATTCCTTGGCTTGAATGACCTGATAGTAACATTTATTTTTAAATTATTGTGTATGAAATTTATATATAACTGTACCTCATTAATTTTTCTCTTTTCAATAATTGCAACTTGTAAGGAAAATGACCTCCTTTAGGCTTTAACACCGTTAAAATTAATAGTAACTCAAAGTGATTGAATTGATTAGCACTAACTTGGATTAAGTTTCACAAATTTTATATTATACAAAATGTTTATGGGTTGCTAAACAAGAATAAAACAAAACCATAAGATCCATTATGAATGAGTTGGGAGTGGATGGAGGAAGAAGGATTATTGTACGTTCAAAATTTCAAATACTTGCTTATTTCTACTTGATTGAATATTGACTGATAGTCTACTACGCAGAAAAACTGACTATTAACACACTGTAGTTTATCCAAACGAAAAAAATGGACTAAAAGGCACATGGGAGGTTTAAGTTTAACTTAGAAAGAAATGATCATATAGAATAAATATTTCTAACAGGAAACAACAATTTTAATAGAACTTGAAATATATATATATATATATATATATATGTGTATGATTAATTGATTAGTATTATTTTTATAAATTAATCTTAATAAATATAAAAAATTGATAATATCAATATAGTTATTTTTATCACAACATATAGATACCAAGTTATAAATACAAACAATATAAAAACTAAATAGAATTTATAATTTTCAAAATTTTAATACCAAATCATAACAAAGAACATGCTAGCACAGTGGGTTCTTTTGACTCTTTTCACATTATTGAACTTTGAATGTTGAACCAACTGCGAGAATAATAGTGGGGAAAAAAATTAACATGGAGAATAACGAAGCTAAAAAAAGAAGTAAAAAAATTGTGAATTGATTCATGAGAGAGAGAGTTATTGGGGTTGGAAGTCTTTTAGGAATTTTATTTTTGTATTTATTATGCAAGTTAAGGAATAGTTATTACAATCATTTTGGTAGGAAACAGTTATTTTTCATTTTGGTAAGAAATGACTATTATTTGTAATAAAAACACAATCAAACAACCGAATGATTCTTCGTTCTTAACAAATAGTGGGAAATGCTAACGAGTGCCCTAAGGGCACTCATTAATAATCCATTTAAAAAAAGTTTTATGGAGGATGAAAAAAAAAATTTAATATTTTGACAGCTTTTTTCATTTCCTATAAAAGTGGTATCTAAACTTTCTTAAAATTGATTATTAAAAAGTGCCCTAAGGGCACTCGCTAGCATAACCCATAAATAGTTATTACATTATAGAGTCTAGGATTGAGATCTGGTACAATAGCGTGCAATAGCTAGGGCTGTTGTACCATGCAATACCTGCTCAATAATTTAAATTAAAAATTACAAAGTTAACTTTTGATACCAACCATTGGATCAAGAAAGTTAAAAAGATAAAAAAGTTGAAAGTTTTAAAAAAGTTAAAAATTTTGAAAAAATAAAAATGATGTGAGAGGTATTGCATGATGCAGTAGGCTATTACCAAACATAACCTTGGTCCATATTATCTTCTCTTAAATTGTTGTGCACTTTGTTTACGTGCTTTACTTTATTTTGCGTTAAAAATTTCAATCTCCCACATGAGTTGAAGGTGAACAAATTCTTTATTTCTTTTTCTAATTCTTAAATTGTTGTGCACTTTGTTTACGTGGTTTACTTTATTTGCGACACGTTAAAAATTTTCAATCTCCCACACGAGTAGAAGGTGAACAAATTCTTTATTTCTTTTTCTAACAAAATTAAAATAATAATAAGTAGTTTTTCAAATAAATTCATTAATAAAATCTAATATTTATTACATAAAATCCAAAATTGTGTAGCGAGAGACAATGACTATCACTTTTTGCCCAAAAAAACCACCCTTGATATTTGAAGGAATCAAAACTTTTTTATTTCCTAGCTCATTGCAAATTTTGCTTCTCCATCTTGATCTCTTTTTCGAGTTGCTCATTATCATCAATTGATGTATAGTGTTTGAGTCAGTTTGACAGTTCTCCAGCCACCACTCATTTTTATTTGATTCCTGTGAATGAAGGTAGTCTGAAAAACGTTGAAAGAGGTCTTATGAGGCAGTTCATAATCCAAGTGTCATTCGTAGAATTTATGCCACATGGCGTGAAGTGAAAATTTCGCACATGAGAAAGCACGTGCCGAACTCTCCACGTGGATTCCATTTAAGAGTCCACACGTGGTATCACGTGAATCAGGTGGTCCCCATCCCAAGTCACTAGACCCTTTTTTTTTTTTTTTTCTTTTTTTTTTTGTGAGATGGCAGTAAGGTTGAGAATTGAGAGCCAGTACAATGTACGAATAATGCAAAGCATAAGTGGAAGAAGAGGCAAAGAAGATGGACCTTAATTTTGGGACTTCAGGAACCTTTTCTATGAAAAATTATTAATTTAAATTGTATTCTTTATGTTATGAACTAAATAAAATATGTATAATATTGTATATTTTTATAAAAAATGGACATTGGTTTAGGAACTATTTTTATAAATATTTTATTAAATAAATGATAAAACGATAAATGTTGTTAGTAGCTTTTTATATTTTTTATGAAAGTGATATCAAAATTTTCCTAATATGATTTATTAACAATTATTCTAAGAACATCTATTAACATGACCCTTTATTAATCTATAAGGTAAATCTTACGATACAAATCAATAATTATCTTTTTTATTATATACTATAAAGCAAAAACCATAAGACTGTTATTTTAGTCACAAAACAATGATGCATGGGACCAAATAGTTGTAATTTCCTTGGCTAGTATAGAAACAGCATGGGAACATCGAAACGACCAAAAAACCATTTGCTCCGGCACCTCATTTTCACTAGTGTAGCCCTGGTTTTGGGAACGTGGGTTTTATTTATCCGTTCATTTAATTTACCTAATTAGACATGTTTAAGATAAGATAAAAATGCCTTTATGCCTCAATTTTTATATTGTTTGTTTGGACGTCAATAATTAATATAATATAATAAAATATATATTGCCACAACCAAGGACGGAACTAGGATCAAAATTTAGGGGGGGCCAAAACCTCGATAAAAAAAATTCTTTAAAATACAAATTAGCATATATTTAATGTTAAGAAAATATCAACAAAAGAGCAGAGAAACAAAATAACCGTTTATTAATACATTTTAAATTAATAATTTAAAAATAGAATTCAACATTCTTTTAAATAACAAAAATCATCTATAGTTGATTTTGTACTAAACTTTGCAACAATCTCCATTTCGATCCTAATTTTCTTTAGATTAATGATACATGAATTTATAAAATTTATATAATAAAATTTGTAATACTAATGACTGTACACTACACATTAGCACCAATTTATTAACACAACTATTTAATTCTATAATACCCCACATAAACTTAAACTAATTTACTAATAAACAACCAACTAGTAAGCAGTAAGTTAAAAAAATATTAAATATTTTAAGTTAAAAATTAATAGCCAAACACACCTGCTATCCCACCCCACACACTGATTAATGGCCACCCACTCACCCCACTCTCACTCACTACAAGTACATTAACTTGGTTTGTAATTTGTATTCATCTATCTTTCTTCTTCTTTTTTTGCGCATTTTTTTTTCTTTTCAGCAAAAATAATCATATCATTTTTCACGAAAATTCAAATAGTCATTCTTAACACTTATAAAAAAATAGCTTGGATCTAAGAAGAAAGAGTAAGAAACAGCCAACACAGTAACACAGATGTTGTAGTATAGTTGTTTACTTGTTGGGTTTTATCATTTTCATGGGCCAATTTGTAACTTATTGGGAGGTCTCTGGCCACAACTGTTAGATAAATAAAAAATAAAAAAAAATAAAAGAAGAAGAAGAAGAAGAAGATATTTTTATGCAATATGTATCGATTCCATTTCCATCAATTTTCCTTTTTTTTTTTTTTTTTTTTTTCTTTTTAACTTTTTTTTGAGAAGGTTTTTAACTTGATACATAATTTTTGTTTGATGCGAATAAAAGAAATGCTCTGGACACGCAAAGTGAGTATTTCTAAAACATTTGAGGCTTTTTCTAGATCAGAAAAATTTGAGTCAAGTTATATTTAATTGTTAATATTAATTCTATATGATCATTTCTTTCTAAGTTAAACTAAAACCTCCCATGTGCCTTTAAGTCCATTTTTTTTGTTTGGAAAAACTACAGTGTGTTAAATAATAGTCAGTATTTCTGCAAAGTAGACTATCAGTCAATATTCAATCAAGTAGAAATAAGCAAGTATTTGAAATTTTGAATGTAAAATAATCCTTCTTCCTCCATCTCCTCCCAACTCATTCATAATGGATGTTATGATTTTATTTTATTTTGTTCTTTTTTTTTAGAGAATTTCAACTTACAGCGTCCGCTTCTAATGATAGTTCTTTATCATCAAATTAAGACACCAATCAGTTTTTGGTGTAGACGGAAATTGAATCTTAGATCTCTTATATAACCATCATAGACTTTACTAGTTGAGTTAATTGGAACCCACAAATTATATTTTATTCTTGTTTAGCAATCCATAAACATTTTGTATAATATAAACTTTGTGAAACTTAATCCAAGTTAGTGCTAATCAATTCAATCACTTTCAGTTACTATTAATTTTAGTAGTGTTAAAGCCTAATGGAGGAGGTCATTTTCCTTACAAGTTGCAATTATTGAAGAGAGAAAAATTAATGAAGTACAATTATATATAAATATCGTACACAAAAAATAAATGTTACTATTAGAGACTTTACTATTTTTTTATTTTTTTTTTTAGAAGGAACACTGTAATTTTATTGATGGTTAGCTGAATCGGCTTGAATTACAGAAACAAAGTGTGGAGGAACGTCTTCCATCCACACCAAAAACTCACTAACATGTCTCGCATGTCTAGCAATGTTATGGGCTGACTTGTTCGCCTGTCTTTGCACATACTGGAATTCCACTAAGTCCATCTTATTTGCTATCTCCTTGGCCACATTCAGCAGATGACCATACTCTGTTAGTGAAGATTTTTTACTCTTTAAACCGTCAATAGCAATCTTTGAGTTACCTTCAAGAATAATCGAAGATAGACCAAGATCTTTGGCGAACTGAGTTAATTGGAACCACAAATTATATTTTATTCTTGTTTAGCGGTCCATAAACATTTTGTATAATATAAACTTTGTGAAACTTAATCCAAGTTAGTGCTAATCAATTCAATCACTTTCAGTTACTATTAATTTTAGTAGTGTTAAAGCCTACCGGAGGGAGGTCATTTTCCTTACAAGTTGCAATTATTGAAAAGAGAAAAAATAATGAAGTACAATTATGTATAAATATCATACACAATAATTTAAAAATAAATGTTACTATCAGGTCATTCAAGCCAAGGAATGATGATTATCTCCTATAATATCAATCAGTAAATGATGATCAAATATTTTTGTCATTAACAAGCTTTGTATTGTGAAGCACACTGAATTGCTTTTACGTGTTCCCAATCCCATGGGCCATCAGGGGCAACAGACCCCACACATACACATGCTAGATTCTCAAATATTCATGCTAATAAATAAAGTGTTAATTATTTGAACAATGCAATCCATTAAAAGTAAGACAAAACCCTTTAAAAAAAAGCCCAGGAGGTGAATTATTTGAACATCATATCATATTATATTATATTATATAATAAAAGTTGGGTTTAAATGTTGTAGTTGCGTCAAGTGGCAGCACCAAACTAAAGAAATTTTGTTAGATTTTTAGATTTTAAAAAGAAAAAATGGATATAATTTTTTTTTTCTTATCTTCTTCTTCTAAAATTTCTAAGTTGATAAAAATCTTAATTTAATTACAAACCAAATTCTTTTCCTCATCTGTTTCTTCTCAATTTGATTACAATCCAAAATCTTCATCTTCATCTAATCCTTTCTTTTTTCATTTAAATTAATATACCTATTGCTACACGTAAAAAAAAAAAAAAAAAAAAAAAAGTGATATTTAATTGAAAAGTTGAATCCAAGAGAAATTGAGTTAAACTAAAACTCTAAGTCTACTAAATGGATATAATTTTTTTCCTTATCTTCTTCTCCTATTATTTTTAAATTGATAAAAATATTAATTTAACTACAATCCAAATTCTTTTCTTTATCTCTATTTCTTTTAATTTGATTACAATCCAAAATCTTCATCTTCATCTAATCATTTTTTTTCATTTAAATTACTACACCTATTGCTACACGTATATATAAATAAATAAATAACTAAAACAGCAACGTGATATTTAATTGAGTTAAAGGGATTATTTTTTACACAAACAGCAACGTGATATTTAATTGAGTTAACGTGATTATTTTTTACACCTCCACAAATTAAGTTTGAATCTAAGAGAAATTGAGTTAAACTAAAACTCTACTAAGTTTCCTTTACTCTACCAACGTGATACCCATCTTCCAACAGGCTAATGTTTTGTTAATATAATTATCCTTTTAACCAAAAAATAAAAAAGAAAAGAAAAGAATGAAAGCCTCAGTGGATGATGTATTTACTTTTGGGATCTTTTAGTCACACGCATTTGTAGAATTGGAGGTGTTTTTGTAAATGATTTGAAGCTTGATTTTTGGCTATCATTAGAGAGTATGTCATCGTCTCATGGTAATGTATATTAGATTCTTTTCTATTTGCAATACTTCTACAGAAAGCAGCATCTAGTTTGCTATCTCTTGTCATCAGCAATGATGAATATCTTTGAATTTATGGAATTTTTATTTTGGTCGAAAAGTTTTCACTGAATCTATTTGGGATGGAACTCATCTATTACATGAAATTAGGAGATTTATGTGAGAAGATATATCTTCATTTTTTTTTTTTTTGAATATCTATTTAATAATTTCTTAAATTATTTGATTTTAAAAAAAAATTTAGATAATGCAATTCAACTTGATTATTGATATAATTTTTTTATTTGGTGTTCTTAATTGACTAGGAAGATTATTTCCTCACTTATGGCAACATTAAAATGGCTATGACTGGTAATTTATAGGTAAACATTTACATTGCAATCTAAATACTAACATTTTTGTAATTTGTTTTTGGTCATTTATACAAGAAATTTATATATGATTAGCACTTCTGCTACTATGCATGCATGCTAGCAAGTATAATGGAAATATTTTCAAGTGCTATATATATATGTGTGTGTGTGTGTGTGTGTGTGTGTATAATTAAAATTTTACTACTAAGAGCTTTTAGAAATTTAAAACTTATCATAATTTTTAAAATATTTTATAATATCTTTTTTGAAAAAAAAAAGTTACACAATATACATTTTCCATGTAACTTAATTTTTAAAAATATTTTTACTATTTTTTTATTAGATTTGATTATATTATCAAAAAATATATTTTTTAAAATCATATCATATCATATTTCATATAATAAAAGTTGGGCTTAGACGCCGTAGTTGCGCCACGTGGCTTCACCAAATTACAGAAATTTTAATAAATTTTTAGATTTTAAGAATAGATATATACATTTTTTTTTAGATAAATATGACAAATCAATAACAGTTGTGTCTATCTGAAATGTTATCAATAAACCCTAAAATCAATAGAATAGAATTACCTAAGGATAGAATTTAAATAAAAAAGAGAGATAAAAAAAAAAGTAAAAAATGTTTCTTTAAAAAACGTAAAAGGAAAAAAAATTAGATCTAGCTAGGGATTTGTTAAACTAATAATAATATAATAACATGATAATAGAAGGAAAAGTAAATAGAAAAGTTGTGCACTGTTAAGAAATTAAAAATTGAAATTAGAAAGAGACAAAACTATGAACAAAACGAAACAAAAAATTAAAAAAAATCAATTAACCTATTCTTTGGAGTGAAGGTATTGAGGGCGGAACAAATATCTGGTATAGTAAGAGGGAGAGAAGAGCTCTGTGAGGGAAAAAAGAGCCGGTTAGGGTTTTTGCTTTTTTATATATATATATATATATATATATATATAAAATCAATTGGGTTAAAGGTTTTTTTTTTTTTTAATCTATATATCTATATCATATTATAAAATAAAATAAATAAAAAGTATTTGAGTTTCACCTAAACTACTTCTTTTTGTTCATATCATCTTCTTCACAACCTAAAATTCCCACTATATATACACTGTTTTTTGGTGTTATATTATTTCTATTACGTACTTTACAATTATTTGTTATATTATTCATTTCTCCTCTCTGCCCTACCTACAACCTTGCAGGTAATTTTTTTTTTCTTTCATCAAATTGAATAGATTTTGCGTATTTGTTGCCTTTTTATTATATATAATATGATTTTTATGAACAACTTTTATAGATAGGTTGAAATTCTATGTTTTATCATACATTTTAGTGTTTTTTTTTAGAAGTCAAGATAGCAAGCAATATATTTGTATTTTTTAATTTCTTATTACATGATTATTTGTTGTTGACATCAATATTTTATTATGGATTTAATTTGTTTTGGCTTTTGTTTGGTGCTTTATTTCATGTAATTTATATTCTTTAATTAAAAGCAAAATTTGCTGTCAAACATGAAATTGGATACGAGAGAATCTATTCGTCCAAATTTTTATGTAAGTCTATCTTTACTTAACTCCCTTTTTTTTTTTTTTTTTAAGTTCAAAATTTTGGATATTTTTTCATTAATGAATTGAGTTTTGGCTTAATTTTGTTTCAGCTGTTTCAATTATTAAATTCATTATTTTTTCATGTATAATATTAAAAAAACAATAATTGTGTTCTTAAAGGGTAAAACACAATACAATTACAAAAATTACTTTAAGTTAGGATGTTATATTTATTTATTAGTAAGTTAGAATGTTACATTAAGTTAGAGTATTATATTTTTATTTATTATTAATTTAGGATGTTACATATGTATACATGTGCCGGTTTAGGGTTGATATAACTTATAGCCATTTGAATGAAATCAACACTAAAACAAGTGATTTAAATATCAAAATAAGAAATAAAAATTAAATTTCTTTTAAGTGTACAAGTACAATTTATTTTTTAATCTCAAATTTTGAATTAATTCTTTTTTTTCATTTTATTTGTTATTAAATTTAATTATATTATCATATCATATTATATATAATAAAAGTTGGGTTTAGACGCTGTAATTGAGTCATGTGGTTTCACCAAATTGCAGAAATTTTATTAAATTTTTAGATTTTTAAAGAACTAAAAAAGAATAGTATACTATCAGGACTCTAATTTATTCTTATCATTAAATAAAATTAGATTAACATTATTTTTTATTTGTTAGGATATATTTCTTAAATTAAGGGATAATATTTAACATGCAAAAATTTAATTTAGATAATATTTATCATCAAAATTTTCAAAATTTTAATATTATTAAATTAATATTATTTTATCAGAATATCAAGCTACAAAACTTGATTAATAAGAGATAAGGACAATCCAAATTCTTCAAGAGGTGATTAATATAAATCTATCCCAAAAAATAGTATATATCTCTAATAATTTGATAATCTCTATCTATCCCAAAAAATAGTATATATTTTCATTAATTTGATAATTTTACATTGATGACATTTAAAATATATATGATATATATATATATATATATATATCAAAATTCCTTATAACTATCAACCACGTTCTCTTCCTCTCTTTTTTAAAATTTTTTTTTTTTAAATTTTAATTTTTTATATGTTATGTTATGTTGAATCAACTTTTTTTTCTTTTTTTTCATTCTATTCGTATGATGTTTTTTTTAATTCCAATTGTTATGGGATAAAAACAAACACATTGATTACATATCTTTAATTTCAATAAGATTTAAATGAATTATATTTCAAATGGAACTCTACCAATATATATAACCCTATATATCCTTTTTGGAGTGAAACTTATTTCAATATGTGAATGCCTAAATCCCATGACAATGCAAGTATGCATTCTTTTTTTCTTTTCTTTTTTAATTTTGTTTATTTTCTTTAGTGTTGTTATTGGTTTTTTTGTCTTCATGTGATTTTAATTAATGAATTCAAAACATTTGAAAATATTGTCAAGTTTCTAAAAGCTCCTTCTTTGTTTTTGTATTTTGTTTTTATTAAATTGATTAGGTTTTGTGTATTGGTTGCCTTTAGTTTAAACTAATTTTCTTAGCTTTGATCTAATTTATATGCTTAGGGTTAGGGTCTTAGAACTAACGATTAAATATGGTTAGAATTAATAGATTAGTTTTCACAATTTTCTTATTTGATTTTTATGTTACATCAAATTATCAAGATGTTCTACACGTGTATTTTTGAATTATCAACTTTAATTTTAATTTATAATATTATAAAGATTATATTAATTTTAGAATTATCAATTGTTTCATACTTTTTTTTTAAATAATTATCAATTTAAAATTCAATTTGGAATTATCAATTTAATTTAGTTTTAAGAAGAAATCTTACCCCTTATTTTAGTGAGATAATTATTTACACTTGATAATTTTTTTTTTCTTTTATCTTTATTGAATCTATTAAAATATATAATTATTTATACAATTATTTTATAAGCTTTTTCATAAAACCGTGCAAAGCACAGGTCTATAACTAGTTTATATATAATTTTTTTATTAAGCCGTGCATAAAAGTTGAGCTGAGCTTGGTTGCACGAAGTGGCTTCACTATATTGTAGAAATTGTTTTAGACTTTTAGATTTAAAAAATATATATAATTTTTCTTCTCCTATAATTTCTAAGTTGATAAATCCAAATTATAGATATCAAATTTTTTTCCCCTCTATTCACGTGTATAAATATTGTTCATTTTTATGGGATAGCTTTATAACTATCCTAAAGGACCTAAACTACATTAAAAGAAACCTCTAAAAAAACTACATAAAAAATTTAAAAAAACATTAAACTTACAATATGAGGGAAGGCATAAGTTTGAGTTTAAGTTAAACTCTATCAACTAAAAAATTGCAGTAATTTTTTTAGATAGAAACAACACAACCTAATTATTTTTATCAACTTTCTCAAAAACAATTATATAGTTATTCTTATCAACTTTTTCTCTATTGTTTTATTAATTTTTTAGAAAAATACAAAAGCTTAATTGTGGATATGAAATTTTTTTTAGAGATAATTACGTAACCCTACTACCACAAATATAAAACACTACTACCAGAAATATAATTTAATCAGGAAAAAAATATGTAATTACATAAATAGTGTTCTATATGTAATAGGTTTTTATTTATTCTTATCTTCTCCTTTTGTAATATATCTTCTTCTTCGTGGAATGAAAATTACGCCATATTGTGAATCCCCCAATCCCCAAGGAAACGCCTCTTCCTCTAGCTACAAAGGTATGTATTTCTTTTCTTTCTTTCTTTTTTTTTTTTTTTTTTTTTTTTTTCACAAAGCTGCATTCTAATTCATGAGTAGGAGAAATAAATTCAATGATAATAATAAATAGAGCCTTTAGGTAAATCTATAAATGTTATTTTCTACAAGTGCATGTCTTTGGTACGTGTATACATATATATTGCGTCTTATATTGTTTATAGGACCTTTTGCTTTCTATACTTTGTGTTGTCTTACTCTTATTATGAGCTAGAAACCTAGAATTTGCATTTTATGAATTTGGAAGGACAAATTTTTAAACTCTTTTAAGAAAGGTAGATTCATATGTTGGCCTACTTTCTAAATCATGAGTTATTCTCTTTTGATAAATAATTATCATATATATATATATATATATAGAGAGAGAGAGAGAGAGAGAGAGAGAGAAATACACACATGTTGTGGTGGTTACCTAATGATGTACAATATATTTTATTCAAACACACTACATATATTATGTATTAGGATAATTAATTTAGAGTTTCAAGTTTCTCACTACTTAATTAGTAGAGTATTTCATAGATAAACCCCCTTTTTTTACATTCAATTCTAATTAAAATAATTTTTCATTTTTTATAATCTATATTTAACATCAAAATATATATTTTAATTTATATATGATTTTTTATCTAAGACATTTAATTCACATATGATTTTTTTTATTAAACCGTGCATCACATAGGCATAATACTAGTATATATATATAGGGTGGGTTAATTATATTTTGTCCCTTTAAATTATAGGATTAAATTTAATTCCCTCACTAAACTATAAAATTAAAAAATTAATTGTTTGATTGTTTGATAATGGGCAAAAAATGAATATTTTCATTTCTAATTTTTGTCTTTTTAAAAAATTTTAATGAGAAATTTAGTAATTCACAAACTCAAAATATGATAGATTCAATATTTGAACAATTCTCTATTTTAAAATTTTTCAATAAAAGTTTTAAAAGTGAAAGAAAATTTTAACAATAGGAGAAATATGGTGTATTACAAATCAATAAGTGGGAATAGATATTACTTATTGAATTTAGCTTATTTTCAATACTTTTTTAACTGAAATTTCATTTTATTTTAATAAGAAACTGTTATATTACTTACTAATTAAATAAAATATGAAGAATTTGAAAATTAAAACTCATTACTACTTGCTATTAG
The DNA here is from genome assembly GCA_019022515.1 of Quercus aquifolioides. Classification (NCBI taxonomy): domain Eukaryota; kingdom Viridiplantae; phylum Streptophyta; class Magnoliopsida; order Fagales; family Fagaceae; genus Quercus; species Quercus aquifolioides. The sequence goes on along the minus strand of CM032336.1, from coordinate 6,981,716 downwards.
AGATAAGCCAAACTTTTATTTAATTAGTTAATTTCATAATTTAGTGTCAATTAAAATAGACGCCATAATTTAGGAGACAGATTGCAATTAAACTTTAAACCACTATTAATTTTTTCTTCCCCAAAAAAATTCGGAAATTAGGTTAAAAAAGAGGTCCATGGGACCCACATAGCCTCCACGTGGCATGATAAGGTAATCTAATCACGCTCTGCTCGTGAGTGTTCCCATTTTTCTTTACTTTTACTTCTCTACGCTCTTTTTCCCACAAAAAGCTCACCAACGCCGACCCCACTGGGCGTGCCTATTCCTTAGCCACGCTCACGTGCTCCCTCAACACGTGTCTCCATCTCGATCGTCCCACAAGTCAACATCGTCAGTACATCCAACGGTACACGATCACCTATATATATTTCTTAAACCTCAGCGTTTCAGCGAAAGTGAGCAAATTATTCAAAAGCCAAAAAAGGAAAAGGCGTTTAGTTTACAATTCAATTCAGCAATGAAAGCTGTTCTGATCAGAACCGGTTCGGTCCCGTTACTATCGCCCGGTTCGCCCCGAGTCACACTCTACCTGAACGACTCCGTTTCCGGCGTATTCACCGGCGAGAAGAGCTCCGTCACTTCCCCGAAGGTTTCTCTCCATTTGGACACCAATGGCCGGAGAGACGGGGGGATGCGGAGGGCGTTTTCGGAAACCGACATGATCCGATCCGAATCCGGGTTATCCAGAATGAGCGGAGTCGGATCTCGGTCATTTCCGTCCATAATACCCGAGGAAGAGTACGTACCGGATAGCGAACTCGGATCGCCGGGTTTGAAGACAAACGGCGCTGGAGTATGGCCGGAAATTGGAATTCCGGTGGAGGAGCTAGAGTTCTCTGGCGGAGGAGGATTCGGTAAAGGAAGGAAATCCGGTGGCGGAGATAACAGAATCGGAAACGACGAAGAGAAGAGCAAGATGGCAGCATATTATTTAGAAATGGTCAAGTCGAATCCTGGTGATTCACTTTTGCTTCGAAACTACGCTAAATTCTTGCACGAGGTACTTGCTTACTTCAAGAATATGTATATATATTGCTTCATTATTAAATAAAAAATAAAAAATGGGTGATTTAATTGTGACTGTGGAAATGAATTTAGGTGGAGAAAGATACAGTGAGAGCGGAAGAGTATTATGGAAGAGCTATATTAGCGAGTCCTGGAGATGGAGAATTATTGTCTCTGTACGGAAGGCTTATATGGGAGACACAGAGAGATGGAGATAGAGCCAAATCTTACTTCGATCAAGCCGTTTATGCCTCCCCTCATGACTGGTACGGTACTTACTACTTGTTTTTGTTTGTATTGTTTAGTTAGGCCTGTTTTTATCTGTACTGATCTTTTAAGTTCCTTCCCCTGTTTGGGCCGGACATTTTGGTTTGAACAGGACATTTTTGTGTTTCAGAAATATTCTTAAACTTTACAAAATTTTAAAAAAAAATTTATGACACTAGGTTTTTTTAATTGACATGGAACCTGTTAAGTTAGGGTTGAACTTGGGATGTTTGGGTTTACAACCCTATTTTCTCCGCGTATTTGGTCTAAATTTGTTAATGAAGTATTTTAGAAAATTTTTAATTAGCACTTTTAGCTTTTATCTTTTATCCTTTATAGCAAATTTATTTCGATGGATCTAGTTAGGTTATTTTAGTTAAAAGAAAGTTTATCTCAATGAATCGTGACACTAATTTAAATTTTACTACTTTGAAATATGTAGCATGGTTTTGGGATCATATGCGCAGTTTATGTGGGAAGCGGAGGAGGAGGAGGAGGAGGATGAAAATGAAGAAAGCAAAGATATAAGTGGATCGTTGCGGTCACCGGCTCTGGTTGCTGGTTTTTGAGGATGTTTACCAGTAACCATGGTCGATAACATGATGCTTTTGACAAGGATTACAGCTGTGGAATACTCTGCTACTTTGCTACCCCTAACATCAACTACCAAAAAAAAAATAAGGAACTTGAATAATAATGAAATTATGTGGCATATAGTGTTTGTAGTATGTATGTACGAATCCAACTGGAAGCTCTAGTCTGTTGAAGGCAATAAGAAGAAGATGGAAGAGAAGAGGGAGAGGTGTGTGTTGTTTTGTACAGTGTAATATTGTTCTAGATGAGATCTGACTGACTTGTCACTTTTATTCATTTTCTATTCGTCTGATTGGTCTATTTGGATACCGTTTATTGTTGAAAACTAAAAATATCGTAGCAAAATAATTTTTAAATGAATAAATAGTACCATAAGACCTACTTTTAAAAAAAAATTTGTTGAAATTCGTATTTGCGGTCCCGTAAATAGTGTATGAAACCCGCACAAAATGGCAAACGTTCATTCTCAGTGCTATCCAAACAACTTTATTAATTTCGCCCACTTCCTTTAATTGCAGAACTAGTTGAGTAGTAATTGTTCATTTGTTTGACTTCTTTATATGTCCCCGTGCAACGACTTGACTTTCTCTTTTGTGCAATAGGGCATGCAATGCATGAAATCCCCAAACCAATATTGACTTGAGAAAATATTTGGGCGTTCCACTCTTTACAAAACGGAGGCCCCGGCAGGCGGCTTTACCAATTCCTAGTAGACGAAATTGCTCCGGTGTTAGGGCAATCCGCACACAGTAAATCTGCAAACAAACTTGGTTACCAATGGTATCTGCACTAATTAGTAATTGGATGGTTGTTTGGGGTCTTTCTGTAGTTTTGATTCGCTTTGTGTTTTGATAAGTTAGGGGATATATAGTTTCGAGTTCTTTTTGGGGTAATCAAGTCTAGTACTACTTATGCTAATGGATCACCTGTTAGTCACTATAATATAATGAGGGATAAAAATAATATATTAATGAGAATAATAATCTTCTCATATTTGTAAATAGTTTTAAGCTGTGAAATAAATTGGAGAAGATATGTTGGATTATAACTTATAAGGCATGTGAAATTGAAATAATGAAATATATTAAGCAAGGCTAATAAATATAAATTTCTCAACGTCGGAGTTAATACACTTAGAATTAAATTTATGCCAATAGATGCAGTAAGAAACATCGTAAGAAGATGTGCAGCAAAATATATATAAAGATCGAATTAATGAGTAAAAGTGTATTCTCATGTGTAGATAATTTAAATCATGAGACATTTACAAATAAATGTGAAATATGTTAGGCCAAGCAAGTGTATTTGGAGATATTTAACGAATATACTCGTCTATACCCTTGATATATATAGCATTAAATGTAATAAACAACATCATATAAAGATGTATAGAATTATATAAAGAGAGTAGAATTTATATTTAAATCGATGGCTTCTACTCCATTATGATTGTTCTTTTTATCAAGCTAAGACATTAGTTAATTTTTTATATAAATAAAGTTTGAACCCCAAATATCTTATTTAACAACAAAATAATTTATTAGTTGAACTAAATGTAACCCACTATATAAACAGAGTAAGGTATTTGAAACTTTTCTTAGTTACAAGAACTCATACTTCTCTCTTGGCCGAAGCAAATCATGAGGCATATGCAATAGTTCATCAAAAAAAATGAGGCATATGCAATAAATTAAGTTTTAAGAATTCATGATAGGAAGTATGAAGTCACAACAAGTACAAAGCTTGCACATAAATCAAGTTTTTAAAAGAAGTGCTATTCTGTAATAGTAACAGACTTTGACTTTGAGCATATTTTGCCACATTATTTGGCCCACAATGCGGACAGATTCGTAGTTTGCAGTAGGTTAGAGCTTAATCCAAGCTTTAGGTGGAGTTTGGATAGCGTTTTTGAGTTTGCGTGTGCGTTTGCGTCTCTGTTAGTGGGTCTCATTTACTGTTCATAAAACCCACAAATACTCTTTTCAGCAAAATTTTCATTAAAACTGAGTCCTACGGCATAATTAACACATTTTAAAATTATTTTACTACAATGTTTTCAGTTTTCAGCAATAAACGGTATTCAAACAGACTCTTAGTCAGTCTGGATCTATATATACATTGTGTATTGATTATTTGAGATTTTATGCAAGAAAATCTTCTCTCTTCTCTCTATTTCTGCACTAATAAAACTCTTTTTTTTTTCTTTCTTGTTCTTGCATCACTGTAACTCTTAAGAGTTTGTAGAATTTCTTCAGTTCTAGCCATGGAAGGTAGGTAGGCTGTTGCTATTTTTGTGTGGGCCTTAATGGGCCATTATCATCAATTTGATTTAATGGTTTTGATGCCCATGTTGATGTGCCATGAGATTATTTTCATGGGTCCCTTTTATCAGCCACATGTGTTGGTTGTGCTTGCTGGTTGTCGACCTGATCCATTGACAGGGCTGACTCAACAACTTTAGGGGTTTTAAGCTAAAATTTTAAGTGTGGTCTTTTTTATATTTAAATATTAATCAAATAATATATATTGAATTTTTTTATTTAAAATCTATTTTTCTTGCTTTTTGAAATACAAAATTATTAATTAAGTTCTTGTATTTAAGTTCCTCTAACATTTCTTTTTCAATTGATAATATAACTAATCCACTTAGTCTTTCTTGTGACATAAGACCTTAAATAAAATTTTTTTAATTTTAATTTTAATATAGCTAATCCATTTAATCTTTCTTTTTCAAATAAAAATTAATTTATTACATGGTTCAATAAATTAGTGTCACTATAATACAAATGAGTTGTTATGATACACATCAAATTATTTATTGGTATGATAATTTATAATAATTGATAAAGTAAGAAAACGTGTTGTCCTATGGGCAACTGGGCTGTGCAGCCTGTGCAGTGTGTAGTGTGCAACTGTGCAGCCTGTGTAGTGTGCAGTGTGCAACTGTGCAGCCTGCGCTGCTGTGCAGTGCGCAACTATGCAGAAAATGTGCTGTCTGGCTTAAATTTAATTTCGTTAGCCGAAGTTTGACTATTTTTGTTTTTTCCCTTTTTAATTTGCTGCATTTTAGGATACAATAGGGCCTTTTTAATGCATTTTATTGACCAATAAAAGTACTTAAAATTTTTTTTAATTAAAATATGTAGATAAATATATTATATATATAATTTTTTTTTTACAAGTGGTAGCCTTCTTTTATTTGGGGGCTTTAAACGATTGTATCAATTGCATCACCTATTGAGCCAGTCCTGTCCATTGATGAGGAAAATTTGTGATCCTTGAGCTTGATTTGGCGAGCCCAGCTATATATATATATGCTCTCTAATTCCTCCGATTTGTAAAGTACAAAGAAGCACCTTGTGCATGGCCTTAGCTTATAATTTTCCAAATCATTGTAGAAAGAAAAGACTGTTGAGTATTGGTCCTATTGGATGCCGAAAGAACTTAATAGATTTGGACAATGGTTGCCACATTTTTATTAATTTTCAAGCCTAGTACACAATAAAGTTCATGCAATTTAATTGTAAGCATAGTCGAACATCAACCCTAGCTCTTAAGAACAAATTTACAAGTAGATATAGAAAGAGAGGATTGATGGCCAATGGCCATCAATCCTCTCATCTTCTATTTTGGGGGATTCACAACCTTCCGAGAACTTTCTAGTATTTTGTTTATGGTCTCCTTTGCACGGATACTTATCGTCTTTGAAGCCTTATGTTCCTTATTTTCTAAGTTGTTGCTTTCCCCATTAGAGATGAACTTACTTTGTTGGCCAAGCAAGGGAGATTTAGGACGTGTGATGGGGATCTGCAAGTCACCAATTAGCAATAAGGAAGAAAGCTCAATGAAGAGCAAGGCCCAAACGCCCACCAAGAAGACCAAAGAACAAGAAGGGTCCAAAGAAAGAAGTGCAAGTGAAAGCAATCTACGGCAAAACGCAAATCTGCAGCAAAATACAAGTCTGCCGCAGAATACAGTTCTTTGGCAGGATGGCTTCGGCAGATGAAGATAAATTGGGTACAACACCCTTTTGATCCAATAAACATTATTTGGCCCACAAAGGCCCAAATCCTTTTGTATAGAAAAAGATAGGCGTGAGAACTGATATGAAAAAGAACGATGAAAGGAAAAAAGGAGCAGCAGGAAGTGTTAGCAGCAGGAATTGCGTGAAGGAAGAGTCAAACTAAAGGAAATGACAAATGCAGCAGGAAACGCGTGAAGAAATAAGACAAAAACACGCAGCAAACGAAACAGAACTAATCTGCTGCGGCAAGAATGGCGTGGGAGACAAAAACAAAAGACAGTGGAGCAAGAACAGAAGGGCCGGGGCACCACCAACCTGTACCCAGCCAATACAAGGGAGGTGGGCCCACGGTCAAAGAGATTCAGAGGGCGTGGTTTGGTGGTGGGGGGAAAAGGGGGTCTATATTTGGTTTCCTGCCATGACTTCTTTTGGGAACATATCTTGTTGGGATGATATCTTACCCAAAAGAAGTAATAAATGGTTGGGACCACTGATGCATGCCATAGAGCTAGGTAGTGAGGTAGAAGTATACAGCAGGAACAAACAAAAGAGAATTTTGTCGTGCAGCAAACATGTTCTGAGCAGATGGCAGCAGTCGGGGCAACCAATGGGTGAGTGGGTAATCTTGAAAGGATGCCCACAACAAACCAAAAACAGTTGGTGAAGCCCTAGGGGTAAAAGGGAGAAATCTTATTAAATTAGCTCACTATAAAAGGGAGGTAACCACAGCAGAAAAGGGGGGGAGGACGGAGGTAGACGAAAAAACAGGGGAAGAAGAAAAAAACACCCAGAGGAGAGAGAAAGAAAGAAAGAAAGAAAGGAAAAGAAGAGAGAAAATGCGACAGGAATAGGGGCATGCATCAATAGACCATCTTTTTCCTCCCTCTTAGCAAATCCACTCTTTGAAATCTCCAAAAGTAATAGTTAGTAGTCATTTAGGCCTATTCTCCAAAATGAACAACTTTTATGGCAGGAGCCCATGATAAGGTTGTTGAAGTTGGAGTTTGGGTTCCTTCTTGGTTTACTTATTCTATGGGCAGATTTAATACTTAATTTTGATTGCAAATATATTGGATTTCTCTCATTATAACTTATATCTGCCGTATTTAGTCATCCTGCCGTAGCACGTTTTTATCACGTCTGCCGCATCAGTTGTCCTGCTGTGGTGTCTTTACTTGCTGTACTTGTTATTCTGCTGTAGCACATTTTCATTATGTTTACCGTGTTAACTATTTTACCAGCTAAACCTTTCCTGCCGAAGCTTTCTCCTTTATTTGTTATTACGTGTTTTACTTTTGACACAAACTAATCATTATCTTGTCATATACATTGTTTCTCATGTTCTGGAAAAATATATTTTATATATGTATATGTGAATACGTATAAGTATATATACTCATATATGTATGTATATATTTGAGAATATGCTAACCCATTTAAACTAACATTTGTTTGATGGGTATTTTCTTTGGGTTTTAGATTTGTTTGTGCGCAGGAAGTAGAAAAGTGTTTCTGCAGTAAAAACGAAGAGTGGTCATTCACATTGTAGAAGGCTTTAAAGCACGGCAGACAGCTTTAAAGCACGACAGACAGCTTTAATGCACAGCAGACAGCTCTATTGCATAAGGCTTTACGGCAGGAAGCTTTAATGCACGGCAGGAGAAGGCTTTAAAGCACGGCAGGAGAAGGCTTTAAAGCACGGCAGACAGCTTTAAAGCACGACGGACAGCTTTAATGCACAGCAGACAACTCTATTGCACAAGGCTTTACGGCAGGAAAGCACGGCAGGAAGCTTTACTACACAGCAGAAAGCTTTATTGCACAGCAGAGAGTCTTATTACACAGCAGACAGTTTTAATACGCGGCAGACAGTCTTACTATGCGGCAGACAGTCTTACTACGCTGCAGACAGTTTTGCTGTATAGTAGAAAAGTCAAACCTGTGGCAGAAATCGGAGAAAAGTTCCTTCTGCGGCAGAAACATCAATCCTACGGCAGAAACTAGCAGCGGCAGAAACAGAAAAGTCAATCCTGTGGCAGAAACTGGAGAAGAGTTCCTTCTGCGGCAGAAACAGAGGATAAGCCCACTTTGCAGCATCTTCCCTTGGACTTGGACTCAATGTTTGCGCACAAGCCGGCCCAAGTTGAGTTCCAGTTGGACCGGTCTCAACTCCCTTACTCAGAATACTCAGACCTACTACCGCGGGAGGCAGCCCAGCTTAACGCACACAAAAAAGGCCCCTTACATTAAAATGGCGACTCCACTGGGGAGTTGGGATCAAGATGGGGAGAATGAGAAATTTCTCTCTCGCAAACTTGTTTCCAAGTCCTTACCTAAGCAAGACATGCAGATGTTCTTAAACCTTCCAAGCTATACTCTCAGGGAAGTATCCAAAACGTCATAGCAGTCCCATAGCAGAATCCTGCGGCAGAATACAGCAATGTTACTACAGGACAGTACCATAGCAGAATTCTATGGCAGAACATTGCAGCAACGTTACTGCAGGACAGTACCGTAGCAGAATTCTGTGGCAGAATGCAGCAACGTTACGGCAGGATAGTACCGTAGCAGAATTCTGTGGCAGAATACAGCAACGTTACAGCAGGACAGTGCCGTAGCAGAATTCTGCACAGCAATGTTAAAACAGAGCAGAAATATATTGAGAACTCTACAATAGAAGGCCTTCACAATACTTGGTCCTATCCTTTAAATGCCACTTGTTCTCCTTGTGATGCATGTGCTACATGTGGCAAGCTACTTATTCAAACATGCAAAACCAAAAGTTCCACCACTTTTTGCTCTCATTTATTTTAAGGAAGCACTAGAAGCTTTCTAAACTCTCTCCATCTCCACCTTCAGGTCCAGCACTTAGAGGAGAAAAAATCCCTTCATTCCCTCACAAGGTTTTGATCATTTTCTCATGCTAGTGATTCTAGCTCTACTTCCCTTCAAGAACCAAAAGCTAGAAACAAAAAAAATGAAGCTATTGTAGCCAATTGAAAATTTTCATCATTACTATACTGTTGCAAATCACTATTTCCTCCGCAAAGTATCCCTCAGCAAACTTTTCCAAAAGTGTAGAATGTCCCTCCGCAGGAATTTTGTAGCAAAAAGTACAGATCCTTTGGCAGACTGTTCACAGCAGAATCTGCCGAATTTCAGAAGTGCAGAATATTTCCTCCGTGAAGTATCCTTCAGCAGACTTTTCCAGAATTGCAAAATGTCCCTCCGCAGAAATTTTGTAGCAGAAAGTGCAAATCCTTCGGCAGACTGTTCACAGCAGAATCTGCTAGATTTCAAAAGTGCAGAATATTTTATAGCAGAATATTTTGCAGCAGAATTTTGTATTGAATCCCAGCAGTCCTTTTCACAGAATATCTTACCACAAAATTCAGCACAACAAATTTGAGACTTGTTCTCAAAGTAAGAGAGGTGCATACAAAGCCTTTCATGTTCACTTTTACTGAATCAATTTTTTTTGCTACTACATCAACAAATATATCAGTATCAATGAAGGGAGGAGGGAGAACTAATCGATTCGGCGATATCGAAACATCCACTTTCAACCAAAGCATACATTGAAGGCATGTGACAGGGTGGTGAAGTGTCCAAATTAAATCCAGACCTTGGGATGAAGCCAACCACTCAGTAATTGCGTACTCTCCATAAAGAAGCCCAAGTCTACAAGCTGCTTGCAAACTGCTCTTTGTCCATTATTGGGTCTAGCAAACCAATTCAACAACCTTGAAGAGTTGAGAATTTTTCTTTAAAGCACCTCAGAGGATTTATGCCTACAGTGGCATTAATGATCATGATCTTTATAATATTTCTAAGAAAGAATGTATCACATCACTTGTACTACAAACTATGCAACTCCACCATCACTCTTCAAGTCATGAAGCTCATGGATGCCCATGTCTTATCCTAGAAGAATTCTGCAATAGTGGCAAACTCAAAGTTCCTTCTTTCAGCTTGTGTACAAAAGGGAAATAGTAGAAAAAATTGCTGACTCACATCCTGCCGTGAATAGAGTTGCTTATCTTATTGCTGCAGAAAACTATTACGTGGTTTTTATTGAAGGTGTTCTACTGCAAGGGCATTTTGCCACAAGAATAAAGAGGCATGATGTCCCAGAAAGATGTGGGTACGTCATGGGAAAATTCTATATTAGAAGCCGCTGACTTTTGGCTATTACTAGCCAACCATGAAGCAAGAGACGTAGCAAGCTCCATCTAAATATGTCCATACTCAAAGCAAGCAAAGAAGAAACCCATGAAATATGGGTCTTGGTAGCAATAGCCAGCAAAAGGGTCGTGGTTATGAATTCTTGGCTAAAAGCCAGCAAAGGAACCATGGTTGTGAGTTCTTGGCAAAAGCCCATAATGGGGGCTACACTCAATCAAGCCCGCAAAGGAGCCATGATCGCAAGTCTTTAGAAAGAATCTGCAGAAGAGCTATAGCCACAATCATATGTAGCAGAAAATACATGGGAAGCAATTGTGCTTGCAGTGGAACGAAGTCAAAGCATGCTTGGGAAGTAACTTTTTCCCAAATTCTTTAGCAATGAAGAATTTCTACGATATGGCAACTTGTAGATCCATGACATCTAATTTTTTTTTACTGAAGAATGCATGAACCACATGATGGAGCATCAACACCAAGAGAAGGTGATATCAAGCTCATCCAGTTGTCCCACATGCAGGGGGGCTAAAGCTCATTCTGCGGCAAACATGGGAAGCCTCCTGCTGAAAGCTAAGGGCTTATTCTTGTATACTGGGGGCTGTCTCATTCTGCAACAAAATTTGGGAAGTCTTCTTCAAAAAGCTAAAGACTCATCCAGTTGTCTCACATGCTGGGGGGCTAAGGCCCATTCTGCAGTAAATTTAGAAAGCCTGCCGCAAAGTGCTTAAAGTATCAATATGAAGCAGCAACATCATGTATCTTCTACGAAAGCTTGGTGTGTTGCGTGGTTCAAGAAAGCTTGGAGGAGGAGAGTAATGAAGGACAAAACAAAGAAGTTGTGGCAGAAAAGCATATATAGGTTGTGGCAGAAGAAAAATTGGAGGAAATTTAACCTGGGGTCGGACCCACAGGAACCAAGACTCACCTCAATTAGCTCAAGACTTTCAAAAAAGGAGAAATCATAATTGATACTATTGCTGAAAAAATTCAAAGATGTCTTCGCATGGGATTACAGTGAAAATGCCAGGATGGGATATTGGGCTAATAGTGCATACATTGAATGTGGACCGCGAGGCCAAGCTAGTAGCCCAGCCTGCTAGGGTGTTCCACACTACCTGTCGGGGCATTCCACATTGCCTGCCAGGGCGTTCCATACTGCCTGTCAAGATACTCCACACTGCCTGCCAGGGTATTTCGCACTATCTGCCAGGGTGTTCCACACTGCCTGCCAAGGTATTCCACGCTGAGATAGAAGGGGCAAAGCTTTGGGGAAAGAAGTACAACAGGCAGCCTTCAAAAGGCTACAGCAAATCATGATGAACCTTCCCACGGTGCAAGCCCCAATCCGCAAAAAGTCATTGTTACTTTACCTAGCCACTAACTCGTATGCCATAGGTGCATTGATTGGCCTAGAAGATGGAGGAAAAGTTTTCAACCTTTGAAATAAAGCACACTCCAAAGAATGAGAACCGGTTTGCGGATGCGTTGGCTGCATTAGGCTCACAAATAATTTTCGAAGGGAATAGCACCAGGATAAAAGTCAGCAAGAGGAAAGAGTCTACTATTGAGATGTTGAAAGAAAGGTTCCAGAAGGAACAGTGTGAAGGAGATTTGTGGATTCTCATAAGAGAAGGCCTTGACGTAGGAAGAAGACACCGCAGAACTGAAGATGCTGAAGGACTATGCCCTGGTAAGAGGAGAATTGTACCGCAGGGTGCCAGGTGGGGTCTTGTCCAAGTGCGTACGGCAGGAGGAAGCCCAAAGAAAGTTAAAAGAAATACATGACAAGACTTGCAAATCCTGTGGGGAGGTTAGCCTTTACCGCAGGCTTTAAAGGGTAGGCTTCTATTAGCCAAGTATGGGTAAAGACGCAGATCAAGTCCAAACCCAGTGTGGGACCTACCAGCTTGCGGCAGACAGAGAAGAAAGTTACACTGTGTTCGTCAGCGGAGACTGGAAAAGCCCATTCACGCAGTACCTGACAGAAGGCATCCTGCCGCAAAAACACAGCGAAAAATACAATCTTGAGAGGTTGGCAACACGCTACTTTTTGCATAGCAAAGTCCTTTTCAAGAAAGGGTATGGTGAGAACCTTTTAAGATGTCTGGGTCCCTGAAGAAGCAAGAGAAATGATAAAAGATATGCACTCAAGAGAGTGCGGGGAACACCAGGGAAAGAAAAGACTTTACAGGTGCCTGCTGCAAATGGGCTACTACTAGCCTACCATGAAGAAAGACACGGTAGAATTTGTAAAAAATGCCACAGCTGCCAACTACAGGCCAACTTGATTCACACTCATCTGCATAATCTACATAGCATCTGCCAGACGCTTATAGAAATTCACCAAAGTCAGCCACAGGGTGTTCACCTTTTTCCTTGGTCTGCGGGACAGAGGTAATGAGCCCGGCAGAAGTAATAACTCCATCTCTGAGAGTTATGCAGATGCGGTAGAAAGAAAAAGAAAAGGAAGTCTTTGCGGCAGAAAGGTGCAAAGACCTAGAGGGGCTTGATGAAAGGAGGGAAAAGGCCCAAGAGCGGAGCCACGAATATAGACAAAAGATGACTGAAGACTATAGCAGAATGACAAGAAGAATATGTTAAAGAAGAAAAAAAGCAAACACGAAGGAATCAATAGTTGCTGTGGCAGAATGACAAAGAAAGTGTTTAGAAAGTGAAGATTTCTCATAAAAGCATCCTCATTTCCCCTTGGAAAAATATCTATGGTGGCACCACTTGTAGGCGCCTTAAAATGAGTGGCAGACTCAGTCACTTCTGCGGGAAGATCACTTTTGCAGCAGACCCAGAATTTATGGCAGAATTAGAAACAACCCGCAATGCGAACAGCAAAGGTACAAGAGTATTGATGATCTTGGGGGCTAAAAGGTCTTCTACTATTGCAACAATACATTTTCCCATGTCAGTAGCAGCTCCGAATAAGGAGGTCTTCCATAAATACATCATCATTAAAAGAAACTTGCCTTTCCACAAGGCCCAACATCTTTCTCCGCAGAAACTTCATCCCGGCAAAGAATACATGTGTTTTTCAACACAGCAGAAAGTATTATCAGCAAATGAAAGATTACTCCATTATGATGAGGGCTTGCAATGTTAGCTTTACGCTTTGTTTTAAGAAAAAGAAATGAAGATACGTGAATGCAAAGAGAAGAAGAAGGCACAAGAAAAGGGAGTGAAGTCATCCTTTGATCTACACACTTAGAGGAAGCTTCGCTCTTGTGAAAGAACTCTACTTGAAGAAAGTGAAGTGGCAGAGTTGTTTTGATGAAACTCTTTTCAGTCGTCGACTTAGATGTGAAGGGAGTAGAAGACAACACTTTCTCTATTTTTAGAGAATGAATGAAGCCCGAAGTGAAGCAACCTTAAGTGGCTAAAAGAAAAGAAAAATGAAGACTGTAAGAAGGATCCTTGCTCTGCAAAAGTGTTGTTCGCGAAGTTGGCAGAAAGAAGAGTTAAAGAATCCAAAGAGCCAATTTTGAGCGTTCTGCGGAGATGAGAAAATGTAAAACATCATAATGAAGAAGAACCCAACAAGAAAGGATGAAGAGATGAAGAGATGATGCTAAGGAATATGTGGGGAAAGTAAGCAGTCAAGCCTAACTCTTTTGCCGCAAAATCTGCTACAACCTTCACTTCCTACAGTATAGATGCTGCTCTAGCAGAAGCAGAGTAAGAGGTGTATTGATGCAGAGAAATAAGTGCATGTATTGCGGCAGAAAGTGTCTACATATTCTGCGGAAGCAGAAAAATGAGTATTTATCCCTACAAAAGCAAAGAAATGAGTACGTGCTGCTGCAGAAACGTGAAGAAATAAGTATACAAATTGCCGCAGACATAAAGAAATGAGTACCATTGTAGAAGTTCAAGCTCACAAGAAATTTTCAAGAAGCAAACCAAGAAACAAGTAAAGAAATGATGAAGAGAAGGATGCACACATCATCATCATCAACAATCCCTTTGAATGAAAACCATATGGGAAGAAAAGAGTTAGTAAAGTGAGAAAAAAATCATTAAGCCCAAGCGGCAGGAATAATGGATCACAGGTCCATGAAATAAACAAATGGGCCTTGAGAGAGCAAACGGGCTTAAAGGAGCCAGGAAAGAGAGAATAACAAACCCATGGGCAGTGTATGACGTGAAAAAGTAAGAATGAGCCGTGGCAGGCTCAAAAGTAATGTAAGCAAAGAGAGTAGGGGTTGATGGCAAGCCCATGAGACCCAAGGATGAGTATACAGTAATTGGGCCGGGGAAGCCCAATGAAATTAGTAAAAGCCCATGGGAGTAAAGAATTGAAACGGGCCGAGGATGCCCAAAAGAATAAAATGGGACAAAGGAGCCCAAATGGGACAAAGGAGCCCGAAAGTGATGAAACGGGCCGAGAATGCCCAAAAGAATAAAATGGGACAAAAGAGCCCGAAAGCAATGAAATGAGCTAAGGAAGCCCGAAACTGCATAGTGCAAGCCCAATGATAGTACTGGGCTAATGGAATTTAGCAAAAGGAAAACATACAGCAGGCCCAAAGAGGCCTAGCAGGCACAAGTCATGAAGGGTAAAAGGAAAGCATACAGCAGGCCCAAAGAGGCCCAGCAGACCCAGCAGACCCAGCACCACCCTCATGAACAACAACTTTTTGGCTACCCTTGGAGGGTCGTAAAATTGTAGAAAGAAAGAAAGAAAACAACTTGCCTAAGGAGAGTAAATATTGAAACAGCAGGCACGCGAAGAAAAGAAGAGAAGCATTCGCATGTGAGTTGTTAAACAACCCGCAAAAGAAAAACTGCATGAGTTTCGCATACGAATTGCAGGAGCAATCCATATGCTCAGGGGGCTAAATGTTGATGCCCATTTTTGCAAATCAATACCTAAAGGCTTATAAGGAAGAATGCCCAATGAAGAGCAAGGCCCAAAGGCCCACCAAGAAGACCAAAGAACAAGAAGGGTCCAAAGAAAGAAGTGCAAGTGAAAGCAATCTACGGCAAAACGCAAATCTGCAGCAAAATACAAGTCTGCCGCAGAATACAAGTCTGCCGCAGAATATAGTTCTTTGGCAGGATGGCTTCGACAGATGAAGATAAATTGGGTACAACGCCCTTTTGATCCAATAAACATTATTTGGCCCACAAAGGCCCAAATCATTTTGTATAGAAAAAGATAGGCGTGAGAACTGATATGAAAAAAAGCGATGAAAGGAAAAAAGGAGCAGCAGGAAGTGCTAGCAGCAGGAATTGCGTGAAAGAAAAACCCAAACTAAAGAAAATGACAAACACAGCAGGAAACGTGTGAAAGACTTACAACAGGACAAAACAGAGTTAATCTGCTACGGCAGGAATGGCGTGGGAGACAAAAACAAAAGACAGTGGAGCAAGCACAGAAGGGTCGGGGCACCACCAACCTGTACCCAGCCAATATAAGGGAGGTGGACCCACAGTCAAAGAGATTCAGAGGGCGTGGTTTGGTGGTGGGGGGAAAATGGGGTTTATATTTGGTTTCCTGCCATGACTTCTTTTGGGAACATATCCTGCTGGGATGATATCTTACCAAAAAGAAGTAATAAATGGTTGGGACTACTGATGCATGCTATAGAGCTAGGTAGTAAGGTAGAGGTATACGGTAGGAACAAACAAAAGAGAATTTTGTCGTGCATCAAACATGTTCTGAGCAGATGGCAGTGGTCGGGGCAACCAATGGGTGAGTGGGTAATCTTGAAAGGATGCCCACAACAAACCAAAAAACAGTTGGTGAAGCCCTAGGGGTAAAAGGGAAAAATCTCATTGAATTAGCTCACTATAAAAGGGAAGTAGCCACGGCAGAAAAAGGGAGGACCGAGGTAGAGGAAAAAATAGGGGAAAGAATGAAAAACAGGGGAAGAAGAAAACACCCAGAGGGGAGAGAAAGAAAAAAAGAAAGAAAGAAAAAGAAGAGAGAAAACGCGGCAGGAATAGGGGCATGCATCAATAGACCATCTTTTCCCTCCCTCTTAGCAAACCCACTCTTTGAAATATCCAAAAGTAATAGTTAGTAGCCATTTAGGCCTATTTTTCAAAATGAACAACTTTTATGGCAGGAGCCCATGATAAGGTTGTTGAAGTTGGAGTTTAGGTTCCTTCTTGGTTTACTTATTCTATGGGCAGATTTAATACTTAATTTTGATTGCAAATATATTGGATTTCTCTCATTATAACTTATATCTGACGTATTTAGTCATCCTGCCGTAACACGTTTTTATCACGTCTGCCGCATCAGTTGTCCTGCTGTGGTGTCTTACTTACTGTATTAGTTATTCTGCCGTAGCACATTTTCATTATATTTACCGTGTTAATTATTATACAAGCTAATCATTTCCTACCGAAGCTTTCTCCTTTATTTGTTATTACGTGTTTTACTTTTGACACAAACTAATCATTATCCTGCTATAAGTATATATATATATATATATATATATACATATACATTGTTTCTCATGTTCTGGAAAAATATATTTTATATATGTATATGTGAATACGTATAAATATGTATATATACTCATATATGTATGTATATATTTGAGAATATGCTAACCCATTTAAACTAACATTTGTTTGATGGATATTTTCTTTGGGTTTTAGATTTGTTTGTGCGCAGGAAGTAGAAAAATGTTTCTACAGTAAAAACGAAGAGTGGTCATTCACATTGTAGAAGGCTTTAAAGCACGGCAGACAGCTTTAAAGCACGGCAGACAGCTTTAATGCACAGCAGACAGCTCTATTGCACAAGGCTTTACGGCATGAAACTTTAAAGCACGACAGGAAGCTTTAAAGCACGGTAGGAAGCTTTACTACACAGCAGAAAGCTTTATTGCACAGCAGACAGTCTTATTACATAGCAGACAGTTTTACTACGCGCCAGACAGTTTTGCTGCATAGTAGAAAAGTCAGACCTGTGGCAGAAACCGGAGAAAAGTTCTTTCTGTGGCAGAAACATCAATCCTGCGGCAGAAACTGGCAGCAGCAGAAACAGAAAAGTCAATCCTGCGGCAGAAACTGGAGAAGAGTTCATTCTGCAGCAAAAACAGAGGATAAGCCCACTTTGCAGCATCTTCCCTTGGACTTGGACTCAATGTTTGCGCACAAGCCGGCCCAAGTTGAGTTCCAGTTGGACCGGTCTCAACCCCCTTACTCAAAATACTCTGGCCTACTACCGCGGGAGGCAGCCCAGCCTAACGCACACAAAAAAGGCCCCCTACAGCTCTCTAATTCCTCCGATTTGTAAAGTACAAAGAAGCACCTTGTGCATGGCCTTAGCTTATAATTTTCCAAATCATTGTAGAAAGAAAAGACTGTTGAGTATTGGTCCTATTGGATGCCGTAAGAACTTATTAGATTTGGACAATGGTTGCCACATTTTTATTAATTTTCAAGCCTAGTACACAATAAAGTCCATGCAATTTAATTGTAAGCATAGTCGAACATAAACCCTAGCTCTTAAGAACAAATTTACAAGTAGATATAGAAAGAGAGGATTGATGGCCAATGGCCATCAATCCTCTCATCTTCTATTTTGGGGGATTCACAACCTTCCGAGAACTTTCTAGTATTTTGTTTATGGTCTCCTTTGCACGGATACTTATCGTCTTTGAAGCCTTATGTTCCTTATTTTCTAAGTTGCTGCTTTCCCCATTAGAGATGAACTTACTTTGTTGGCCAAGCAAGGGAGATTTAGGACGTGTGATGGGGATCTGCAAGTCACCAATTAGCAATAATCACAATTATTGATCAACTATGAGCTCCAACAATTTTTTTTTTTTTGAAACTAGTCACTAACCTGTAGCACGGAAAAGTTCAACAATTTATATATATATATATGAGAATTTGTGAAAAAAAATCTTGTCTAGTTTAATTAAAAATTATTAAGAGAATATCAAATCGAATTTCAACCGAATTTGTTTAGTATTAGTAATGCACTATCCAAAAGAAATTGAGTTCTAATTTTTTTTTTTTTTTTTGAGAAACCAGTTCTAATTAGTTTAATCAAACATAATTTGTAACTCTATAAACCAAATAAAAATACATTATAATGATGATGCGAAGAAAATGTGAAATTTCAAAATTTTAAATGGCAACATTAAAAGAAGTTTTTTTTGAAGATAACATTAAAAGAAGTTAACAAAGCAATAAAATTTTGCATGCACACACAAACACAAAAATATTAGATGCTTTAATTTTCTTCGAAGTCAAATGTCCATGCAATGCATGGATTATAGTCATTATACAACAAAAAGGTATTAATGTGATATATTTATTAGTATACGTAAATCTAATTAATGGTTTCACAATCAATATTGATCTCTGCTGTTTATTTACGGTGGAGGGTGAAATTTGAGTAGGTTTGACTTATCTTCTGTATTTTTTTAATTGGATATGTCCTTTTGTTTTAAACATATAATGACAAGTAGTAGTGGATTTTAATCTTCACATTTTGTTTAGTTAGTGGATGACTTGTTAATCTCTCATTAAAATAAAAGGATATTACAGTTAAAAAAGTACTAGAAGTAGGCCAAACCTAATTTGAGTAGTATTGTTTTTAAATGATTTTATCCCCTTCTTTAATTATTGAATTTAAAATTTTAAAAATTAAAAAAAAGAAAACTACTAGGAGTCCAAATCTTTTATCCCACTTTTCTTGCTCCACTCTATACTCTACCAATAAATGCTTGCCACGTATTCACCTAATTAATTAAATGTTATCATTATTGACTTATTAATACTATAGTTATTAATTTATAGTAATATTTAATTAATTAGGTAAACATGTGGCAAGAATTTATTGGTAGAGTATAGATTGGAGCAGGAAAAGTGAGACAGAAGATTTGGACTCAACTACTTTGGACCTTCAGCAGAAATGTATTATATTCTGTAACTAAACTTTGACTTCTGAATGTTATTTATTTCTCCAACTAAATTGTCGACCAATAAAATTATATTTTGCTCTTTTCTTCTTCATTATTTTTTTTTTTTTTCACTTGAAACCAAACAAAGTTATCATATATTTAGGGCATACAACTATACAAGAAATAGTTTTAACATGGTTTTAACATTAACAAAACCCGACTACCCGAGATACTAATTCTAAATGTAGATTTCAATTTGCTTCTTCTTTTTTTCTCCAAAAAATCCAATTAATAAACAAACAATTTCATACTTTTCAATTTTATTTTAAAAAGATTATTGTTGACAGTAGTGTTCTATATCATACCTTCTTTGTTTCAGGTTTTGATGGATGATCTTTTTGATTGTAAAAGCTTGGCAACGGTGCTGCTTTAAATGTGCTATTCTTTCGAAGTCTATTGATCCCCAATTCCCCTCCTTGCTGCTTCTGTATATGTGTATACATTACAAATGTTTAATTGTTACTACCGGTAATCGTTGATGGTGTGATAATATATCTACTGGAAGATGCCAGCAGCTTCTAATTTGATTAATTATATTGTGGCTTTAACCAGTCCAGTGGAATGATCTTTAGGCTAATTTTTGCAGCATGCAAAAAGTTAAGATATTAGGAATCTAAGTTGAAAGACAAAATTTATGACATACCTTGGTATTGATATGTAAGTACCTGCTTTCAACCTCCTTCACTTGTATCATTTCCTTACTTTTCAGACCATCCTATCATTTAGAAAGCCAATAAAAAAGAAATTAACATTTTGTATACGATACAATATGTATTGTACAATACTAATAAGTGAAGAATATGTCTCTACCCTTGTCGTGATAGGTAAAGTTTCACCACTCCGATTGAATCTTTCAATTTTCTTGAGATTTTATTTATATATAAAATATGTGTCATTTAAAAATCAAATAAATTTCACATGCCTCATATTTGGCTAAAATGGGAATCTCCCCCTGGGTAGAGTACATTAACAGTAACCATAACTAAAAAAAAATCCACAAAAGTTTTTTTTTTATTTTATATAATATCCGCAAAAGTTAATTCTTAAATCTTAGTTTTAGTCCAAAATGGCTTAGAATCGCATTAGGACTCACCTCTATTCTTCCCCCAACACGTTTAGCGGCTGTTGCTTTTGGTATACCACTCATACCGGCACTAGTGGAATTTGCACGCCTCAGCTTAGAGGTTTCTCCAATTTAAAGAAAGTTGAATATCCAATTGGGATTTGCCTAACTAATAACTATACTAAATACCCTTCTCAAAAAAAAAAAAAAAAAAAAAAAAAAAAAAAAAAAAAAAAAACTATACTAAATAAGGTCAACAGAGAGAATTAAGTTAATTTACTTATATTTTTGTGTCAACGTACCGTTCTAAATTAGCTTTTAAATTAAATTAAATTTAATTTAATTTTATGTCAAATTTCTTTTAAATTTAACGTGTTTGGATTAATTTTTTTAAAGTATATTAGTTTATTTGCTTATATACAGTTTTTTAAAATCTAACAATATTTTTTTAACAGTATTTCTATTTTTGTCTACTTTCTATAAATCATCAAATAATAATTTAAAATATATATATCCAAATGCACACCCATTTAAAATTAATCAAATAATCTTATAGTTTCAAAACCTATTATTAACTCAAGCACAAACTTATTTCTTAACATGTCTTCATTTTTCTCCATTAAAAAAAAATAGTCTTCATTTTTCAGTAGCCAACTTGCTACTGTGAAATCAAAAGATTAATTCATTATTATTTTTTTATGGAGACCATCGAACTCTATGTTGACAAAATGATTTTAAGTAATCAAATTGTTTTTCCAATTGATTCTCAAAAAAAAAAAAAAAAATTTATTTTTCCAATTCCTATAATTTATTTCCCAATTTATTATTATTATTATTATTATTTTAAAAACCACACACATATATATACCCATTGGCGGAGACATAAAATTTTCTCAAGGAGGGCCAAGCTAAATGTAACAACTAGTATATAATTATAATTGAAATAAAAATTAATTTGCCTCCTTTGACCAATTAGTTGATTTTTTTTCTTCTTCATTGTTGTAATTATCAAATTATACAATAATAAAAATTTTGTAAAAACATTTTTCCCCTCTTTATTATTCTAATATTTTCTAATGAAATTGTTATGGAACGTACTTGTGATTTGAAGTGACAGTGAAGACTGGAGAGTTTGGGTTGTGATTTGTGAATCCTTGAAATCAACCCCGTTTTTCTTTTGGCCTTCTCTCCTCAATTGCTGTAGAAAAATCCATTGAATCTCGTCTTCCCTAGACATCCTTTTTTCAGTTGCCAAACGAAATGGTTGAGGGACTGTGTGCTTTGCCTTGTGTTTTTGTTCTGAACCTTCTTTTGATGTATTTGTTTGGTTCTCTCCAACTTTTTCAGCTTGGGACTCAACCTTAATTTCATGTCTTCCTTCCTCTGTATCCTCCAGCAGTTGGTTCCCTTTAAGAATTGGAATGTCTTTTTCCTCTTGATCAACTTCGACTTGTTTATCAGGCTTTTCTTCTTGTTGGTGACTTTGTTTAATATCTCTTTCTCTTCCATGTTAGGGAATTGTTTAACTAGCAGAAAAGCAAGGCTATACACATTATATACACCATAAATATGAATAATGCTAGAAATACAAACCTTTTTACAAAAAAAATTTACAAACTGTTGATTTGGTGAGTAGTTATTGGTAAATGAATAAGTGATGTTAATGGTGGGCCTAGATGAAAACTAATAAAAATCTGGTCACATCAACAGTTTGTAAAAATGTTGTAAAATAGTTTGTGACTGAAGCATTACTCCGATAAATATTAGGTATAAGATAATAGTAACATACAAAGCATGTCATAATTAATTATAGGGTATTATAAATAAATAAATTATAAGGTAAATTGGATTTTTAGTCCCTCAATTATAGGTTCTATTTGATTTTGATTCTAAAATTTAAAAAAGTGAACAATTTGGTCTCTCCATATATTTTTATATTTATATGACTAACAATATCTTTAAGAGATGTTTGTAAAACACGCGTTTCTCTGGTCGGCTAGGGTTTAGGGTTTTTCTCTGCCAAGCCGCCTGTAGAATTTTGTACCTAGCTTAGTCTAGGTTTTTTATTACCCTTCAGCCTCTTTGGAGTCTGATAGGACGGTGGGTCTTGTGAGACTGGTACGTGGTGTGGCAGTGTTTTCTTTGGGTTGGACAAGGATTCATGGCTGGCTTAGAGGAGATGTGGGCGAGGTTTTCTTTGTCAGAAGAAGAAGACCGTGGGGCAGAAGTATCACAACAGAGGCCTTTGATTGTTCATAGGTTAGCAGGCAAGTTTCTCACAAAGAGGGTACTGAACGTTGATGCCGTCGCTCGCACGTTTAAACCTCTATGGAAACCGTCTGGAGAACTTAAGATTAGGGACGTTGGTGACAATATTCTGCTGTTTGAGTTCGAAGATATTCTTGATCTAGAACGGGTTCTTGAATTTGAACCTTGGTCGTATGACAAACACTTGGTGATCTTTCAGAAGGCTATTGATGTCGAGTCGGCGGCTGTGCTTGATTATTCTTTTACCACCTTTTGGATGCAAATACACAATATACCACCTGACCTTGTCACTCAGGAAACCGGTGAATCTATAGGAAGTACGTTGGGTACAATGGTGCAGGTGGCGGACCCGGAGGACGACGGAACGGAGAGTGAGTTTTTAAGGGTGCGAATTAAGCTTGATATCTCTCGGCCTCTGCCCCGCTATTGTAAGCTATGGAATGCAGGTAAACTTGTGGGATGGGTGGGATTAAAATATGAGTAACTTCCAAATTTTTGTTATTGGTGTGGGAGAGTTGATCATGGAGACAGAGAATGTGAGGTTTGGCTGCGAAGTATGGGCCGATTGAGAAAGGAGGATCAACAATACGGTGATTGGTTAAGGGCTGACACTTTTCGAGCAACAAGAAAGACAGTGGCTGTGATTTCTGGCATGAATCGAAATCAAGCTCCTTGGCTGAAACAAAAACAACGTAGGAATCAAGACCATGGTGCTATGGGTGGGATGTCTTCTCAAACAAATTCGAGGATAGGGTCGGGGTTTGACAGACAGAGGGATTGCAATAGTGCAAAGCATGTGGTAGTGTCTAAACCAGTGGCTCCCACAAATGATGAGGCAGGTCGTGGATGTACTTCAGATAGGGAAAGCATGGCGACAAGTGATTGTAGAGCAGATTTGGAGCCTCAAACAGCAAGGTTGGAAAAAAATATCATCAATCTGTCTATTGATGAGTCCTCGGGTTACCAAGCTCCAGTGGAGAAGCTTGCTGCCACGGGTTCCCATGGACTGAATGCTGAATACCCGAGTCCTCTGAATGATGATTCAGCTATTTCAAAACCCATACCACAATCTACAAGGGGGTGGAAGAGGTTAGCACGAGAGTTGGGGAATATTGATCAAGGAACTAAAGTGGGTAGTGGGCCTGAATATGAAGGGGAGAAAAATGACTTTAGGAAGCATGGTATGTGCATGGAAATGGACGTACAAATAGAGGGAACAAAACAATGCATGGGCTATGGTAGCCAGGGGAATGATCAAACTTCAAAGGTGGTTGCTGGGGCCCAGCACCACCGGTCACAATGAGTTGCCTTAGCTGGAACTGCCGTGGGCTTGGGAACCCACAGACAGAGGACGAAGTGGTTGCATTAGTGACTACAAAAGATCCCAAGTTGGTTTTCTTAATGGAAACCAAAGCTGATAAACCTACACTAGAAAGAGTGGGTAGAAGAATTCATTATACTAATTTATTCTTTGTTCCTCGTGTTAACACAGGTGGCAGCCTTGCTTTGTATTGGAAATCTGATTTTGATGTTGATGTTCAGTCTTCTTCCAATCGCCACATTGATGCTTTTATCAACCATGGAGTGGATGACGCCTGGCGTTTCATAGGTTTCTATGGAGACCCTGATACAACCAACCGGGAAAACTCCTGGTCTTTACTTCGAGATTTGAGCCAACGTTCATCTTTGCCATGGGTTTGTGTGGGGGATTTTAATGAAATTTTGTTTGCGGAGGACAAACTAGGATGGTTGGATAGACCAGAGCGACAAATGCAGAGTTTCAGGGATGCTTTGGATTGTTGTCGACTGAAAGATCTTGGTTTTAATGGGTACCCTTTTACTTGGTGTAATCGTAGACCGGGTGATCAAAATACATGGGTTCGGTTGGACAGAGGTGTAGCCACTATTGAGTGGAATCTGCGGTTTCCTACTTCCCGTATTCATCATTTAGATGCCTTTCACTCTGATCATAAACCGCTGTTGCTCTGTTCAGACTCTGAATTTAAGCGGTTTTACAGGAGAGGTAAACCGTTCCGGTTTAAAGCAATGTGGCTAAAAGATCAATCTTGTGAAGCAGTGATTAAAGACTCTTGGGGCGAACAAGCTGTGTCTGAATCAGTGTGGGGTTTTCAGCAGAAGATTGTGGCTTGTCAGATTAATTTGAAGGTGTGGAATAAAAACTGTTTTGGGCATGTTCGTAATTCATTAAACAGAAAACTTAAAGAGTTGCAAGAAGCTGAAGAAGGTGGTAGTTATAGAACTAACCCAAGGAGAATCCATGTGCTGAAGGAAGAGGTCCAGAAGTTGAAAAATAGGGAAGAATGCATGTGGAAGCAGCGTTCCAGGAATACTTGGCTTAAGGAAGGAGACAGCAATTCTCGATTTTTCCATTGTAGGGCAAATCAAAGGAATCGACGAAACTTTATTGCTGGTTTGGAGGATGGTGATGGGGTGTGGAGGGAAGATGAAGGCCGAATGGGTAGCATAGTTGAGAAGTATTTCAGAGACATCTTCACTTCATCAAATCCTTCAAGTTTTGATGAGATCTTAAGTGGCATTCATCCGGCTATATCTGAGGAGGATGCCGGGTTGCTTGGCCGTGACTTCCATGCCAATGAGGTTAGGCTGGCTCTTGATCAGATGGCGCCTCTTACTGCCCCTGGCCCTGATGGTATGTCCCCGCTCTTTTATAAGTCTTTTTGGCATATTGTGGGTGGAGATGTAACATCAGTGGTTCTTAATGCTCTTAATTCTGGTGTGGTCCCTGAGTCACTAAATTCTACTTTTATTGCCCTAATTCCAAAAGTAAAACACCCAAAAAGAGCTGCTGATTTTCGCCCCATTAGCTTGTGTAATGTGGTCTATAAGTTGATCTCTAAGGTTTTGGTGAACCGGCTGAAAAAGTTTCTAGCCAGCACTATCCCGGAATCTCAAAGTGCATTTTTATCGGGTAGGCTTATCTCAGACAACGTACTTGTGGCCTTTGAGACTCTTCATTACCTTAAAAGGAAAACAAATGGGAAGGTGGGTCAGATGGCGCTCAAGCTTGATATGAGTAAGGCCTATGACAGGGTTGAATGGGAGTTCTTGGAACGAGCAATGCAACATCTTGGGCTTGGAGAAAGGATGGTAAGGCTTATCATGTCTTGCATTAGTACGGTTTCATATTCTGTTCTTCTTAATGGGCAACCTATTGGTAATATCAAACCTAATCGTGGTCTTCGACAAGGTGATCCTCTGTCGCCTTACCTTTTTCTTATGTGTGCTATGGGATTGCAAAGTCTGTTGAATAAAGCAGAAACGGAGGGGCATATCCAGGGAGTGGCTATCTGTAGAAATGGACCAAAAGTCTCACACTTATTTTTTGCAGACGATAGTGTATTATTCTGCAGTGCTAAAGAAGAAGAGTGCCAAAAGATCCTTGATATCCTGGCTATTTATGAGAGGGGTTCAGGCCAGAAAATTAATCGTGAAAAAACGAATATATTTTTTAGTTCTAACACCTCTCATGATGTTCAGGTCCGGATTCAACAGATCTTGGGTGTTCCTGCGATTCGACATTTTGAAAAGTACTTGGGTTTGCCGGCATTGGTGGGTAGAGCAAAAAAATAGAGTTTCATTTACATTAAAGAAAGGGTGTGGAAAAAGCTTCAAGGGTGGAAAGAAAAACTCTTGTCTCAAGCAGGTAAAGAAGTGTTGATCAAGGCAGTGATACAGGCTATTCCAACCTATACCATGAGTTGCTTTAAACTCCCTAAGGGGTTGGTTAGAGATCTAGAGGGTATGATTCGCAAATTTTGGTGGGGGTATAGAGGAGAGCAGCGGAAAACTCATTGGGTTAAATGGGAGCGATTATGTGAAGCTAAAGAAGTTGGTGGTATGGGATTCAAAGAAATTGAAAATTTTAATGATGCTTTATTGGCTAAACAAGTATGGAGAATGATTAATAATTCTGAATCTCTTTGTCATCGAGTGTTTAAGGCTCGGTTTTTCCCGGATTGCTCCATTTTAGAAGCCAAAGAGTCAAGGGCAGGGTCCTACGCATGGAAAAGTATTATTGGGGCCAGAGATGTGATACGCAAAGGGATGGTTTGGCGCATTGAGACAAGAGAGAATGTACGAATTAAGGAGGATAGGTGGCTGCCTGGACGTGTAAATGGTTCAGTCATTTCAGCCCTTCCTTCATTGGATCCAGAGGAGAAAGTTAGTTCCTTAATAAATCCTGACACTGTAGTTTGGAAAACAGAGGCTGTGCAGCAAATGTTTTTGCCTCATGAAGCTGATATCATTTTGGGTATTCCTTTGAGCATTCGACGCCCCGTTGATCGCATTATTTGGGCGCACACGCCATCTGGTACGTTCACTACTTGTAGTGCTTATAAGCTATTGGTTTCATGTGATGCATCTTCTAGTGCAGGTGGCTCTGATCCTGAAGCCCAGAAAAAATTTTGGAAGGGCATCTGGCAGCTCCGGGTCCCAAATAAAATCAGGCACTTTGTGTGGAGAATTTGTAACAATGCTCTACCAACAATGGTGAACCTTCACCGGCGTCAGATTGTTCCTAGTGCGTGTTGTGCTCTGTGTAACATTCTTCCCGAAGACTCTCTTCATGCGATTTGGTATTGTGAGGTCATTTCAGGTGTTTGGTCTACGTTGGAATGGTTTCACCAAATTGCACCACCGCATCCCAATTCATTCTCTGAGCTTCTTTCCAGTTTTTTGTTCAACAGAGAGGAGTTTAGAGCAGAGATTTTTGTGATCATGGTGTGGTTACTGTGGAATAGACGTAATGCAGTCCAGCTTGGTCGCCCTCCTCTTCCAGTGGCGAGCATTTGCAGTTCTGCAGGTAGTTACTTGCAGGAGTTTATTCAAGCTCAGAACGAAGAGCCCGTTCCACCCCATCCTCCTCCCATGCAGCAGTGGCGACCTCCAGATCACCAGTGTTTCAAAGTAAATTTCGATGCTGCGGTGTTTCGTCGCTCAAGCTTGGCGGGCATTGGCGTCATTGCCCGTAATCATGACGGGGAAGCAGTGGGTGCTCTGTCTTCGTCTATCCCAATGGCTTAGTCCGTGGCGGATTTAGAAGCCTTAGCGTGCTTGAAGGCTATTCAGTTTGCGCTGGAAATTGGCCTCACTCGAGTGGTGTTTGAAGGAGATTCTGCAGTCATCATCAACTCGCTGCTTCACAGCGCGGGTGAGCTGGCTAGTTTTGGAAACATTTTGGAAGATATTCATTTACATTTTTCTGTTTTTCAGTTTGTGGATTTTGTTTATGTTAGTCGTATTTGTAATTCAGTGGCTGATGCTCTCGCTAAGAAAGCTAAGTCAAACGTTGGGAATCAGGTGTGGCTGCATGACTTGCCATTTGATATTGTCCCTTTAGTTTTGCATGATGTTCACTAGTTTGGGTTTTTGAAATAAAGTTCCCAGGTCTCTAATCTGGCTTCTCAAAAAAAAAAAACAATATCTTTAAGATACCCAATTTTTTTATGGATCAAATCGAACTAATTAATCACATATTTAAGTGACCAAAATCAAACCAACCTAAGGGATGAAAATCGAACATATTGCCAATTTGAAATTATTTTCCTTTCGAAATTTCACAAACCAAATATGAAAATTTTTTAATTTGAAGTGCTAAAATTGAACTTTTCCTAAATTTTAGGGACAAAAAAAATGCAACTTACCCTTAATTGTAATACAGTAGGATGCATTCAGATGTTCATTTAGGCGTGACCATAGTCTTAAATCATATAGTTGTGAATTAATAGATTGAATCTAGGTATGACAAGAAGGGTAAACCATTATTTGAACTTAATTAACCTGGCCCTATATATATAAAGTTTAAATAGCCAGACATAAATAACTTCAAAGAAAGCTGTGAGGAACTTTTAAATTCAATGTTAGCGCCTTTATATGCGGCACAATTGAACAAGACATATATCAAATACTGAAACTGTTGTTTGGAATCACATACCAAACAGGCCAAGACTGTAACATAGAAATGGACGAGGAAACTAACCTTGGGTTTCCTCTCCTTCTCTTGAAATAAAATGCTTAATTTGTACTGACTGAATTCCAAACTAAATATTAGTTCTGGGGAATCTAATAAGCTAACAGTAAAAGCATTAAAGATCATGTAGTTATCATTGAATAATATCAAAAAATTTATTAATTAGTAGGTCAAACCTATTCGTGTTCTAAAATTGGTGCAAGTGGCAGCAACTGCAAGGCCTTATGTTACCACTTACCAGTAAAAGCAAGCAGCTCCATGGCTTTGTCTACCAATGTTAACAAGTATTTGGAGATGTATTCTATATATTATATTCTACTGTAAGTGTTTTTAGGCCGGCAATTTTAATTTCAACTCACCCATCTTACTTGTCCAATATATGAGAGTGATAACCTCATATGGGAGTACTGGCCCTTTAATTTCTTCTCTAATTCATTTAAGAAGGGAAGGGTAACACTTTAGCTATTCGAGTCGCTGATAATTGTAACGATTAATTTAGATGTTAATTCGAACCAAGTTAACTGTTTGGCATTTTCTGCTTGGCTAATGGCTACAGTCCCCATTATTTTCAGTGGATAAATTAGCTCCCTTTTGCAGTCCTGCAATGCTATTGTAGAACTAATTGTATATTTCTTTGTCTGGATACTTCTCAGATTCTTGAAACATAGCAGTGGGAATCTCTGTTAATTTTCTTAACATTTCTAATTTTGATTCCGAAGTTTTTGTCATGTATCCTATTCTATTCATTCCTTATTTTACCAACTATGAAGATAACTTTAACTTAGTAAAATAGTTACAACAGGAACGAAGAAATTTGAATCTTGAATGTTTTTTTGTGGAAAACATCAGAAAGTGTCAACTAGTTGAGTTACAAAACTCATAGCACAATTATTATGTTATCTATACTATATATGGCTGTGGTACATCATTCAAAAATGAAAAAAAAAAAAACAAAAAACAAAAAAAAAAACACTTCATAGGCTACCTTATTTGAGCCAACTATGTATGTCATTCGCCGCTCTACTACATTCTTTTTTTTTTTTTTTGGTAAACAAGACGATTCATTAAACAAGACTAAAGGCCAACAGCACGAACATGACAGCTCATGTCAAAATACAAGCCATTCAAATCAGCCTCAAAGGCTTCCAAAACGTCCACAGGCGGACTAAGAAAAACAAGAAAATCTAGAGAAGAAACTGAACCCAATCTAGCCATAACGTCAGCACAGCGATTCGCTTGCCGGAAGCAATGTCTGATCTGCACCTGTTGGAAAAAGCTCAATAAATGTCTGCAATCATCCAATAAAGGAGAAACTACAAGGTTCACATACTCAGAGTTAAGCAAAGCATCCACAAGAGCTCTGTTATCTACTTCAACTATTAGGCATTGAATATTAAGGTTGCTGCACAGGATTAAACCATCTCTAAGGCCCCACATTTCAGCTACAAAGGCACTTGCTGAACCGATGTGCTTAGAGAAACCAGCTAGCCACTTCCCATGCTCATCTCTCACGGTGCCACCACAGCCAGCTCGACCATTGCTGCCCAAACAAGAGCCATCAGTGTTAAGCTTTGCTTTTTCCACCCAATTGGAGGCCTCTCCCATCAAATCCTCTTAATTACATTGCACACAGACTGTCTAGGCGAGATTGCATAACACAGAAACTCAAATGCTTGAGAGCGAATGCATGCAGCTAGCCTCAGATTCTGGCTATTCCCGTTGAAAACAAACTGGTTTCTGCACTTCCAAATACTCCAAACAGCACTAGGAAATAAAATCCTCCATTGAAAACCCCCTTGGCTGCTGCTGTCCTTCCCATTAGATCTCAACCACTCCTGCAATTCAACACTCCAAAACTCTCTGTTTTGCAACCCAATCCCCAACTGAATCCACACATCCTTAACCCTTGCACAATCCCTAAGGGCATGTAAAATAGATTCTGACTCCACTTGACAAATGGGACAACTGTCATCTTCCCCCATACCCCTCTCACCAAACAACCCTTCACCCCTACACTGTTATGAGCACATTGCCATAGGAAAGCTTTAATTCTAGGAAGAGTTTCCAACTTCCAAACCCACCCCACATTGAACCGAGGACTATTCTCATCCGCCAAAGACATAGAATAAGCACTCTTTAAATCAAAAGAACCCCTTGAGTTGCTAGCCCAAGCCAACTTATCACTTCCTCTACTCAAAGCTGAAACCAGAACCGCCTTGATCAAGGACTTCAAGTCAGAAGGCAGCTCAAAAGGAATCTGACCCCATTGCCACCCCGCATTTGTCAACACGTCTCTCACCTTTAGATGTGTGGCCTCTCGAGTTAAAGGACCTTGTATCAGCTTACGCAAAGGCCCTTGCACCATCCAACAATCCAGCTAAAAATTCAAATTGATGTCTCTCCCAATCGTCAACATTGCACCTTTATCAAAAGTGTCCGTGCCTCTCTTCATCGCTCTCCAAATCGGGGAACATGGAAGTCTATTCCCATTTCGAGCATTCACTCTTCTACTGTTGCAATATTTCTGCCTTAACACTTGGGACCACAAAGCATCTTTTTCCGTATGAAACTGCCAATTTAACTTCGCAAGAAGAGCATTGTTTCTACCCTTTGCCGCCTGCAACCCAAGGCCCCCTTCCTCCTTAGATTTAACCACTTTGTGCCAGCCAACCCAATGAACTTTCTTAGAGGCTTCTGACGAACCCCAAAGAAAATTCCGGTTTACCCGGTCAATACCATCAAGAATTCTAACCGGCAATTGAGCACACTGCATGACATAAGTTGGAATGGCAGAGGAGGATGCTTGGATGAGCACCATACGACCAGCTAACAAGAGCAAATTAGGCTTCCATCCCGCTAGTTTGTTCTTCACCCTATCAAGAATATAATTGAAGTCTTGAGAAGAAGAGCTCGTGTGTCTAATTGGGAAACCAAGATATTTTCCAAGCGATGGGGTAGAGTGGAACCCAAGAATATCACACAAGGATTCCCTACTATCCCTATCAACATTAGGCGAGAAAAACACTCTCGACTTGGCTTCATTCACTGTTTGCCCCGAAACCTTGCAAAACACATCCAACACATCTCTTATAGTGGAGCAATTAACTGCATCAGCTCTTGCAAAAAGAACTAAGTCATCCGCAAAAAACATGTGAGAGAAAGCCGGCCCACTTTGGGACACTTTTACCGGCTGCCAAAGATTGGCATGGCATTTTTCTTGAATAAGTTGCCCAAGGAACTCCATACATAAGATGAAGAGGTACGGCGAAAGTGGATCACCTTGCCTAATCCCCCTCGACGGGTGTATTGGCTCCAAAGCTTCCTCATTGACCATAATTTCTATCAAAACAGTAGACACACAACTCATAATAAGCTCCACTAGATCCTCTGGGAAGTTAGCTCTAATCATCATTTCTCTTATGAAACTCCATTCAAGTTTATCATAAGCCTTTTCCAAATCAATCTTCAAGGCCATATAGCCCACATTTCCTCTCTTTTTGCTAAGAGAATGAATGATTTCTTGAACTATAATTGCATTATCAACACTTTTCCTTCCCGGTACAAAGGCTGATTGGAGAGGGGAAATGAGCTTATCTAAGAAAGGCCTAACCCTTGAGACAATAATCTTCGTGACAACCTTGTAAACAGTGTTGCACAAACTAATAGGTCTATAATTACCCAGAGATTCAAGACCTTGAATCTTAGGAATGAGGGTAATGTGGGTCCTATTCAAGTACTCGGGAATTTTCATCTCCGTAAAAATTTTCCCAATTTCCTCCATGACCGAGTTTCCCACAACCAGCCAAAATCTTTGGAAAAATCCAGCATGCAGCCCATCTGGACCAAGAGCTTTGAAAGGTTTGAGTGACCAAAGGGCTGATTTTATCTCCTCCTCCGAAGCAGCCCCACTAATACTCATCTTCTCTTCCTCAGACAGCTTGGCTTGCCATTGGGAAGAAAGAGGGGTAAGCCGAGAGCTACTCAAATGCGAGGAAGTGTACAATCCCTCAAAACCCCTTCTGATGAACTCCCTAATTCCCATCTCCTCATGGATCCATTCCTCAATAAGATCTTTGATAGCTAAAATCTGGTTTCTTTTCCTTCTAACCAGGGTCGAGACATGGTAAAAAGCTATATTCCAGTCTCCCTGAATCATCCAATTCACTCTGGACTTCAAGGCCCATAATTCCTCCTCTTAAGAAAGCACCACTTCAAGCTTCCGATGCAGTTCGTTCTCTAGATTAAGAAGAAAATTAGA
The DNA here is from genome assembly GCA_019022515.1 of Quercus aquifolioides. Classification (NCBI taxonomy): domain Eukaryota; kingdom Viridiplantae; phylum Streptophyta; class Magnoliopsida; order Fagales; family Fagaceae; genus Quercus; species Quercus aquifolioides. The sequence goes on along the minus strand of CM032336.1, from coordinate 6,949,058 downwards.
AGGCCTAACCGACAAAACCCTCTGGATGCCATTTAGCCTTGCCATAATGCTTTTCTTTTTTTCAAAAATATTTCCAAAGTTCAATCTATTCCATTTAGCTGCATTATCAGTAAAAACCTTGACTGCCTCAGCCAACGAAGTATTAGGAAGCCACGCTTGAGAGACAACCCTTGGGAAAGATGGGTTAGACAACCAACAAGATTGAAACCTAAAAGGCCTCTTCCTCCCTACAGAAGTTCTTGGCTGCATATCAAGCAAAACGGGGCAATGGTCTGAATGACATCTAGTGAGATGAACAACTTTTGCATCAGGAAACAGTAAGCACCAGCTTGGGTTCACAAAGAACCTATCTATCCGTTCTTGGATAAGAGCCTGAAGAGGTCTTTTATTTGTCCAGGTAAAACGAGCCCCAGTAAAACCAAGATCAATCATGTTACAATTATCCAAACAATCTTTGAAAAGTAAAGATCTGCTCACACTCACCGGCCTACCTCCAAACTTATCTTCCCCCGTAAGCGGCTCATTAAAATCCCCAGCAAGAACCCAAGGCATATCATGTAATTTAGCAACCTTACTTAAATTATTCCATAATATGTGTCGTTCAGCACTCCTAGGACTAGCATATATGGCAGAAAACAACCAATTAGAATAAGAATTTGGTACCTTAACAACTGCATGAATCTCCTGCTCAGTGTTAGCTAGAGGGGTGACATCCACCCTTTCCGAATTCCACAGCATCCACAGACCCCCAGCAAGACCAATGGTATCTGTATGGATAGCATTCTCAAACGGGAGCATGTCAGTGATCTCCCTAGCTCTCACCCCACCAACGTGAGTTTCCATCACAACAAAAATCAATGGATTGTGATTACGAACCAATTCTCTAATATGATCTTGGAAATTGGGCTTCAAAGCCCCCCTACAATTCCATATTAACACATTCATGGTGATAGAGCGATCAGAGGTACGACAAGCACTAAAAGGCGGCATTAGCATCGCCTCCACCCTCAATCTCCATTCGGCCAGCATCTTCCAACCCCTCATCTGCCCTGTTCTTAGGATCTTCATCACATGCCTGCACTCCAAGAGGTCCATTTCGTGCCAGGCCTGTGATTCGCACCGATTGGCCTCTCCTTTCCTTGCACTCACTCTCATCAATGGCCTTAACCATCTCCAAACTATCTCTACCCACAAATTGAGAAGCCCCACAGCCCACGGTGGATTCACTCGGCTCTCCGCATGAAACGCCGCTGGAAACCCGTTGAAGCTCAATATCCATCTCCGATTGAAACTTAGCGGAGAATTGAAACTTGGAAAGATCTCCCTGGTGCCGATCTTCATCAACGCTAGCGCTCTACTACATTCACAAGTCATAATTGGTCATTTTCAAGTGAGTCATCATTTGATTAAAAATGCTAATGTGATATTTCAATTGTTTTGCACGAATCAATTTTATAAAGTGCAATCATTAAAAGCAGATATTATAAGTTAAAATTATCTCTAAATAAAAAATTTAAAAAAATTATACCTTGAAAATGCTAATGTGATATTTCAACTGTTTTGCACGAATCAATTTTATAAAGTGCAATCATTAAAAGCAGATATTATAAGTTAAAATTATCTCTAAAAAAAAATTATACCTTAATTAGGCACTAACCCATGCATTGCATGGAATAGTTAAATAAAAATTACATATATTTATTTTGCTTGAAGGTAATCAAAAATACAATGTTCACCTCACAATGTCACTTGAGAAAAATTAAACTTTGATCATATATGTGTGTGTGTGTATAAAAAAATTATTTTAAGTTTATATAATTATATATAATAGTAAAATCCATGTGTCAAAATTTGATTAGATCAACAAATACACGTGCGAAGTTAGCATGGCACTTAACGGACACGTCAGCAAAAATAGACGAAGGGGTAACGATCCAAGTAACATATAACTTATAAATGGTAATGTAAGGACCAGATTTGAGTTCCTAGCCTAAAAGTTAGATGGACCTAGATCCAAAAAGTCCAAAACAATGAATTTGTAGAGAGTAGGTTGGAAAATTAGGCTTTAGTTAGTCAGATAACAAATAAAGTAGATATTGATGACGAAAAATTGAAGCTAGACAAGTTTAACTGAATAAAAATGTCCTCAACAGAATCCGAGGAGACTGGTTTCCTATATATTATTCTTAAGTTTGATTAGAAGTTTGGTTCCTGATTGCTACAGTATTTCTTTCTTGATTTCGCAATCCCCTTCTTTCATTGCATATTCTTTCTTTTATACTCCCTTCTCCTTTCATCTTTGTCCTCCACATGCATGCCAGATGGCTAGTGTTGATATTTGTCCCATCAATATCTTCCACAAATTTTCATGTAATAGTTGTAAGTAGACATGGCAAAATGGGCGGGTTAGGTCAGATTAATCGGGTTGCGGGTCAAACGGGTCATGGGTCAAAAAGGGTCATTTTAAGCGGGTAAAAAACGGGTTCGGGTCAATCTAGTTGTGGGTTGGGTCAGGTTGACCCGTATTTTTCACATGAATTTTTATTTTTTATTTTTATATAAAGAAAACAACATGTATTTGCCATATAGAAAGTTACACAACAAATTACTTGATATAAAATACATTATTTTGAATTCATCACTTATATTAAGAATGAACTCAGTTAAACTTATTAATACTTATTCAATAATTTTAAAATTATACAAATCCTAACATTGCTATCTAAAACAAAATAACACAAAGATAAGTAAAACAAATACACAAATTTTATTTCTACACAATATCAACATCCCAAAACATAAAACTAAATTATAAATGACTTATTGGATAACTCATTTGATATAGAATAAAAACATATAAAAAATTTACAATCTTGAAAATTAATTTTATAATTTATTATCAATTGTGGTTGACACTCTAGTTCAATTTAAGATATACAATAAAGTTTGACTACTTACTTATTTATACATGGTCTTTTTTATGAATATCATATCATTGTTAAGTAACACATACTCTAGGAAATATCATAATTTATTTTGAAAAGCCATTTATTTTGGACATAAATTGTTAAAAAATAAGTCTAAGCATTTATAATTTATGTTAATTTGATACTTTGACTTCATTATTTTCACACTTATGAACGTTTCTCACACATGTCTACAATTTTAAATCTATGTTTTTAACTCTATAGATTATCTTGGCATGTACTTTGCTATTTGATATCTAAAAATCTTTACTCATTACAGAATGCTCAACCACATGCATTTATCTTTCAATTAATTTGCATGCAGTTATGTAAATATATCAATTGTTTCCCTAAATTACAAATGACTTATTGGATAACTCATTTGATAAAGAATAAAAACATATAAGAAATTTACAATCTTGAAAATTAATTTTATAATTTATTATCAATTGTGATTGACACTCTATTTCAATTTGAGATATACAATAAAGTTTGACTGCTTACCTATTTATACATGGTCTTTTTTTATGAATATCATATCATTGTTAAGCAACACATACTTTAGGAAATATCATAATTTATTTTGAAAAGCCGTTTATTTTGGACATAAATTGTTAAAAAATAAGTCTAAGCATTTATAATTTATGTTAATTTGATACTTTGGCTTCACTATTTTCACACTTGTGAACGTTTCTCACACATGTCTACAATTTTAAATCTATGTTTTTAACTCTACAAATTATCTTGGCATGTACTTTGCTATTTGATATCTAAAATTTTTTACTTATTACAGAATGCTCAACCACATGTATTTATCTTTCAATAAATTTGCATGCAGTTATGTAAATGTATCAATTGTTTCCTTCAAACTCAAAATAAACAATTAAACCAATATTGTCTTAATTTTACTATTTTTTTTTTTTTTTACCCAAAAAAAAAGTTTTAAAAAAATTGTTCGGGTTCGGGTTAGGTCGCGGGTCGGGTTGGGTTGACCCGCAAAAAACACAGGTCAACCCGTTTTTGCTTCGAGTAAAAAAAATCGAGTTCAGGTAAGTATTTTTCGAGTCGGGTCAGAAAATTCTGACCCGTTTTGCCATGTCTAGCTGTAAGGTATCACCTCCACATTAATGCAACTAGAGAGTTAGCTGCAATGCATTTAATGCGGTGGTAGCAACTTTCTCCTTAGATATTTTAGGACTTCCCCCTATCCTATGTCTCTACCATGCCTATCCACACCAACAAAACTTCCTGCAACATTCCCTTGAATAGTAGACCACCTCTCTTAACCTCGGCCTTTGTTAGCCGAGGAGGCATTCATCCTCGGCACACCCTCCTAAGCAATTATGACCAAGACTAATTTCTTAATTTACCAGTGCAGATTCCCTTAACAATGTTTACTCCTCTTCGAATGACCTCTCGTCCTCGGACTAGGCCTCAGGCCCAATATCCATATAAATAACGAGCTCCTGGCCCACCACCCTTACAGGTAAAATCTAAATTCTAAAACTTTAAGATATAAAATCTAAATATCCTAAATTTTAGAAGTGTAATTTGTAATTTATACGGTTAAGGATCATTCCTGTTTACAAAACATGTCTCACAATCATATTTAATACGCCCGCCAATTGAGCTCGGCATGTTGATATGTAGTTAGGCACTGAAAGGCCTCTTTCGCCAATAAAAAGATCTACAACCTTGGTAGCTCGATGTCACTGATCTGTAAATTTGGACCTTTTTAGGTCTGATTCATAGTCCTTTGAAAAAAGGGCCATGAACAGAGTTTAACTCATTTGAATCATCGTCTACAAGGGAAATGTTGGAGCATTTTAATATTAAATAATTAAAATGAATAAATGTTACAACATAAATGTAAAGATGTGGGAGTGAATATGGAAGCTGAGGAGTTAATGAAAATGAGAGAGACTATTTTATTCTTTTTAATTGTGGTGATTAATGGGCTAACATGAATTGTCTCAGATATTAGGCTAGATACATGCGCAAGGGGGAGATGAAAATTCCTTTCAATCACATATTTCATATTGTAAGGACCAGATTTGAACTCCCAGCCCACTACTTGGATGGACTTAGGCCCAAAAAACCCAAAACAATGAATTTATAGAGAATGAGTTGGAAAATTGAGTTTTAGTTAATCAAACAAACGCTAGAATGAAATCAGATGATAAGAGAATGAAAAGAAAAACACTTGTGTTGAAGAAAAATCATCCTCAGCAAAGTCCGAGGATGTCGGTTCTTATATATTACTCTCAAATTCGGTTACAAACTTAGTTCCTAAAGGCTACAATCTTTCTTTCTTCAATTCTCTCTCCCTTTAATCTTGTTGCTCCTTTCTTTATTTATACCCTCTTCCTTTTCATTTCCACCTTCCACGTGCATACTAGATGGTTGGTGTGGATACTTATCCTATCATCCCCTTCCATAAGTCATCATGTAGTAGTTGTAAGGCTGAAATTAACTGTTCAGATATCACCTCCACATTAATGCGGCCAGGGTGTTAGCTGCAATGCATTTAATACAGAGGTAACAGCTTTCTCTTTAAATATTTTAGGGCATTGCCCTGTTCACCACTTTTACAAGGCTTATCAACACCGACGAGACTTCTTGGAACATCATCCTGAGTGACAGACAACCTTTTTGGACCTCAGCATTGGTTAGCCGAGGATACATTTATCCTCGGCCCACCCTCTTGGGCTATTATGGTCAAAGCTAACTTCTATTTCCCTACAGTCCTTTCTAATAAAGATTTCTTCTCTTCGAACAACCCCTTGTCCTCAAATTGGATCACAGACCTGTAACACAAACAAATGATGGACTCCTGGGCCCAATCACCCTACACATATATTTCTTATACGTTACTTTAAGGTTTTATTTTATCATTTAGATAAATTTTAAAAATAAAAATAAAGGTTAACCTTTATAATTACTATAAATAGGCACTATTTCATTATTAAAAATTAAATTATTTTTCCCATGCGAAGTAATGAGACTATTTCCGAAGTATTTCCTGATCATAATTATAGCCATTAATTTTTTTTTTTAAATATTATTTTAGACTGTATATATACTTATCTTTGGAACAATATTTCATCATCTTCCAATCATACGTAACACTGTTACATATATGACTGCCTTACATATTCTAAGTTTGGGGCTTGGTATATTTATAAATAAAAAAATGAGACACGCATGTTGCCGTGTCCCAAGCATATGTCGTGTCATTATAGGCCTTGTTTTTTGTAGTGACACAACAAGCAATTTGACGGTTCGTGCTTTACTTCTTTCAATTGGATATTGTACTAGTGCATATGCCTATCCTTTAATAAGATTGTAACTATCAAATATCAAAAACTAGAATGTAAGATTGTCTCCTTTATACACTGCATAAGGTTAACGTATAGCTTTTGCTACTAATGAACAATCCTAAGAATAGCCTCAACACAAAAGCCGAACCCCTTCTACATAACTGATGCATACAGTATACAACACAATCAATAAGGACAAGTCAATATTGCAACTGGTCTATGTATCTTATTCTCTATTTGCATCAAGAAGACATTCATGAAACCTCATGCATGCTTGTTGCTTTCAAATTAGACCTAGAATCCCCAGGGTATATAGTCACCTCTAAATTTCATCCAAACCAGTAGTTTTTTTACCCTTATTCAAGCACTCCTAAAACAGCAATTATGAATCCAAATAAAACACTTGTTGCTTCAAATGAGCTCATATAAACCTTCAGAATTTTGTAGTCACCTCTAAATTCCAACCAAATTAATTATATGACCATAGTTCAAGCATGTCTTTGAACAACAGATATGGAACCAATATAGAATTGACAAGTAGAATAATAATATTTATTATCTAAAAAAAACAATTTCACAGTTTATAATAGAAATTTAGACGCTTCAGTGGTATTTACAGCCAAACCAAAACATATGATTATGCACAGGTTTCTTTGCACATAAAACTTAAAAAAAAAAAAAAAAAAAAAAACCAAATGATTGTCATATGGTTTATCTCAAACAAAGAAATTCTGGACAATTTATTTCTTTATTTGAAATGGAGAGGAATATCCTCGATCAAGCTGCAAAACAATAGAAGGCTAGTGCTGAATCGGCATCCCTTTCTTTGATAAGGAATGAATCCACTATATCAGCCCAGAAGCAAATGTCTCCTGCAGTAGTCTTCTGCTTAATGGTTTGAAACGTAATGAAATTAACCCCACGCTTTGCCCTTCCATTCGGACAATGATAAAAATTCCAAAAGCTGTTTTCATTAGACTTAATTATATGTGGGTTTTAGTTAGCTCAACTAGTAAAGTCTCTGATTGTTGAATAAGAGATCTAGGGTTTAATCTTCGCCTTCACTAAAGACCGATTGGTGTTTTAGTTTGATAACAAAGAGCACGATAATCAGAAATGGCCATAGGTTGAAACTCTATCCAAAAAAATTTTAATTAAAAAAAAATCTAAAAGTTGGTTCCAGTTAGCTCAATTGATAAAGTCTATAATGGTTGAATAAGAGATTTGGAGTTCAATCCTCGCCTACACCAAAAACTAACTGATGTTATGGTTTGATTATAAAAGATGTATCATTAAAGCATACACCATAAGTTGAAACTCTCTAAAAAAAAAAAAAATCTAAAAAGAAAAATAATTGCCACACATTTGAGGTGAAGAAATTGAATAGAAGACAAAATTAAGGAGAGAGAGAGAGATGGACATTTGAGGTGAAGAAACTATAAATGAACAAAACTTGCCATACTTTTTTCATTACAAACCTAAATGGGTCCAACTTACCTCCTATTAGTTTTAAGGGTTTGGTTTACCTCTAGAACATTTTTAACTAAAATCTCTTTTTATTTGAATGAGAAACTACCACATCACCCACTTACTAAATAAAATATGAAGATTAAAACATACCACCACATCATTAAAATAAAATGAGATGTCCACTTGAAAAAATACTATAAAGGTAAGCTAAACCCTTTAATAAGTCATGTGGCTTACTTAAAAAATACATGTGGATTTTTTAACCACCACGTAGTCCGTTGTATAAAAATCTAACTCTTTGTTATACAAGTTATGTGTAACAAATTGTTAACATTATTAAAAATATAAACACTTATTAATATTATCAAAGGTATACACATTACACATAATTAATAGGCAATTTTTTTATACTTTTTTATAATTTTAAAATTATTATTCAAATTATTTATGAACTCACTGATTCGACTATTAGTCCGGTCATAGAACTTGTGGGGCCAGAAAGAGTCAAGCAACCCCGGCCCACTTCGAACTAGGCCCAAAGGCCCACGCCGAGGACGCGTCCAAGGTCCAAGGACGAAGTGTAGAGCCCAGTTGCCCAAGAAGCATCGCCGAGGATGATTACTTCCTCGGACGCCGAGATCAGAAAGTGAGCAAGCAGCACATCCTCAAGGGGAATCTCCCCGAGCACCCAAGGAGCAAATAGCAAGTACCAAGCACCGGACATGGAAGCATGGTGGAGGAGCAAGTCCCAGATGAACTGTCACCTCCACATTAAATGCCCTCAACTAACGCCCTGGCCGCATTAATGAGGATAGGACCCCTGAACAGTGCCGTCTTGGGCGCTGCAACCCACAGAAGGGATGGGAATGCGGCTGATGGGACAGGCTCTCAAGTGGTGGCCTGGCTGATCAACAAATGTAGGGCTAGGATCAACTAAGAGAGAAGTATATAATGTAAGAAGTCCCTCTTGAGAGGGGGACGGACGGAAAACCAGAGAAAAGAAATACTGTAGCAGTGTATATTCTCTCAAACCTTGTAACCTTTCTGAAAGAGATAATAAGAACTTGAAGCTCTGTAAGACCCGTCCGAGGAGCCTTATTCTGTATCCTAACCCACGTTTAAGTTATCACCATCCACGTACAACCATGCATGGCCGTTGCATTCCTCACTAGGGCCTAGCTCTTGAACTCATACTTTACAAATTCATTGCAGGGTTAACTGGGCTTGGGTCCATTCTCTCAATTCGCGGAGAGCGCTCAAAACCGGTCCCTACAGAACTAATAACCATTCTCTTTTCGGTTCTTTGACTAGTTTGATTTTTTAAAAATCATAAGTATATTAGACCAAAAATGTGATAAAATAAAATGAAAATTGTGGAGGCATTATTAAAACAATTGAGGACTAAATGGTATAACAAAACAGAAATCAAATTTGGAGATATATTTTTACATTTTGCACTAAAACAATTATATAAATCACTTAACATATATCTGGATAGAATTATTATTATTATTATTATTATTTTACTGGGAATAGAATTAGGACTCAATTTATTTGAGTACTGTCTATAAATATAAATGAAAAATTTGTTGATGCAAGGTCGAGAAGACTTGGACGAACTCAACCCGATGATGTGCTGCAAGACAAAGAAAATGATAGAAGACCTCAGTGACATCAGTGTGATGTCGGCCCAAGAATCCTCTAACGTTCAAGTTAGGGATTAAAACTCTCAATCTTTAATTAATCTCATTATGATTTTTCTCATACGTGGAAAATATGATCTAATCATCTATTTATGTGGGGGGCGGGGTGTGAATGAGTTTTGATTTCGGAGATCTTTGCTTTTGATTGTAGCTAATTATCTTAATCACCTTCCTTTTTAGGGAGGTGATAAATTTGCATGATTTTCTCGAGTGGAGATATGCTATTTCTTTTAAAAAGTATTATGTTTACAATATTTTCATAACAAATTATAAGTGGTAAGTTATTATTGATTCTAATTTAAATTCACAATTCTTCTCAAAAAAAAAAAATTTAAAATTCACAATTTAAATTACTTTTTTGCCTACTCATAACAACCGATAACAACCTATAAATTAAAATTTGTGGTGAAAGTATTGTCGTTTCTCATTTCCTTTTGTAGTTATTCATTTGAAAATTAAACGGTAAATGTCTGTTTTACTTTCTCGCTTAATGGGTCGTCTTGTAGAGTAGTAACTACTAATTAGTAACTACCAAGTAGTAAGTATTCCAGTTTCTCAAAAAAAAAAGAAAAAAAAGTAGTAAGTATTCCAAGTGATAAACAAATTTATACAACCTAAACAGAATTATTAGCACATAAAATAAAATGAAATAAATAATTCAAAATCTTTAAGTAATATTAAAGAGTGTGTGCCGAACTCATATAGTATATATTTAGAAGGCCCGTGGGCTTTAGAAGTTCAAACCGGCAACCCGGTCCTCAAAAGGTTTTTTGACTTACACACGTCTTCCCTCTCCCTCCTAAAATTGCCCTAGGGTTCCAAACCCAATTCCACACTCTTGCAGCCTACAGCTCGCTCTGAGATATGGGAAAACTAAAGAAATCCAAAGAAGTAGCAGCAAAATCAAAATCTCCCAAAACCGACACCGACATTTTCCAATCCCTATTCGGAACCCCCCAAGACGCCGCCGTTTCCATCTTCTCCTCCGTCAATCCCTACAAGCGAAACTCCCATGATCAATCAGGGTTTACTCCTGCTGAATCTCTCATTTCTCAAAACCCTAATTTGAAGAAGGAGGAGGAGGAGGAGAAGAAGAAGAGCAAGAGGAAGAGGGACAAGGAATCCAAGGAAGAGATATCCCAAAACCCTAATCTTGTTGATGATGATGGTGATGATTCAGATTTGGTCGCCGAGGCCCCATTGGAGGCCAAGAAATCGAAGAAAGAGGTGACCCTAAACGCTAATTTTGGTTCCGAATCCAATTCGGGTTCCGTACCAAAATGGGAAGAAAACCCTGATTTGGGTTTGAAGGATATGGAGGAGAAGAAGAAGAAGAAGAGGAAAAGGGATGAGCTTGAGAGACGGTACGAGGCGAAGAAATTCGAACTAATTAATCACATATTTAAGTGACCATAATCAAACCAACCTAAGGATTAAAATCGAACATATTGCCAATTTGAAATTATTTTCCTTTCGAAATTTCACAAACCAAATATGAAACTTTTTTAATTTGAAGTGCTAAAATTGAACTTTTCCTAAATTTTAGGGACAAAAAAATGCAACTTACCCTTAATTGTAATACAGTAGGATGCATTCAGATGTTCATTTAGGCGTGATCATAGTCTTAAATCATATAGTTGTGAATTAATAGATTGAATCTAGGTATGACAAGAAGGGCAAACCATTATTCGAACTTAATTAACCAGGCCCTATATATATAAAGTTTAAATAGCCAGACATAAATAACTTCAAAGAAAGCTGTGAGGAACTTTTAAATTCAATGTTAAAGCCTTTATATGCGGCACAATTGAACAAGACATATATCAAATACTGAAAACTGTTGTTTGGAATCACATACCAAACAGGCCAAGACTGTAACATAGAAATGGACGAGGAAACTAACCTTGGGTTTCCTCTCCTTCTCTTGAAATAAAATGCTTAATTTGTACTGACTGAATTCCAAACTAAATATTAGTTCTGGGGAATCTAATAAGCTAATAGTAAAAGCATTAAAGATCATGTAGTTATCATTGAATAATATCAAAAAATTTATTAATTAGTAGGTCAAACCTATTCGTGTTCTAAAATTGGTGCAAGTGGCAGCAACTGCAAGGCCTTATGTTACCACTTACCAGTAAAAGCAAGCAGCTCCATGGCTTTGTCTACCAATGTTAACAAGTATTTGGAGATGTATTCTATATATTATATTCTACTGTAAGTGTTTTTAGGCCGGCAATTTTAATTTCAACTCACCCATCTTACTTGTCCAATATATGAGAGTGATAACCTCATATGGGAGTACTGGCCCTTTAATTTCTTCTCTAATTCATTTAAGAAGGGAAGGGTAACACTTTAGCTATTCGAGTCGCTGATAATTGTAACGATTAATTTAGATGTTAATTCGAACCAAGTTAACTGTTTGGCATTTTCTGCTTGGCTAATGGCTACAGTCCCCATTATTTTCAGTGGATAAATTAGCTCCCTTTTGCAGTCCTGCAATGCTATTGTAGAACTAATTGTATATTTCTTTGTCCGGATACTTCTCAGATTCTTGAAACATAGCAGTGGGAATCTCTGTTAATTTTCTTGACATTTCTAATTTTGATTCCAAAGTTTTTGTCATGTATCCTATTCTATTCTTTCCTTATTTTACCAACTATGAAGGTAACTTTAACTTAGTAAAATAGTTACAACAGGAAAGAAGAAATTTGAATCTTGAATGTTTTTTGTGGAAAACATCAGAAAGTGTCAACTAGTTGAGTCACAAAACTCATAGCACAATTATTATGTTATCTATACTATATATGGCTGTGGTACACCATTCAAAAACGAAAAAAAAAAACAAAAACACTTCATAGGCTACCTTATTTGAGCCAACTATGTATGTCATTCGCCGCTCTACTACATCCACAAGTCATAATTGGTCATTTTCAAGTGAGTCATCATTTGGTTAAAAATGCTAATGTGATATTTCAACTGTTTTGCACGAATCAATTTTATAAAGTGCAATCATTAAAAGTAGATATTATAAACTAAAATTATCTCTAAATAAAAAAATAAAAAAAATAAAAAATTATACCTTAAAAATGCTAATGTGATATTTCAACTGTTTTGCACGAATCAATTTTATAAAGTGCAATAATTAAAAGCAGATATTAGTATAAGTTAAAATTATCTCTAAAAAAAAAATTATACCTTAATTAGGCACTAACCCATGCATTGCATGGAATAGTTAAATAAAAATTACATATATTTATTTTGCTTGAAGGTAATCAAAAATACAATGTTCACCTCACAATGTCACTTGAGAATAATTAAACTTTGATCATATATGTGTGTGTATAGAAAATTTATTTTAAGTTTATTTAATTTATATAATAGTAAAATCCATGTGTCAAAATTTGATTAGATCAACAAATACACGTGGGAAGTTAGCGTGGCACTTAACGGACACGTTAGCAAAAATAGACGAAGGGGTAACGATCCAAGTAACATATAACTTATAAATGGTAATGTAAGGACCAGATTTGAGTTCCTAGCCTAAAAAGTGGATGGACCTAGATCCAAAAAGCCCAAAACAATGAATTTGTAGAGAGTGGGTTGGAAAATTGGGGCTTTAGTTAGTCAGATAACAAATAAAGTAGATATTGATGACGAAAAATTGAAGCTAGACAAGTTTAAGCTGAATAAAAATGTCCTCGGCAGAATCTGAGGAGACTGGTTTCTTATATATTATTCTTAAGTTTGATTAGAAGTTTGGTTCTTGATTGTTATAGTATTTCTTTCTTGATTTCTCAATCCCCTTCTTTCATTGCATATTCTTTCTTTTATACTCCCTTCTCCTTTCATCTTTGTCCTCCACATGCATGCTAGATGGCTAGTGTTGATATTTGTCCCATCAACATCTTCCACAAATCTTCATGTAATAGCTATAAGTAGACATGGCAAAACGGGCGGGTCTGGTCGGATTAATCGGGTTGCGGGTCATGGATCAAAAATGGTCATTTTAAGTGGGTAAAAAACGGGTTCGAGTCAATCTGGTTGCGGGTCAGGTCGGGTTGACCAGTATTTTTCACATGAATTTTTATTTTTTATTTTTATATAAAGAAAACAACATGTATTTTCCATTTAGAAAGTTATGCAACAAATTACTTGATATAAAATGCATTATTTTGAATTCATCACTTATATCTAGAATGAACTCAGTTAAACTTATTAATACTTATTCAATAATTTTAAAATTATACAAATCCTAACATTGCTATCTAAAACAAAATAACACAAAGATAAGTAAAACAAATACACAAGTTTTATTTCTACACAATATCAACATCCCAAAACATAAAACTAAATTACAAATGACTTATTGGATAACTCATTTGATATAGAATAAAAACATATAAAAAATTTACAATATTGAAAATTAATTTTATAATTTATTATCAATTGTGGTTAACACTCTAGTTCAATTTGAGATATACAATAAAGTTTGACTACTTACTTATTTATACATGGTCTTTTTTATGAATAGCATATCATTGTTAAGCAACACATACTCTAAGAAATATCATAATTTATTTTGAAAAGCTGTTTATTTTGGATATAAATTGTTAAAAATAAGTCTAAGCATTTATAATTTATGTTAATTTGATACTTTAGCTTCACTATTTTCACACTTATGAATGTTTCTCACACATGTCTACAATTTTAAATCTATGTTTTTAACTCTATAGATTATCTTGGCATGTACTTTTCTATTTGATATCTACAAATCTTTACTCATTACAGAATGCTCAACCACATGCATTTATCTTTCAATTAATTTGCATGCAGTTATGTAAATATATCAATTGTTTCCCTAAATTACAAATGACTTATTGGATAACTCATTTGATAAAGAATAAAAACATATAAGAAATTTACAATCTTGAAAATTAATTTTATAATCTATTATCAATTGTGATTGACACTCTATTTCAATTTGAGATATACAATAAAGTTTGACTGCTTACTTATTTATACATGGTCTTTTTTTATGAATATCATATCATTGTTAAGCAACACATACTCTAGGAAATATCATAATTTATTTTGAAAAGCCATTTATTTTGGACATAAATTGTTAAAAAATAAGTCTAAACATTTATAATTTATATTAATTTGATACTTTGGCTTCACTATTTTCACACTTGTGAATGTTTCTCACACATGTCTACAATTTTAAATCTATGTTTTTAACTCTACAAATTATCTTGGCATGTACTTTGCTATTTGATATCTAAAGATCTTTACTCATTACAGAATGCTCAACCACATGTATTTATCTTTCAATTAATTGGCATGCAGTTATGTAAATGTATCAATTGTTTCCTTAAAGCTCAAAATAAACAATTAAACCAATATTGTCTTAATTTTACTATTTTTTTTTACCCAAAAAAAAAGTTTTAAAAAAATGGTTAGGGTTCGGGTCGGGTTGGGTTGACCCGCAAAAAACACGAGTCAACCCGTTTTTGCTTCGAATAAAAAAAATTGAGTTCAGGTCGAGTATTTTTTGGGTCGGGTCAGAAAATTCTGACTCGTTTTGCCATGTCTAGCTGTAAGGTATCACCTCTACATTAATGCAGCTAGAGAGTTAGCTGCAATGCATTTAATGTGGTGGTAGCAACTTTCTCCTTAGATATTTTAGGACTTCCCCCTATCCTCTATCTCTACCATGCCTATCCACACCAACAAAACTTCCTGGAACGTTCCCCTGAATAGTAGACCACCTCTCTTAACCTCGGCCTTTGTTAGCCGAGGAGGCATTCATCTTTGGCACACCCTCCTAAGCAATTATGACCAAGACTAATTTCTTAATTTACCAGTGCAGATTCCCTTAACAATGTTTACTCCTCTTCGAATGACCTCTCGTCCTCGAACTAGGCCTCAGGCCCAATATCCATATAAATAACGAGCTCTTGGCCCACCACCCTTACAGGTAAAATCTAAATTCTAAAACTTTAAGATATAAAATCTAAATATCCTAAATTTTAGAAGTGTAATTTTTAATTTATACGGTTAAGGATCATTCCTGTTTACAAAACATGTCTCACAATCATATTTAATACGCCCGCCAATTGAGCTCGGCATGTTGATATGTAGTTAGGCACTGAAAGGCCTCTTTTGCCAATAAAAAGATCTACAACCTTGGTAGCTCGATGTCACTGATTTGTAAATTTGGACCTTTTTAGGTCTGATTCATAGTCCTTTGAAAAAAGGGCCATGAACAGAGTTTAACTCATTTGAATCATCGTCTACAAGGGAAATGTTGGAGCATTTTAATATTAAATAATTAAAATGAATAAATGTTACAACATAAATGTAAAGATGTGTGAGTGAATATGGAAGCTGAGGAATTAATGAAAATGAGAGAGACTATTTTATTCTTTTTAATTGTGGTGATTAATGAGCTAACATGAATTGTCTCAGATATTAGGCTAGATACGTATGCAAGGGGGAGATGAAAATTCCTTTCAATCACATATTTCATATTGTAAGGACCAGATTTGAACTCCCAGCCCACTACTTGGATGGACTTAGGCCCAAAAAACCCAAAACAATGAATTTATAGAGAATGAGTTGGAAAATTGGGTTTTAGTTAATCAAACAAACGCTGGAATGAAATCAGATGATAAGAGAATGAAAAGAAAAAGACTAGTGTTGAAGAAAAATCATCCTCGGCAAAGTCCGAGGATGTCTAATCTTATATATTACTCTCAAATTCGGTTACAAACTTAGTTCCTAAAGGCTACAGTCTTTCTTTCTTCAATTCTCTCTCCCTTTAATCTTGTTGCTCCTTTCTTTATTTATACCCTCTTCCTTTTCATTTCCACCTTTCACGTGCATGCTAGATGATTAGTGTGGATACTTGTCCTATCATCTCCTTCCATAAGTCATCATGTAGTAGCTGTAAGGCTGAAATCAACTGTTCAGATATCACCTCCACATTAATGCGGCCAAGGTGTTAGTTGTAATGCATTTAATGCAGAGGTAGCAGCTTTCTCTTTAAATATTTTAGGGCATTCCCCTGTTCACCACTCTTACAAGGCTTATCAACACCGACGAGACTTTTTGGAACATCATCCTAAGTGATAGACAACCTTTTTGGACCTCAGCATTGGTTAGCCGATGATATATTTATCCTCGGCCCACCCTCTTGGGCTATTATGGTCAAAGCTAACTTCTATTTCCCAACAGTCCTTTCTAATAAAGATTTCTTCTCTTCGAACAACCCCTTGTCCTTAGATTGGATCACAGACCCGTAAAACAAACAAATGATGGACTCCTGGGCGCAATCACCCTACACATATATTTCTTATACATTACTTTAAGGTTTTATTTTATCATTTAGATAAATTTAAAAAATAAAAATAAAGGTTAACCTTTATAATTACTATAAATAGGCACTATTTCATTATTAAAAATTACTTTATTTTTCCCATGCGAAGTAATGAGACTATTTCCGAAGTATTTCCTGATCATAATTATAGTCATTAATTTTTTTTTTTTAAATATTATTTTAGACTGTATATATACTTATCTTTGGAACAATATTTCATCATCTTCCAATCATACGTAACACTGTTACATGACTGCCTTACATATTCTAAGTTTGGGGCTTAGTATATTTATAAATAAAAAAATGAGACACGCATGTTGCCGTGTCCCAAGCATATGTCGTGTCATTATAGGCCTTGTTTTTTGTAGTGACACAACAAGCAATTTGATGGTTCGTGCTTTACTTCTTTCAATTGGATATTGTACTAGTGCATATGCCTATCCTTTAATAAGATTCTAACTATCAAATATCAAAAACTAGAATGTAAGATTGTCTCCTTTATACACTGCATAAGGTTAACGTATAGCTTTTGCTACTAATGAACAATCCTAAGAATAGCCTCTACACAAAAGCCGAACCCCTTCTACATAACTGATGCATACAGTATACAACACAATCAATAAGGACAAGTCAATATTGCAACTGGTCTATGTATCTTATTCTCTATTTGCATCAAGAAGACATTCATGAAACCTCATGCATGCTTGTTGCTTTCAAATTAGACCTAGAATCCCCAGGGTATATAGTCACCTCTAAATTTCATCCAAACCAGTAGTTTTTTTACCCTTATTCAAGCACTCCTAAAACAGCAATTATGAATCCAAATAAAACACTTGTTGCTTCAAATGAGCTCATATAAACCTTCAGAATTTTGTAGTCACCTCTAAATTCCAACCAAATTAATTATATGACCATAGTTCAAACATGTCTTTGAACAATAGATATGGAACCAATATAGAATTGACAAGTAGAATAATAATATTTATTATCTAAAAAAAACAATTTCACAGTTTATAATAGAAATTTAGACGCTTCAGTGGTATTTACAGCCAACCCAAAACATATGATTATGCACAGGTTTCTTTGCACATAAAACTTAAAAAAAAAAAAAAAAAAAAACCAAATGATTGTCATATGGTTTATCTCAAACAAAGAAATTCTGGACAATTTATTTCTTTATTTGAAATGGAGAGGAATATCCTCGATCAAGCTGCAAAACAATCCCCCCTCAAAAAAAAAAAAAAAAAAAAAGCTGCAAAACAATAGAAGGCTAGTGCTGAATCGGCATCCCTTTCTTTGATAAGGAATGAATCCACTATATCAGCCCAGAAGCAAATGTCTCCTGCAGTAGTCTTCTGCTTAATGGTTTGAAACGTAATGAAATTAACCCCACGCTTTGCCCTTCCATTCGGACAATGATAAAAATTCCAAAAGCTGTTTTCATTAGACTTAATTATATGTGGGTTTTAGTTAGCTCAACTGGTAAAGTCTCTGATTGTTGAATAAGAGATCTAGGGTTTAATCTTCGCCTTCACTAAAGACCGATTGATGTTTTAGTTTGATAACAAAGAGCACGATAATCAGAAATGGCCATAGGTTGAAACTCTGTCCAAAAAAATTTTAATTAAAAAAAAAATCTAAAAGTTGGTTCCAGTTAGCTCAATTGATAAAGTCTCTAATGGTTGAATAAAAGATTTGTGGTTCAATCCTCGCCTACACCAAAAACTAACTGATGTCATGGTTTGATTATAAAAGAGGTATCATTAGAGCATACGCCATAAGTTGAAACTCTCTAAAAAAAAATCTAAAAAGAAAAATAATTGCCACACATTTGAGGTGAAGAAATTGAATAGAAGACAAAATTAAGGAGAGAGAGAGAGAGAGATGGACATTTGAGGTGAAGAAACTATAAATGAACAAAACTTGCCATACTTTTTTCATTACAAACCTAAATGGGTCCAACTTACCTCCTATTAGTTTTAAGGGTTTGGTTTACCTCTAGTACATTTTTAACTGGAATCTCTTTTTATTTTAATGAGAAACTACTACATCACCCACTTACTAAATAAAATGTGAAGATTAAAACTTACCACCACATCATTAAAATAAAATGAGATGTCCACTTGAAAAAATACTAAAGGTAAGCTAAACCCTTTAATAAGTCATGTGGCTTACTTAAAAAATACATGTGGATTTTTTAACCACCACGTAGTCCGTTGTATAAAAATCTAAGGGCATGTTTGGTAGACTATAATATGCGTTGTAATGTAATAGTTATTCCTATAGTTTAGTTATTCTTTAGTTTGGTTATGTTTTTATTACAAGGAATAATCATTTCTTATGAATAGTTATTCTTCAAAATGAGGAATAACTATTCATCTTTAAAAGGTTGTATTAGCTATTCCTTAGTAAGAGTAATAATTTCAAAACTTAATATATTTCCAAATAAACAAACTTTCCATATACATCTAACAATTATAAAAATAAAAAATCATAAAAAATAACATATATCTCTCTTAAATTTAAAAATAACAATTTTAAAGGAAATATAATTGTATGAGTAAGAAATTTCTTAAAATAAATGTTGAGTTTCATTCTAATGTTATAACTCATAACCAAACTAATGAATAGGTTTAGTTATTACATTATAACTCATTTTATTCCTAGTAATAAAAATTACAATTCCTATTGTAATCCTCATTCAGTGTACCAAACGTACCCTAACTCTTTGTTATACAAGTTATGTGTAACAAATTGTTAACATTATTAAAAATATAAACACTTATTAATATTATCAAAGGTATACACATTACACATAATTAATAGGAAAATTTTTTTATACTTTTTTATAATTTTAAAATTATTATTCAAATTATTTATGACCTCACTAATTCGACTATTAGTCCGGCCATAAAACTAATAACCATTCTCTTTTCAGTTCTTTGACTAGTTTGATTTTTTTTTAAATCATAAGTATATTAGACCAAAAATGTGATAAAATAAAATGAAAATTGTGGAGGCATTATTAAAACAATTAAAGACTAAACGGTATAACAAAACAGAAATCAAATTTGGAGATATATTTTTACATTTTGCACAAAAACAATTATATAAATCACTTAACATATATCTTGATAGAATTATTATTATTATTATTTTACTGGGAATAGAATTAGGACTCAATTTATTTGAGTACTGTCTATAAATATAAATGAAAAATTTGTTGATGCAAGGTCGAGAAGACTTGGACGAACTCAACCCGATGATGTGTTGCAAGACAAAGAAAAGGATAGAAGACCTCAGTGACATCAGTGTGATGTCGGCCCAAGAATCCTCTAACGCTCAAGTTAGGGATTAAAACTCTCAATCTTTAATTAATCTCATTAAGATTTTTCTCATACGTGGAAAATATGATCTCATACGTGGAAAATATGATCTAATCATCTATTTATGTGGGGGGGGGGGGTGTGAATGAGTTTTGATTTCGGAGATCTTTGCTTTTGATCGTAGCTAATTATCTTAATCACCTTCCTTTTTAGGGAGGTGATAGATTTGCATGATCTTCTCGAGTAGAGATATGTTATTTATTTTAAAAAGTATTATATTCACAACATTTTCATAACAAATTATAGGTGGTAAGTTATTATTGATTCTAATTTGAATTCACAATTTAAATTACTTTTTTGTCCACTCATAACAACCGATAACAACCTATCGTTTAAAATTTGTGGTGAAAGTATAGTCGTTTCTTATTTCCTTTTGTAGTTATTCATTTGAAAATAAAACGGTAAATGTCTACTTTACTTTCTTGCTTAATGGCTCGTCTTGTAGAGTAGTAACTACTAACTTAATAAGTAGTAAGTATTCCAAGTGATAAACAAATTTATACACCCTAAACAGAATTATTACCACATAAAATTAATATTAAAAAAATTCAAAATCTTTTAAGTAATATTAAAGTGTGCGTGCCGAGCTCATATAGTATATATTTAGAAGGCCCATGGGCTTAGAAGTTCAAACCGGCAACCCGGTCCTCAAAAGGTTTTTTGACTTACACACGTCTTCCCTCTCCCTCCTAAAATTGCCCTAGTGTTCCAAACCCAATTCCACACTCTTGCAGCCTACAGCTCGCTCTGAGATATGGGAAAACTAAAGAAATCCAAAGAAGTAGCAGCAAAATCAAAATCTCCCAAAACCGACACCGACATTTTCCAATCCCTATTCGGAACCCCCCAAGACGCCGCCGTTTCCATCTTCTCCTCCGTCAATCCCTACAAGCGAAACTCCCATGATCAATCAGGGTTTACTCCTGCTGAATCTCTCATTTCTCAAAACCCTAATTTGAAGGAGGAGGAGGAGAAGAAGAAGAGCAAGAGGAAGAGGGACAAGGAATCGAAGGAAGAGATATCCCAAAACCCTAATCTTGTTGATGATGATGGTGATGATTCAGATTTGGTCGCCGTGGCCCCATTGGAGGCCAAGAAATCGAAGAAAGAGGTAACCCTAAACGCTAATTTTGGTTCCGAATCCAATTCGGGTTCCGTACCAAAATGGGAAGAAATTCCTGATTTGGGTTTGAAGGATAGGGAGGAGAAGAAGAAGAAGAAGAAGAAGAAGAGGAAAAGGGATGAACTTGAGAGACAGTATGAGGCGAAGAAATTCGGTGCGGTTGAGGAAGAAGAAGAGGAAGAAAAACAGGAGAAGAAAGTGGTGGTAGGGGTGAAGAGGAAAACAGTGGATAGTGTGGAGGATATGGTGGTTTCCAATAACGGTTTCGACGACGAAAGCAAGCTTTTGAGGACTGTGTTTGTTGGCAACTTGCCACTGAAGATAAAGAAGAAGGCCTTGATTAAGGAATTCAAGCAATTTGGAGAGATTGAGTCTGTGAGGATTCGGTCTGTGCCTGTCTTGGATGTGAGTGTTCAATCATCTGTTCTTTTTTTATTTTTTGGATTGATTTTGAGCAAACATGTTGTATGCAGTGAGTATTGATGGATTTGGTTTTTGTTTTTTGCAGACGAAATTACCGAGAAAGGGAGCCATACTTTCGAAGAAAATCAATGAAGCTGCTGACTGGTGATTATCTTGAATCACATAATTGTTTTTGTACAAGTTTGATTCATTTAACTTGTTTGAAATTTGAATGTGTTTCTCTATAAGCGTTTAATCATGTTATATATATATATATATATATATATATAGATTTTGGGTCGATTGGTTGTATAATTTTTCTAACTTTGCTTTTACTGTGTTATATTAAATTTTTCATTTTTTTCTGTTCGATGTTCAAATAATTTATTTGATTTATCTGGGAAACTTCACCTCTCTCCCTCGTCTATACAATTGCTATCTTCACATGTATGAGGCAATAATATGTTTTTTTTTTCTATATTGATGGCTTCTAGGTAGAATTTATGATCAATCTGAAGAGAAGTCCTTTTCGTTTAATAATTGATAAATGATATGTTTGTTATGATTTTTTTTTTTCTAATGCTATTCTAGATATTTTATTGTCTTTTTCTCAGTGTAATTTTTTTGATGACAAAGCTTATTATTGCAGTGTCCATGCATACATTGTTTTTAAAACTGAGGAATCCGCCCAGGCTTCTTTGTCCCATAACATGGCTGCGGTACATTCTTATCTCAACTTTTGCAATTGCCATGATTCTATGTCAAGTTCTATTTTTGTTGCTATATATATGTGTGTGTGTGCGTGTTGAAAGTTTTTGTTTTTCTAATGTGATTTTAGGTTGCTGGAAATCACATTCGAGTAGACAGGGCATGCCCACCTCGTAAGAAGTTGAAAGGGGAGATTGGTTCACTTTATGATAGCAAGAGAACTATTTTCGTGGGTAACCTCCCATATGATGTAAAGGTAACTTACTTGTGTTGATTTCTGCATGTGTGGGCTTCCAATTCCGCATTATTGTTGTAATTTGGACATAAGTTTCTTTTTTCTTTCTTCTTTTTTTCTCTCAGGATGAAGAACTTTATCAGTTGTTTTCTGGTATTGGTAATCTGGGATCCTGCATTGAAGCCATTAGGGTCATTAGACATTCCCATATAAGTCTCGGAAAGGGCATCGCCTACGTCTTGTTCAAAACAAGGGTATGAATTCAAATTATCTTACAATTTTAATTTTTTACTTAATTGTGAATGCTTATTGAGTTTGGAAATGTTTCAGTCCATGTTAGCAGGAATTGAGATGGAATTCTACCTTTCTATTTAGTTGAAGTTCAGTTCTCCCAAAGTAATTTTATGATAGTACAAGATAGTCAAAAACTTGTGATGTTCATTAATTTAAATACTTTTGGCAGGCTTTTTTCCCCCTAAAATAGTATGATACAAAGTTTGCTTTTGGCATATCCAGTCACACTTAGTTCTATACACCTATGTCACCCACACCACTGTTTGTCATTTTATACATGGATACCATGAGAACTGGAGTTGTAATCTATAATTGATGATTTCAAGGGATAGTCATAGGGACTCTTTTTGTGAATTTCTCCTTACCTTGTGAAAGTAATTTCTGGAGGCTATAAACAGTGTGTTGTGTCACTAAATGCTTGTGGACATGTTTGGAGGTTAAAGCTTCCATCTGAAATGCGTTATAGCCTTTATCTTGTGTTGTTATTTAGAGGATCTCTTTTGGACAAAGCATATTTAGAGATCTCTTTTTGTGATATCTTGCATGTTTTATTGTTGACGATATTGATTTCTCTTTTATCTGGCCAAGATGTGAATATTGGAATTAGATTTAGGCGTTTAGCTAAATGTTTCTAGGGGAGCATGCCTTATTTTCTTGTGAAGGAGAGTTGAATTGCTTTGGGTAAAAAGTGGTGGTAATTGGAAGACTTACGATCAATTTAAGGGCAAAGACAGATTAAGAAATAGCAAAACCTCTGATACTGATTCAGTCTGATCATGAAATCTTTCAAAGTTCTGTTATTATTTCTAAAGTCTTTTGTTGCCATTACTTTTCAAAAATAATGAGACTTGTATAGCCATTATATTACTCATTAATTACATTATAATTACATGTGTATTTGCAGGAAGCCGCAAATATGGTTGTTAAAAAACGAAACTGGAAGCTTCGAGACCGAGAGCTAAGGGTCTCTCATGCAAGAAAAGATTCCACCCCTTCTAAGAGACCAAACCCATCACCTGCTGAAGCTCCTACTGCCCCTGCCAAGAGGCTGGCCATGGATCCTAGGACTCCAAAGAGCAATAACCGGGCAAATACAAAGGCTCCCCTGTCCTACCAGGGCAAGCGTGCGCACAAATCTGATTTACAAAAGAGCGACCATCCTAAAAGCAGTAGGCCAGGCCATTTGAATTCTAAAAATCAGAGAGAGAAGTCAAAAGAACGGATGCGGAAAAGACCAGCAGTTGCTGCCCGAAGGGCAAAAGAAACAGTGCGAAAGGATGGTGGTTCTTCAAGACAAGCAGGGATCAAACGCAAGCTAGATAGCCAAACACCGGAGAGCTTCCAGCAGAGAAAGAAATTCAAGAAATCCAAGTAGGAATACAAAACGAAAGTTTCTGTATTGTAGACATGACTTGAGAGTATCATGGTATTGGTAATGTAACTCTCAGCTTGGGTGTATTACAAATGTTTTATTTTTATTTTTTAATTAAAATGGAAAGTTTAAGATCCTTGAATCACGATTTTTATTTTCCCCTTCTTTTTAACATTTTTCCCGTATCTGGTTCCTCCTTTATTCCCACCATCCTTCACGCTTTCTTTCCCAAGGTTGACCTCCAAATTTTTCAGAATTCAGAAATAAGGGGCTCAAAGTAAGTGTACAACTCAATCTTAGCAAGGATATCATATCTGTCTCTTCTATAACGGGCCTTGTCATGAGTTTGAGGAAGTTTTTGCTTAATAAAACTATTAAAAAAAAAATTTAAGGGAACTACTTGGATAATCTAAAACAAACTCATTCTTTTTTTTCAGTTTAATTAATGTTGCCTACCATTTCTCATATTAATGTTTAAATACATATTAGATTGAAATTCAACCACAACACAAATTCAAATAACAATAAAATTCAACAACTAAAATACAATTCAAGTAACAACTAAATTACGAAATTCAAATTCAAACACAACTAATACTTGAGACATTATCAGCATCACTATCTGCTACAGTTGCATCTTTTGGTTACACGTGTATATGGGACATAAATATGCTCCTCTGCCGCTGCACTGGTATTCCCTAGACACCACAGCCTTGGCAATCAAAATGCGCTTGGACATCTTCTGCCCAAGATTGCCGGCAACCCCACCCCACCTCACCTTAGACTCTGATCTGTTTACTCGACTCTGGGTATCCCAAGCCAAGAATATAGCAGCCTTTGATGAAACCTCCATTTGGGAAGGGGGTATTAACTTCATAGTGCTCAGAATGAAGGAAATTTGCCTTGGAAAATCTAGTGCCATTTTTTTTGTATGTCTCCCTGACGGCTTGAAAAATTACAATGCTAATGAAACGTTTTTTGTCATTTCCTGTAACGAAACCATTGCCAAAATTCGGATCCGGATGCGGAGGCATGCCAGTTTTTACATAACAAAAGTACATCTTTCCCAAGTGAAGCTGGCTTGCCGAGTATTGCACTTGCGGAGGAACATTATAAATAGCATCCATACCCATCTCCTCTGAGACTTGATGAAGGCGGTGATGCTTAAAGAATTGTTGAAGCTCCTTATCTTCTGCTTCCTCTTCTTCCTCTTGTTCCTCCTCCTCCTTTTCTTTTTCTTCTTCTAATGGGACTAATGCAGCTACCATTTCGTAGTGACATCCATAAAGCCTACGCCCTACAAACTGAGTGTCGCCGGAGAAATTACCAAGATAGTCAGGGATGCTTGTATTTGCCCATTTATGTGTGTCAAGATCAAAACAATATAGGCGCTCTGTTTCGTGCGGCTGCAAGGCTGTAATGAGAGCCTTTCTTCCCACAACAACGTACCCCACCCATATAGTGTTCACGTTCCTTATTGGAGGATTTGGCAGGATGATCCAGTTATCAACTTTAGGATCAAACATCTCAAAGTAAGCAAAGTTTTCATCCTAGTCCCAGCGGCTGCTTCCAATCACGTAAATCTTCTCATCGGCCACAAAGGCCAGGGGGCTGGCCTTCCCACAGTTCATCGCAGTACCGGCTTTCGGTTCACGGTAGTTGTGGTCATTGGCTAGCTCAAAACAATAGACGTCTTTCGGAAAAAGATCCCGGACAGCGATGAGCGAGCTCCTTCTTTACATCTTCATCAATGTATGGGTTATCGATATCCAAATTTTCACCACCCAAAAATACAACATGGAGCCCAATTGAACACAACTCATTTCATCTGCGTATAGCGGCCTTGGATTCCTTATTTTATCGTCTTGGACTGCTCTCGATGGTGGAGGATGGAGAGGTATGTCAACCTCATACAAGGTATACATGACCGGGCTATATCCGTGCAAGAATAAAAGGTAGAGTTTGTACCTTTCTGATGGACCCGGCCGCAGTAGATCAGATTCAGATGGCAGTGACTCGCCATCCTTTATATCCGGCTCCACGATCTTCAACTGGAGCCTTTTATATGATTGTGAAGGTGGTGATTCAGCTTCCTCTATTTCTCCTCGAGGAGCCAAATTTGATAAATCCAAATTCTTCACCGCCCTCATCTATCGCTGTTTCTTCCTCTTCCAATACTATATATTTCCTTGTTTCCGAGTCGGCTTCTCCGTCTTTAACAAAGAATATAATGGTTAGTTTTAAATGTCATCATATTAGTAACTCATATAGATACAACATATCTAAGGGGTAGTTTGTTATTGGCTATTACTATGGACAAAAAGATGAGAAAAATGTGAGAATTAGAAATTTAGAATTCACATAATATATGCGGATAAAGTTATCCACAAAAATTTTAATTCTCGAAAATTCTGTCAAATAAAAAATTAAATTTTAAGAATTCTTAGGAATTTACTATTCCTATCATAATGTGTACAATGTACATAACAGATACACCCAGAGAAGACCAGGTGTAATTTAATTAAAATAGGTTCAGTATTGCTTAAAAGATTTATGCCAAAAAGAGAGAGAACATCCATTTATTGTAACCAAATTTTTTTTTTTTTTGAGGTAAAAGACAATAGAAAGTGTATTATTATCATAAAAAAGTATACAACCCCATGTATCATACCATGGGTGAGGGGGGACCAACTACACATTAATGCTGGGCCCATGAGCAAAAACAAAGAAACATTGAAAATATTGGACTGACACAGCCATGTGCATGGAAAAAAACGGGACGTTCATGCTACTCTTTGTGCTTCCATAAAACTTTGGTATTCCTCCAGTAAGCCTCTTGCTCCTTCCCAAATTATCTGTGGCTGAGGTTGGAACTGTTCAAAGTACACTTTATTCCTTGCATTCCATATAGCCCATGCTGTAACTGCCCATGTCTCCAATTCTTGTTTGCTCAGTTTAGTTTGCATTTGCTTGAAGAGAAGAAAAAAGTCACTGTCTACATTATTGCATTTTTGGATTTTTCCCCTGATCAATGCCCAGACGTTTCTTGCAAATGGGCATGTCCATAATATGTGAGTGGTAGTCTCGGGTTCTTGTTTGCACAGCTCACAAGTCGGCTCCACTCGCACTCGCCTGCGGTGTAGATTGTCTCGGGTAGGCAAGCAATTAGAGCACGCTCTCCATATAAACGTTCGTATCTTCGGTGGCACATTGAGGGACCAAATCTCTTTCCATGTCCACGCATGAAGCCGAGCTGCAGAATGTTCTGCCTTGGGCTGGTTTTTCAAGCGAACCGCTACCTTATAAGCTGACCGCACAGAGAATTTTTGTGCTCTGTTTTCCATCCAGCAAACAGAGTCATGAGAGTTAATGTTTTTTAGCGGCAGTGACATGATCTCATTTCGTGTTTGAGAGCTGAACATGGCATCTATTTTTCCTCGGTCCCATTGTCTTGAGTCTTGGTCGATTAGCTCACATACCTTCATGTCTGGTGGTGCATCATTTAGTGGTACAAGGGTGTGAGTCAACCAAGGATGCGTGAACACTCCAATACTTCGACCATCCCCCACCTGCCATTGTGAGCCCTCTCTGATGAGATCCCTGGCTGCTAGGAGACTACGCCAAACAAAGGAAGGATTATTCCCCAACTCAGCAAACATGAAAGAGCAATTTGGGAAATAACAAGCTTTGTAAACTCGATAGAACAGAGAGTGGTTTTCATGTATTAATCTCCAGGCTTGCTTGGCCAGCATCGCTAAGTTGAAAGCATGGAGGTCACGAAACCCCATCCCTCCTTCCTTCTTTGCCATACACAGTTTCCTCCAATTTATCCAATGTAATTTCCTCTCTGCCTGCGTTTGTCCCCACCAGTATTTGGCCAGCAAGGAGTTTATGTTGTCACATATGGAGTTTGGCAGTTTGAATATGCTCATAGAGTACGTCGGTATCACTTGTGCCACCGTCTTAATCAATATCTCCCTTCCCGCCTTCAAAATAAATTTTTCCTTCCACCCCATTACTCTCTTTGTAATTTTTTCCTGAAGGTTTTTGAATGTATTAACCTTGGATTTTCCTGTGGCCATAGGCAGTCCAAGATACCTTTCACATTCTGTCATTATCCTTGCTCCAAAAAGTTGTTTAAGTGACTCCTTGACCTCCTGTTTTGTGTTCTTGCTAAAGAATAGTGTGGTCTTTTGTCGGTTTATGGTTTGGCCTGATGCAGCTTCGTATTGCTCTAGCAATTGTAGAAGTCTTTGCCCTTCCTCCATAGTTGCTTGACAAAATAAGAGACTATCGTCGGCGAAGAGGAGGTGAGAAACCCAAACTCCATGTTGGCTTGATTTGATCCCTTTTAGCACACCGGCCTCTCCTGCTTTCTTCAATAGTGCTGGTAGTCCTTCCGCACATAGCAAGAAAAGGTATGGAGAGAGAGGGTCTCCTTGCCTTATTCCCCTTGTAGGAGTGACAAAACCCCCTGGTTCACCATTGATTAAAATGGAGTAAGATGTCGTGGTTACTGTCTCCATTGCCAAGTGGACCCAATTAGGATCAAATCCCAATTTCACCATCATTCTTTGCAAGAATGTCCACTCAACCCGATCGTAGGCTTTGTTGATGTCGAGTTTTACAGCCATGTGTCCCTTTCTTCCCTTCCTTCGGTTTCGCAATCTATGAAGCAGCTCATATGCTATAGTAGTATTGTCAGTGATTAATCAATTTGGCACAAAGGCACTCTGAGCATCAGAAATCACATTAGGCAAGATAATCTTTAAGCGATTAGCAATAACCTTTGATATGATACGAGATACCACATTGGCTAAACTAATAGGTCTAAAATCAGACATGTGTTTCGGGTCATTTTTCTTAGGGATTAAAACAATATGTGTATGGTTCATTTTTCTCAACATATGCCCCGAGTTTAAAACAGATAACACTGCTACTGTAACATCATGCCCCACAATATGCCAATATTTCTGAAAAAGAATGAAGTCATACCACAGGGCCTTGTGATTTGGAAGGTGCATTTGAAATAGGGCTGTCTTGACTTCTTCTGACTTGTATCGTTGTAGGAGAGTGGCATTCATACCTAGAGTAACCAATCTGTCCCTGAGTTTGAGCACTCCACAATAGTGGTCGGGTGGAAGAGGTGTAATAGTTCTTGGTAAGTAGTGTTCTGCAGTATGAGCAATGCTATCCTCTGATGTACACCACCTTTCCTTCACTATCATAGACACCCAAGATTTGATTTTTCCGTCGCGTTGATTGGCCTTTGATGAAAAAACTTTGTATTTTTGTCACCCCGCCGGTAGCCAAATGAGCGAGACCGTTGTCCCAAAATAAATTCCTCTTGTGTAACATATTGTTGATCTCTACCTTTAGTCCCTTAATAGCAATCAAGATGGTCAACACTATTTAAAGAACATAGGTCTTCCAATTGTTTTTGTTTCTCCTGAGTAATGTTTTTTGAACTAGCCCTGCAGCACGGCTCAGTTCCACCAAGGCAAATCTGCATCTTTTGATTTCAAAGAGCTTTTACACAGGGCTGCCATTTCTCACTGCTGCCCTCCATGCTTCTTGTATCACAGGTCTCAATTGAGATTGGAAGCCCATTTTTCTTCAAACCTTCGTGGCACTTTCCTTCTTCTAGTCCGTTTGGTTTGGTTCTGTGTAGTAATGACTATCGAATATGGTCCGAGTATAGGATTGGAATGAAGGACCCGCGTCTCCAGATAATTTTCCTTCCATTCCGCCGTTGCACATGCTCTGTCAAGTCGCTCCTGTATAAATGCATTCCCATGTCTACCATTGTTCCAAGTGAAGATGTTTCCTTGAAAACCAAGGTCCTCAATCCACAATTGCAGGAGGGTAGCTCGAAAAGCTTCCATGTGGTTCAACGGTTTGGTACACACCACCTTGCT